>JAUIMM010000225.1:1800000-2150000 GCA_031769625.1 Taudactylus pleione | reverse complement strand
TAGATGTATATGTATGGGCTCTGGGTAGTCGTCTTGATCTTTTGGGACCTGAATCACCTTTCAACCACTTATACACCTGGTGGTTGTTATAGTCATAATTGACCGTTATAAGTTTTTTACGTTTGAAAGTGATTAAATCCTGCTGGAACCTGTCAATTTGTTCCTTGAGCTTATCACACCAATTAGCCGTTTTATCTGTTGTAAGAAGAGTCAGAGAGCTTTCATCAAATATGGCAATCTCCTGTCGGATTTTGGTAAGTTCTACCCCCACCTCTTCAATTACTAACAACATAAGATCTAATGAACATTTGTTCAACACACCACACCATTTGGTGCAGAATGTAAGGTTATTACGACCAATGGTGGGTACATTGTTCACTCTAAACCCTCTAGGGATCCTCTTATTTCTATAATAATCCGACAGGAATTGCCCATGTAACTTAAGCTCAATTTCTCGTTTCTTTAGTCTTAAACCTTTATAGAATAAATCTTTAGGAGTTTCATCAGGAAGTTGTGTAAACTCCAAATGGTCAAAGAGAACTTTGTCCGCATCATCATCAGTTAGAGAAATGACATTATTCTCAATGGCACTAAACATAGCTTCATCAATTTCATATACCTGTTCAGACGCCATAATAGAAAATAATAAATAACAAATAACAAATGACAGGGCTGGACAGAGAGGCTCAACAAATGGACAACAATGTCACCATAAATAAAAAGTGACATACAAAAACACCTATTCATTAAAAAATATTTAAATTTTCACAGAAAAAATGATCATATTGAGTGAAATGGCGGAACAGTCAATATCCAGGTTTTCTTCAATCACTTGTAATAATCCTTGACAACAAATCCACAAAAACTGAGCAGTGCTGGACAAAATCCAGTTTATAAATAAAACCAGATCCAACTAATAACCATACAGAGTGTCCGCACTTGCAGCACCAGAATCAACTTAGGGGTGCTCAATTAAGGACAAAACAGCCCATGAAATATAAAAAATGAGAAGAATTGGCACTCACCAGGTAGCTGACAAGAAAATTGGTTTTTAATTACCCATCTTGAGGGAGAAAGTGCATAGAGCCATAAAGTGCAATAGTCATAGTCTACGTTTCCATGTGGAAGTTGTTCTCGACGCTCTATGGGCGGTGGGACTCATTGCTAATAAGGAAATCATCTTAGTGTCGACTGGGATATGTTTGTTTAGTTGTTTATAATATGCAGTGACTATGTCCCAGCATACATTGTGTTTTGCGTGGGTGGAGTTCCACCTAATGGAAGTGGGTATATATGTCAGCTAGTGGTGGTGGTATTTAGTCTGTCTTTGGTTTTCAAGCTGAAACATGTCTGCTGTGATGTTCTGAAGAAGGTCCTACATAGGACCGAAACGTAGACTATGACTATTGCACTTTATGGCTCTATGCACTTTCTCCCTCAAGATGGGTAATTAAAAAACAATTTTCTTGTCAGCTACCTGGTGAGTGCCAATTCTTCTCATTTTTTATATTTCATGGGCTGTTTTGTCCTTAATTGAGCACCCCTAAGTTGATTCTGGTGCTGCAAGTGCGGACACTCTGTATGGTTATATATATATATATATATATATATATATATATATACACATACATATATAATCAGGGCCGGACTGGGACTAAAAGTAGGCCCTGGCATTTAAAGAGCGCACAGACCCACCTCGCGTCAGCATCTGGCTCCTGGCATAGACTCCTCCCCTTACTATTCCTGGCCCCTCCCACTACTTAGTCTATTCTCTTACAAATATAATTGATATTAGAACAACATACAAGTACACATCATTCTCTGTATTAAAAATGTAATACCTACAACAGAGCTCATCCTGCAGGGGATTCAAACATGTGCCATAGTCAGACATTACTGGTGTAGGTCACACACAAAGAAAAGGGAACTCAATTTCCCAAATGACCAATCCCTAGGTTAGCAGTTGTACAGGATTAGATAGAGTTCACTGCAGGAATTTTTTAGGGCAGGGGTGCTGAATGCAGAGGACACATCTGTGCACATCAAAGCAGAGCTGTAACTACACAATTTGACAAAAGAGCGTTTGTGCCGCAAACCACAGGTGAAGCAGGGAGAGGGCATGCCGAAGGCACGCGCAAAAAAATCCAGGTGTGGTCTCGCTGGGAAGGCACGTAAGCAAATAATAATACCCCAATTCAAATTATGCCACACAGTAGTGCCTCTTAGTCACATTATTATTATCCTCTATTTCTATGGCGCCATAAGTGTTTAGCAGCACCTTACAAAGTACAGTACATAAACAAATAAGTGAACAAGAAACCAGTGACTTACAGTACAATAGAATACAGAACAAGTATATGCTGCATTAGCGATCATATCGCTCAAAATAAGCAGCAGGGAGTCAGCAATCATGTTGCTTTACACAGTAGTGCCCTATAGTCATGTTATGTCACACAGTAGTGTCTCTTAGTCACATTACACCACACGGTAGTGTTCCTTCGTCACACTACACTGCACAGTAGTGTCCCTTATTCATGTTACGTCACACAGTAGTGTCCCTTTTTCATGTTATGTCACACAGTGGTGTCCCTTTTTCATGTTACGTCACACAGTAGTGTCCCTTTATCACGTTACGTCAGTGTCCCTTTTTCACGTTACGTCACACAGTAGTGCTCCTTTTTCATGTTATGTCACACAGTAGTGTCCCTTTTTCATGTTACGTCACACAGTAGTGTCCCTTTATCACGTTACGTCAGTGTCCCTTTTTCACGTTACGTCACACAGTAGTGCTCCTTTTTCATGTTATGTCACACAGTAGTGTCCCTTTTTCATGTTACGTCACACAGTAGTGTCCCTTTATCACGTTACGTCAATGTCCCTTTTTCACGTTACGTCACACAGTAGTGTCCCTTATTCACATTACACCACACAGTAGAGCCCATTCACTTATGCCACCCAGAGCCCATTCACGTTATGCCACATAGTAGTAGTGCCCCTTATAAATTATACTACACAGTAATGCCCCTTATACATTATGACACATACAATAATGCCCCTTAAAACACATTATGCCACTCACAGTGATACCCTGGCATTTGCAGATGGTGTCTGTCAGCAGATCATGAGGTGTCCAAAGATGGCATCGAGTCCATCCAGTCAGCTTCTCGCCCGCCCTTGCCGCACTTTTCATCCATTGGGCGGCCGAGTCATGACATCACCGCGGCCGCATGTGACACTCCAGTTACTCCACCATGTCCTCAGCATGGTGCCACCGGGCAATCCTGCTGGCAGCTCACAGGAGGTGTCAACATGCCGTCCAGCCAGTCCTCCCAGATTATTCCCGGGCCCAGCTCCTGCCGTGCATCACATACCAGGCTGCGTCACTAAGTAATGACGTGGCCCAGGGCCATATTAAGACCTGTGGGGGCCCCGGGGCAACTAAGTTGTGGGAGCTCCATCAATAAAATTGCCAGGGGGAAGTGAGAGAGAGAGAGACAGAGAGAGTAATAGAGAGAGAGAAGTGGCGGGAGGGAGAGGGAGAGAGAAAGAGGGAGGGATAGGGAGTGAGATATATAGCGGCCTATTCATCGTCACTTAATTTTTACAAAAGCAGAGGAAAATGAACAGTTTCACCTGCAATTGTAGAAATTAGGTTTTTGGGCCATTCATCAAGAAGGTAAAGCAGGAGATATAACCGATTATTCCTGCTTACCTTCCTCTTGCGGAATGGCTCATGTCCCCATACACTCTTGTGCGCATGCGTGACCCGTAGGTCACACATGCGCACTTGTCTCCTCTGAAAGGAACAGTGAAACACTTTGGGGAGACAGCTGATTTTTGGATCAGCTGTCTCCACGCTGGAGCAATGATGAATTGCTCTGGCGCTTGCGTAGCATTAGAATGTTAATTATCAGGCTCCGTTCGGACCCTGATAATTAACATCAAATAGACCCCTAAGAGGGGGGGGGTGGAGAGAGAGGGAGGGACAGGGAAGGAGACAGTGTAAGAGAGGGGGGAGAAAGTGAGAGAGATGGAGAGAGACAGAGAGTGAGATAAAGGAAGAGAGAGGGAGGGGGGGACAGGAGTAGGGGACAGAGAGAGAGAGAGAAGTGGAGTGAGGAAGAGACTGAGATTGAGAGGTAGGAACACTCTCTCAATAGCACTTAGGTACCAGCTTTCCTAAAGGGGGCGGGCACTTCACGGCATAAGGCCACGCCCCCTACCTACGGCATTATTTCATAAAGTTAAAAGGGTGATGCTGCCAGGACTGTCGGGATGTGGGAGCCAGCTTGGGGGCCCCACGACGACCACCCTTCCTATAATCCGGTCCTGACATGGCCGCACATAGTAGCTGCCGAACACATTGACAGCTTGCAGGACCCGTCTGACTAATTCACCTGCCCGGGGGTGGATGCTGCCTTGGTGGAGCTTTACCGCCGGCCGCGTCATAACGTCATGATGCGCCTGCATCATGACATCATTACGCCATGACGCGGCCGCGGTTTCAGAGCATGGCGCCGCCCGGGAGGTAGTTCTGCCAGGCACGCCAGGGCTTTGTCAAACCATCCCTTGTGGCCATCGGCCCTTCTGGCATTTGCCAGAAGAGCCCGATGGCCAGTCCGGCCCTGTATATAATAGTCCACAGGCGACACTCCGGACGATATAAAAGAAATACAGTTAACTAGCCATGAAGTGCAATGTTTCAGCACCTTTATTAGCGTTTTGTCAAGCCAAGAAAAATAAACATACATACCATAACAGCTTAAATAGCAAAATCCCACATGCACATAAATGCCCTCAATCCTTCCGGCGCCCTGAGGCTGTCTCACCGGAAATGACGTCAGTGCCTCCTGTTACCATAGTGATATATCAAACACCCAACAATTGCAGGGATTGAATTTCCTCAATACGTACTTTAGAACATATCAAAACACGATACATTGGCAACAAATAGAAAATACATACATAGACAAATACATCAAAATACAGATAATACAAATAACAAATAAAAACATAAGCTGATGACTCTAACTAACAGGCTGACCGCTGGAGCCTATGCTGTGATATAAAGGTAAATAAACTAGGGGTGTGCACCGGCCACTTTTCGTGTTTTGTGTTTTGGTTTTGGATCTGGATCTTTCTTCGTGTTTTGGATCTGGATTGGTTTTGCCAAAACCACCCTTCCGTGTTTTGGGTTCTGGGTTTTGTGTTTTGGATCTGTATTTTTTTGAAAAAAAGCATAAAAAAAGCTAAAATCACAGAATTTGTAGGTTTTTCTGCTCCTATGCTATTATTAACCTCAATAACCTTAATTTCCACTCATTTCCAGTCTATTCTGAATACCTCACACCTCACAATAGTGTTTTTATGTCCAAAAGGTTGCACCGAGGTAGCTGGATGACTATGCTAAGCGACACGAGTGGGCGGCACAAACACGTGACCCATCTAGGCGTGAAACTGCAGTGGCAGACAGGATGGCATTGAAAAACTAGGCCCCAAACTGTACATAATGCAAAGAAAAAAAAGAGGTGCAAGATGGAATTGTCCTTGGGCCCTCCCACCCACCCTTATGTTGTATAAACAGGACATGCACACTTTAACAAACCAATCATTTCAGCGCCAGGGTCTGCCACACAACTGTGGCTGAAATGATTGGTTCGTTTGGGCCCCCACAACACAAGCTGGCAATTAATCTGTCCCTGCACAAACTGGCTCTACGGAGGCAAGATGTCATCCTCATCCTCCTCATCCACCGATTCCTCACCCTCTTCAGTGTGTACATCCTCATCCTCACAGAGTATTAATTCGTCCCTGCTGGAACCACAGGTCCCTCTGTACGTTCTGGAGGCTGGTCTCCCTGGAAGAGTTGATAATTCATTTTATGAACATCATCTTCTCCACATTTTGTGGAAGCAACCTCCTACGCCTTTCGCTGACAAGGTTCCCGGCTGCACTAAACACTCTTTCGGAGTACACATTGGAGGGGGGGCAACTCAGGTAAAATAGAGCCAGTTTGTACAGGGACCTCCAAATTGCTTCTTTTTCCTGCCAGTACAGGTATGGACTGTCTGACATGCCTACTTGGATGCTGTCACCGATGTAATCCTTTAACAGACAGACGCACGCTTGTCGCTGCTGCTTTGAGGATTCAAGTGCGGCTACAGCCCACACAATTCACAAAGACAGAAAAAAAAAAAGAATATTTTTATTGTTTGTGGAGCACACTTTGAGGGTTACACCACCCTTTAACAGACAGACGCACGCTTGTCGCTGCTGCTTTGAGGATGCAAGTGCGGCTACAGCCCACACAATTCACAAAGACAGAAAAAAGAAGAAGAATATTTTTATTGTTTGTGTAGCACACTTTGAGGGTGTCACCACCCTTTAACAGACAGACGCACGCTTGTCGCTGCTGCTTTAAGGATGCAGGTGCGGCTACAGCCCACACATTTCACAAAGACCGAAAAAAAAAGAACAATATTTTAATTGTTTGTGTAGCACACTTTGAGGGTGTCACCACCCTTTAACAGACAGACGCACGCTTGTCGCTGCTGCTTTAAGGATGCAGGTGCGGCTACAGCCCACACAATTCACAAAGACAGAAAAAAGAAGAAGAATATTTTAATTGTTTGTGTAGCACACTTTGAGGGTGTCACCACCCTTTAACAGACAGACGCACGCTTGTCGCTGCTGCTTTGAGGATGCAAGTGCGGCTACATCGCACACAAGTCACAAACACATTAAAAAAATTGTTTTTTATTTTTTGGAGCACTTAGAGAGTTACACCACCCTTTAACAGACAGACGCACGCTTGTCGCTGCTGCTTTAAGGATGCAGGTGCGGCTACAGCCCACACATTTCACAAAGACCGAAAAAAAAAGAACAATATTTTAATTGTTTGTGTAGCACACTTTGAGGGTGTCACCACCCTTTAACAGACAGACGCACGCTTGTCGCTGCTGCTTTGAGGATGCAAGTGCGGCTACAGCCCACACAATTCACAAAGACAGAAAAAAAAAGAACAATATTTTAATTGTTTGTGTAGCACACTTTGAGGGTGTCACCACCCTTTAACAGACAGACGCACGCTTGTCGCTGCTGCTTTAAGGATGCAGGTGCGGCTACAGCCCACACATTTCACAAAGACAGAAAAAAAAGAACAATATTTTAATTGTTTGTGTAGCACACTTTGAGGGTGTCACCACCCTTTAACAGACAGACGCACGCTTGTCGCTGCTGCTTTGAGGATGCAGGTGGAATCTAGACGGGATTTGGAACCGAGGACACACTACCTCCATCAATTGTCTAAATCCCACTGCACTAATGTCGGATACCGGACGCACGTCTAACACCAACATAGCAGTCAAGGCCTCAGTTATACGTTTTGCTTCAGGATGACTGCTGTCGTACTTCATCCTCATCGCTAGGGACTGTTGGAGGGTCAATTGTTTAGTAAAAGTAGTGATGTTCCTACTTCCTCTCTGGGATGATGAACAACTCCCAGCAGCAGCAACAGCACTAGGAGGAAGTGGTTCTTGATCTTTCCCTATTTTATTTTTATCGGAGAAAGTTTGGTCCTCCATTTATGTTATATTGATATATAATATACGTGCGGCTAAAGCGCACACAAACACAGAAAATATTTTTTTATTTTTGCTGGAGAGTAGTGCACTTTGTGGGTTACACCACCCTTTAAGAAATGAGCCAGACGGCTCTTTACTTATGGGACACAGGCGCACGCTTGGCGCTGCTCCTTTGTTGATGCACGTGCAGCCACAGTGCACACAAGTCACAAACACAGAAAATATATATTTTTTTGGTTTGGAGTGTACTTTGGGGGTTACAGAACCCTTTAACGGTCAAGCCAGCCGGCCCTTTACTTATGACACAGGCGCACGCTTGGCACTACTTTGTTGATGCACGTGCGGCTACTGCGCACACAATTCACAAACACAGAAAATAATTTTTTTTTTGGTTTGGACTGGAGTGTACTTTCGGGGGTTACAGCACCCTTTAACGGTCAAGCCAGCCGGCCCTTTACTTATGACACAGGCGCACACTTCGCACTACTTTGCTGATGCACGTGCGGCTACTGCGCACACAATTCACAAACACAGAAAATAATTTTATTTTTGGTTTGGACTGGAGTGTACTTTGGGGGTTACAGCACCCTTTAATGGTCAAGCCAGCCGGCCCTTTACTTATGACACAGGCGCACGCTTGGCACTACTTTGTTGATGCACGTGCGGCTACTGCACACACAATTCACAAACACAGAAAATAATTTTTTTTTTGGTTTGGACTGGACTGTACTTTCGGGGGTTACAGCACCCTTTAACGGTCAAGCCAGCCGGCCCTTTACTTATGACACAGGCGCACGCTTGGCACTACTTTGTTGATGCACGTGCGGCTACTGCGCACACAATTCACAAACACAGAAAATAATTTTTTTTTTGGTTTGGACTGGAGTGTACTTTGGGGGTTACAGCACCCTTTAACGGTCAAGCCAGCCGGCCCTTTACTTATGACACAGGCGCACGCTTGGCACTACTTTGTTGATGCACGTGCGGCTACTGCGCACACAATTCACAAACACAGAAAATAATTTTTTTTTTGGTTTGGACTGGAGTGTACTTTCGGGGGTTACAGCACCCTTAACGGTCAAGCCAGCCGGCCCTTTACTTATGACACAGGCGCACGCTTGGCACTACTTTGTTGATGCACGTGCGGCTACTGCGCACACAATTCACAAACACAGAAAATAATTTTTTTTTTGGTTTGGACTGGAGTGTACTTTCGGGGGTTACAGCACCCTTTAACGGTCAAGCCAGCCGGCCCTTTACTTATGACACAGGCGCACGCTTGGCACTACTTTGTTGATGCACGTGCGGCTACTGCGCACACAATTCACAAACACAGAAAATAATTTTTTTTTTGGTTTGGACTGGAGTGTACTTTCGGGGGTTACAGCACCCTTAACGGTCAAGCCAGCCGGCCCTTTACTTATGACACAGGCGCACGCTTGGCACTACTTTGTTGATGCACGTGCGGCTACTGCGCACACAATTCACAAACACAGAAAATAATTTTTTTTTGGTTTGGATTGGAGTGTACTTTCGGGGGTTACAGCACCCTTTAACGGTCAAGCCAGCCGGCCCTTTACTTATGACACAGGCACACGCTTGGCACTACTTTGTTGATGCACGTGCGGCTACTGCGCACACAATTCACAAACACAGAAAATATATTATTTTTTAGCACTTGGGGGGAGCACCCCTGATGGACAGAGCACCCCCTGGACAACACTACAGCACCCCTTTAGGACTGGGACACTGCACAGGACTTTGGAGTGGACACAGCCCCTATGGAGAACTGACTGCACAGCACAACACAGCCAGCCCCTATGGACTTTGAAGTAGTGGACAACAGCAGCACTACACTACACTACACTACACAGCCCTAACTCCCACCCTCCCTCTTCACTGTCCACAGCCGAGTGAGAAAATGGCGCCGACGCGGGTACCTTATATAGGATCCAAAACCCGCGAGACTCGGAAGGCGGGATGATGACGTTTTGCCTCGATTTCAGATCCGAGTCAGGCGGGAAAAGTCGAGCCTGATTCGGATCGGACTCGGATCGGGGGGGCTCGGGGGGGTTCGGATTTCAGAAATCCGAACCCGATCACCCCTAAAATAAACCCAAGCCCCGAGGCAACATACAGCGACCCTGCTAGTAAATAGTTAAACCCTCAACAACAATGCTTTAAAGATGACAGCACCAATATGTACTCAAAATATAATACTATGATACCATCGATATGCATACCAATATGATCTAGCAGATAGCAGGTGGAATACCCCTAAAGTCTGTCAATACATAACCCTAAGATCACAGGGCTATGTTAATGAGGTCAATGAACCTAACTAAAACAATTAAGCCCAAGTGACTCATTCAAGCCCTGGGGAGACAGTGGGCCTGATTCAGACCCGCTCGCGAGCGCACAGTGCTCGCAAGCGGGTCGATGGTCCCCCAATGCACATGCACACGCCGGAACCAGCTCCGGCGTACACATGCGCGAGCCCCAGCGAGCGACGGTAGCTCCGTCGCTCCTGGGCTCACTACAAGACGGGGCGGCTTTCGATATTAATTGACAGCTCGCTCCGTTTTGAACGCGGGTCGGCGGGTGGTGGCTTGCCAAACGGAGGCGTTCCCGAAGGAACGCCTGCCGTTTGGGGGCGGCCCCACTGACATCACGAGTGATGTCAGTGGTGAGCTTCCGGCTCTATTAGAGCCGGAAGCTCACTGGGGCTTGCGGCAGACGAGACTCTACCACAAGGGTCTCGTCGCCAGCCCCGATGGTCGCGATGGTCGTGACCATCACCTGGCTGCTCGCTAAAGCTGTGGGTGGTCACCCACAGCTTAGCGAGAGGCCAGAAGGCCGGCTCAAAAAGAAAAAGTTTCCCTGATTCAGAGCGAGTGCTCTAAATCAGGCCCCGTGTGCCAAGCATGATAATCCAGTTGGTTTCTCTTTGCAACATACATGCTCGATCCCCTCCCCTTGTTAGGGGGAGTACATGGGCAATGATTATATACTTAAGGGACGATATGTTATGCTTGGCCATAGCAAAATGTCTCGCTACTGGTTGTTCGCTACTGCCATTAGCTATAGGTGCCCGGATAGCTGAGCGGTGCTGGGCCATGCATTCCCTGAGGGTACACTCAGTTTTCCCTACATACACTTTAGAACAAGGACAAGTGATGCAGTATATAATAAATTTACTGGTACATGTCAAATGATACCGTATATTAAATATAACTCCTGTGTAGGGATGAAAGAAAACAGAACCTGTTTGTAAGTATCTGCAAGTAGTGCAGTTCGGGCACTTGAAGCAACTCAATTTAGGAGTACCTAAAAAGGAGGTGCATTTATTCTTGGCCATCTGTGAGATGTCATTATGGACAAGGTAATCACGCAAATTTTTGCCCCGGCGATAACAGGACATCAATGAAGATTTATATAAAAGTTTTAAATCTTTGTCAGTAGTAATGATGAGCCTTGCCCTGATGATTAATGGTTAAACTTATTGACCCAGATATGTTTATTCTTCATGTCTTTAGTTTTATTATTGTGACACAATAGTTTCTCTGGTGTAATGGCCAATGCCTTAGATTTGGCCCGTTCTAGTGTCACCCGATTGTAACCTCGCTGTTTGAATTTGTTGTACATGGTATCAAGTTGTTTAAGACCCTCATTGCGATCTTTCGCTATTCTGAGGGCACGCAAAAATTGGGAGAACAGTAGCGCCTGTTTCAAGGGGGCTGGGTATGCGCTACTAGGTAGTAAGATGTTATTTCTATCCGTAGCTTTAGAAAACAATGAAGGAACCAGCTTGCCCTTGTCTTTAGTTAGCGTCACATCGAGAAAATTGACGCTATGCAAATCAGTGGTGTATGTACATTTGACTGGTTCATCACGACTGTTGAATTTGTCAATTAACTCCGTAAAAGATTGAGGCGTATCTCCCCAAATGATCAACAAATCGTCTATGAGATGAAAAAAAGCAATCACATTTTTTGCAATATTAGGATCATTAAAGAACACCGCATGTTCAATACAGAAGATGTAGGCATTCCCGTACGATGGGGCCACATTGGACCCCATCGCACAGCCAGAAACTTGTAAGTAGAAAGCCCCATCATGCATAAAGTAATTATGGGTAAGAACTAACTCCAATAATTCCATAAATACATCAACGCTAGCTCCTTTGTATAGCGGATTATCAGTGATGAGTAATCTAGTGGCCTGCATCCCAGTTACATGTGGAATGCAGGTGTATAGGCTACATACGTCAACTGAACACAAAACACCATCAGGAGGTAAATCAGGTAGCTTAGACAATGACACCAGCAAGCTGTTGGTATCTTTCAAGAAAGTCGGGCGGGCCTGGACACATGGTTGTAACAAAGCATCCAAATACAGTATGTAGAATTTGGCTGGAACAAAGACCCACGTGCGGCAAGTATGGGCCTTCCAGGTGGTTTGATGGGGTCTTTATGGATCTTGGGGATTAAATAAAACAATGGCTTAATTGGAAAACTGACTTCCAAGGCTTTTTTGATAGTTGGAGAAATTAAACCCTCAGGACAAGCATCAGAAACTAGAGAATCCACCTCTTTCTTAAATAATACCGTAGGATCCTGTGGTAATTTCCTATATGTTAAATGATTGTTAAGTTGTTTCTCAGCCTCTTTTTTGTAATCATCTAAATTCAAAATCACAATGGCACCCCCCTTATCAGCCTGTCGAAACACAACATCATCGTAAGTAGCTAGATTCTTTAAAGCTAGTTGTTCATTCTTACTAAGGTTCCAATATACAGGTTTTTTAATACAAGGATCATCACAAATAGCCTTATCTAATAGCCGAGAGAAAGTTTTGATTGATGCGTTGTTGCTGCATGGATCAAAAGTCGATCTCGGCTGTAATTTGAGCAACTGGGGTGGTATATCAGTGGACTTGGAAGATTTACCTGCAAAAAATTCTTTAATTTTTATACGTCTATTCAACATGTGAGACTCTAACTTCCACTGCATGGTGTCAAAGGGCACTGTAGGGACAAATGAAAGTCAAATTAAATATTAGGTCCTGCGTCTCCTGGGAGGTCTTCCTCTGCCTCTGGTTCTGTTGGCCTCTACGGGTGCGACAGGGCCTAGGTCTAAAAAACGTGCCTAGTGCGGTTCCCAATTGGGGATTGTCCACGGCCTTTAGACTTGTGTCTAACAAGAGACTCTGTATCACTTTCAGTTGTTACTGTGTCCTCAGATATATCTGTAAACCGAGATTTGTTCCAATTACGCCTGAACAAAGGGCGTCTGTCTGACTTTGGATGTGCCAAAGTCAACCAGTTGTATACCCGTTGCTGTTCATAATCTAAATCTACTTTTTTTCTTTTTTCGCCAATTCAGTTTTGTACACCTCTAACTGTAAACTCAATTTAGAGCTCCGATCACATGATTTATCAGCAGTAAATATGGAAAAATGACTGGTCTCAAAGGTCTTCATTTTTTCTTTAGTGATATTGATCTTTCTCTTGGACTCTTCTATTACCAATAGCAACAGATTGAAAGAACATTTATTAAGCACAGATGTCCATTTCTTGCAAAATTCCACATTATATCTACCTATAGTAGGCATGTTCTTGATCCTAAACCCACAGGGTATTTTTTTATCTTTATAATAATTGGATAATGTCAATCCGTGGTAGAAAAAATCAATTTATCTTTTCTTTAGGCGCAGTAGATCGTTAAATATATCCTGTGCTGAAGGCACAGAGATGTGATCAGAGAAAACTCCAGAAAATAAAATAGCCTCCGCCTCAGATTCAGAGAAACTAAAAACCGCCCCTTGCTCCAAGGTAACTTGGTGCTATAAACCTTCAACATTCTCTGCTATCATCTGAACGTTAAATAATGACCAATAATCACTTGAAAAACCGGTATGAATGTGACTTGATAACCAAAACCAAGAGTAATGCTCCAGCAATATACTCTAGGACCAGCAGCAAAGGTTAAATAAAGTCTTGTTGACAAAAACAAATAGTAACAATGAGGGCACTACTATGCAAGTAGTTTGCTCAACAATAGTCCAAGGTTCCTCCAAAAAAGGAGGTGCATTTATTCTTACCCATCTGCGAGATGTCATTATGGACAAGGTAATCACGCAAATTTTTGCCTTGGCGATAACAGGACATCAATGAAGATTTATGTAAAGGTTTTAAATCTTTGTCAGTAGTAATGATGGGCCATAGGGCCTGATTCAGACCCGGACGCTATGCTGCGTTCGCTCGCATTGAGCGATTTTTTTAAATCTGCGCATGCGTATGAGTCACAATGTGCGCGCGTGAACCAGTCATTGCGATGGGAAAGTGCTGCAGTCGGCCGCTATTTTGAGTGACAGATAATGCCGTTTGTGGGTGGGAACAGGGGAATGTGCTTGTAAACGGGGGTGTGGATGTGCGAACGCAGGCGTGCCCGACAGTCAGAACGGCATTTAATGGGTGTGCATAATTAGCATTATTACACACGTGACTAGGTTATATTTTAGCCAGAACTGCTCGCAATGTTGTGGTGGGAAATGGCTACCACAAGCGCTGCGAGCAGCTCCGATGGCTCTTGATGTTCCCGATTAATCCTAAAACTGCCGGAGATAACGTGTGTTGCGAGTGGCAAAGGGGCGTCTTTATACAGGTGCGAGCGCATAGTGCGGCCGCTCGCTATTACTTAGTGGGCGGCTTTACGCGATGCAGTGCGAGCACATGATTTAAATAGCCGGCCTCTTTTAGCCAGCGAGCGGCCGCAAATAGCGTCCGGGTCTGAATTAGGCCCTTAGTGCCTTGGCCTGATGATTAATGGTTGTGCTCATGTGATTAAACTTATTGACCCAGTTATGTTTATTCTTCATGCCCTTTGACACCATGCAGTGGAAGTTAGAGTCTCACATGTTGAATAGACGTATAAAAATTAAAGAATTTTTTGCAGATAAATCTTCCAAGTCACCAATATATACCACCCCAGTTACTCAAATTACAGCCGAGATCAACTTTTGATCCATGCAGCAACAACGCATCAATCAAAACTTTCTTTCGGCTATTAGATAAGGCCATTTGTGACGATCCTTGTATTAAAAAACCTGTATATTGGAACGTCAGTAAGAATGAACAAATAGCTTTAAAGAATCTAGCTACTTGTGTTTTGTGTTCAGTTGACGAATGTAGCCTATACACCTGCATTACATATGTAATTGGGATGCAGGCAGGGGGGGCGGGTACAATTTACCCGGGCCTGGGCTTCCAGAGGGGCCCGGTGCCGCCCCCCAGTGTGCTGGGATGCAGTGGGAGATTGCTTGCGGCTGCTAAGCATCCACAGCAATCTCCTATGCCTGAAGGGGGGAGCAATCACGCTGATCACGCCCCCCCTGGCTTTTTGAACCGGGCTGAGGGGCTCACAGCGCCCCCTCCCCGGTGCGTAGCGCTGCTACGCGGTGCTGCAAAAGTATGTTTTTTTGTTTCCAAGGGGGCGTGGCCACACCTTCCGCGATTAGGCCACGCCCCCTCTTTACCAGGACCTGGCAGCACTCTCTACGCCCCTGGATGCAGGCTACTAGATTACTCATCACTGATAATCCGCTATACAAAGGAGCTAGCATTGATGTTTTTATGAAATTATTGGAGTTAGTTCTAATCCGTAATAACTTCATGCATGATGGGGATTTCTATTTACAAGTTTCTGGCTGTGCAAATGCCTACATGTTCTGTATTGAACATGAGGTGTTCTTTAATGATCCTAATATTGCAAAAAATGTGATTGTTTTTTTTCATCTCATAGACGATTTGTTGATCATTTGGGGATATACGCCTCAATCTTTTGCTGAGTTAATTGACAAATTCAACAGTCGTGATGAACCAGTCAAATGTACATACACCACTGATTTGCATAGCGTCAATTTTCTCGATGTGACGCTAACTAAAGACAAGGGCAAGCTGGTTCCTTCATTGTTTTCTAACGCAACAGATAGAAATAACATCTTACTAGCTAGCAGCGCATACCCAGCCCCCTTGAAACAGGCGCTACTGTTCTCCCAATATATCCGTACCCTCAGAATAGTGAAAGATCTCAACGAGGGTCTTAAACAACTTGATACCATGTACAACAAATTCAACCAGCGAGGTTACAATCAGGTGATACTAGAACGGGCTAAATCTAAGGCATTGGCCATTACACCAGGGAAACTATTGTGTCACAATGATAAAACTAAAGACATGAATAATAAACATATCTGGATCAATAAAGTTTAATCACATGAGCACAATCATTAATCGTCAGGCCAAGGCACTATGGCTCATCATTACTACTGACAAAGATTTAAAACCTTTACATAAATTGTCATTGATGTCCTGTTATCGCTGAGGCAAAAATTTGCGTGATTACCTTCTCCATAATGACATCTCGCAGATGGGCAAGAATAAATGCACCTCCTTTTTAGGTACTCCTAAATTGAGTTGCTTCAAGTACCCGAACTGCAAAACTTGTAGATATTTACAAACAGGTTGTGTTTTCTTTCATCCCTACACAGGAGTTATATTTAATATATGGTAGATGGAGTACAGGAGGGAGAGAGACACTGTGAAAAGGAAAAAAAGTAGAGAGTGCAAGTGTCTCGAACATACTTGCCAACTCTCCCTCATTGTCAGGGAGACTCCCTGAAGCAGTAGCAATCTCCCTGTCTCCCTGAAGGGCCTAGTAATCTCCCTGATTCTAACTTACCGCCATTATGAATGTTATATATAAAAATAAACAGAGATATTTACATTCAAATGAGATCATTAGTATCATATCCCTGCATTGGTTATAAGGCACAATGATCCCTATGGCTACAGGCATTTTCTGAAAAGTATCAGTGTGTTTTCATCAACAAATTGATCTTACTAACTGCTTTGGGTCTCATTTACATGTGGGTGTCAGTCAGTATTATGACACGCCCCTCAGATGTAGCAGTACACGCCCACTTTACCGCCGCGCTCATAGGTGCTGCTTTCACAATCTCCCTGAAATGCATTTTCAAAAGTAGGCAAGTATGACCTTGAGGCACCCCAGGGTGCCGTGGTGCACAGTTTGGGAACCACTGCACTAGTGTGTCCATAACTGTTGTAATTATTATCACTGTCCTCCTCCTCCTATTTATAAAAACCATTTGAGTTCAAAGTCTGAATTTAGCCCATTAGGGATCTCCACAAGAGAGATTGTACCATTCATGGCCATTGATAACGTTAAGAACACATGGAGGGATAGGAATGAAGAGACAAGATTGGCAAAAAGCGAAATGCACTGGATTTTTAAATTAAAAACGCTCATCCCTAATGGGCTAAATTCAGACTTTGAACTCAAATGGTTTTTATAAATATAATCCACTCCGCTTTTATGCTTTGATTATACTTTTATTATTTTACGGATTATCTTATATTTATTTCACCATCTTATGCATTCTTACTTATATCCCAATTTTATGTCTATCTCATTTTAGTGTTATTTGTAGGTATATTTCTTAGCTGTTTATGCTAATGCTCATTTATGTCCTGTACATTCCTTATTGATCCCATATAAGCACCCGTCACTTTAACGTATCTACTCACATATAGTCACCATAAATATATATATATTGGTCATTATGTGTCTTAGCAATAGTGCCTGAATGAGATCTAAGTTTCCCTATACAGATTCTTCACATAAAAATCAATCACTGTACATTAATTGCGACTTTGCCCCCACTTAAGATGGTGAAACTGAACATTCTATTGAATACACCACATCTAAGATGGTGCCCATAATGGAGTTAAGGAAGTGTTCCATTCAACCACCTGAATACCATCCATAAGATGGGCACCAAAACCAGAAGTACGTGTGTCCCGTGATGCGTTCCAAAGGAAGGAAGTAGTAGAATATCGGAGGCCAAGTAACCTAGCCGGGTGCAGTTTGGAAAGGACATCGTGGCTGATGTAAAACCGCATGTAAAGTGAGAGTCGCGACCAGGGCTGTGCTGTGAGGGGTCGGGGTCAGCGGCACTTACCTGTCCGGACACTCTGTCGGGGTCCTTCTGGCAGGGGTGCAGGCACATGGAGGTCCGTGCTGCTGCTACAGGGGTCTGGAGGCATAGTGTCCTGGCTGCTAGTGTGAGTATTGCACACCTTGGCAGTGCTGCAGCATGACATGGGCACCACCATCTTGGATGTGGTCAGGTGACTCATTTCGGCCGATCCAGTCAAAGCATTCCTGGGAGTCCCTAGCAACCAATACTGCACTTCCTCTGGGTATTTAAGGGCTGATCTGCAGTCCTTTCATTGCCAGTGCAATGTTGTTCCCAGCCTAGCTGGGTGTTAGTTCTCTGAGCTCCCTGCTATTCCTTGTTCCTGCTGAGTCTCACATATAGTATACTGCTACAGGTTCCAGACTCCCAGACACTCTGCATACCAGTGGTGCTACTCCCTACTACCACCACCACCAGAGGGAGCCCTGCTTAAAGCTATCCTGACAGTCTGTGATCCTCTCGGACATCTCAATTACCTGTTGGGTGTATCTCGTCTCCAGTATCAGTGGACCATTCATGAGCAACACACATCTCAGACTAGCGTTCTTTCAATATCAGATGTCTGCTCCTATAAACTCCCATGAAGCCACCTCGGGTTCACCTCCACAAGTACTTAACCCTCTTGTGACAGGGAGGAAGTATGGAAAATACAGCATGCATCGGGCCAGTGTACTGTTCGTGAACCGGAAGTTATCGGTGACAAACTTCCGGCGCACGCGATACGGATTAACATTATACTAAGACATTAAACGTATTCATACTTACAAGTCCCAACTAATGAGAACATATAACTTAATAAAGACCATTGGGACAGATATTATGTGTATTTTGCAATTGTTTTAATAACAGCCCTTTACCCATGACCCTAGTGATCACTGCCACACAGCCTTGAGGAAGGGAGGTACGCTCCCGAAACGCGTTGGGAAAGTGTGACAGGATCATCTACCCAGGAGGAATTATATACAGGAGACCCCCTGATAAGGAACTGAAGGAGAGGTTATCCGGAGAACTCCACCTTTGTATCTACGGGCCTTTATGAGAGGGACTTCTGGTAATTTCCCAATCTTTATTGAAAATAAAAGGAAGTAGCCTTTTTCTAGAAATGTGCATGTACACACATGCATTAAGAGAATGGCCATTCTCCGACTACACACCGCGCAGAATTGAATAGCTCTGCGTACTGTACATAGCGCTTTAATAGTGCTTAAAATATGTAAGGTGTATCATGAGAAATAATTTTTACCTTTAAGACTTGTAATAAATTGTCATTTTACTTTAATACACTATGGGCTCGATTCAATTGCCATCGATGTAAATAGCGTTGGGAGATAGCTTCCGGAACTATTCAATTCTGCACGGTGTGTAGTCGGAGAATGGCCATTCTTGCGACTAAACACCCCGTTTAAGGCGTGAGAACAGGCATTCCCCGACCTAACTTCCCGGCGCAATGCTGTTTTCCAGGCGCGTAGGGCAGAAAACAGCCTCTCGTCTGGACTTTTGTCGGATTTCTGCTCGTATCCCCGGAGGGATGCGAGAAGAAATCCTTAGTCGGGCTTAGCAGTGCGGTGTATTGAATAGCTGATTCCCAGCGCTATTCACTTCGCGCTGATTAGAATTGAGCCCTATGTCTCATACGGTATTTATGTTTTGCATATAAACAAGAGTATTACCGACGGAGACCTACTGACATATACGGAACCCTAACATCAGCATAGTTGGGAAGTATTTTACAATTTTCTGTTTTGGTACTGTGCGCACTTAAATTGTCACAGAAATCATTTTAGTCACAATATGCACCATGTCTGCAGGTATAGGAAACTGGTGTGAGTGCAAACAACTGAAAGCAGAATTAGATGCACTCAGGGGCGTATCTATAATGGGTGCAGGGTGTGCGGGGGCCCCGCACCACACGCCCTGCACCCATATTATTTAAAACTCACTTGTCCGTGATCCCGCGTCAGGTGTCAGCGCTGCACAGAACACTGGAAAATGGCCGCGGTGGCCATTTTTCTGGCGTTCTGCGCATGCGCAGTAGACTCTGGGCACACTCTAGTGGCCGGCTAGCCGCGTCAGTCGGCTTCTGGCCGCCGAGGAGAGAGGAGGGGGCCCGGCAGGGGGAATGAAGACGGGCCCGCTCTTCTCTTAAAACGCCCCTGGATGCACTAGTATGCAAGTCACTAAAGGCAACCAAATGTAGATGCACTATGGAAATGCAGGCTACTTGATGGCGGAATCAGATGCATGTAACAAATGTAGATTACTGGAAGCAGACTCAGATGCAGGAACTGGAATAGGACAGCAAGCCACTGCAGCCAGGAGTCAGGAGACTGATCTTCAAATGAAGAGAATTGTTCTGACAATGATCATACAAATGTAACCCCTCTTCCACCACTAAAGGGACACCAGGTTATTAGTAGGCTAAATATCAATTGTGCCTCCACCCAAGCTAATTGAGGTTTGCCTGGGAAAACCTATTGACTGTATAGTGTACTGATGTTTAATATGCAATTATCTATACACATACATTCACTCTCAAATTACCACCTGGTTCTTTCCTTTCCACAGAAGACTGCTGTTCTGGAACCCCCCAAACCTCTGCTTCCAAGTAAGTACTTCACAATAATACCTGTTACAAGTTCATGTTTACAGAGTAAAGTGGTAAAGAACATACATTGGCACTGTACACATGCATTACAATTTACATACAGAATTACAATATTATGCAATTACTACACATGTGGATTCTAATACCCTAAATATTTTCAGTTCGTGTGTTGCAGGTATTGTTTTTGTTAAATGTCCAATTGTCCTTTTATAGATTTTTGATATGGAACTAGTAACAGCCTCAGTTGTACTCCAAGTAAATATAAATATGTTCTGTACGGAATCACAGTCCAGTTCCTGCAATAAATATACGCTGGTTCATGAATGAATAATAAATCACAAACCTTCTATACACAATCTCCTGTGGGGTTAGGTAAAACCAGAGCATAAGGCTGTGTGCTGTAAAATATTCCAATTCACCTAGGCTGCTAGGGAATTTGCTGTAGATTAGGATTCCACTGCCAGAAAATAGAATAATACTCCGCTTCTAAGTTTCCCCATCTGTAGTCACTCTGAATTACTGTAATAAGCTGCTGCTTTCAGATGTAACAGCACTTGCTACTTAGTTATAATGCAGTCTTAGAACAATTTAAGCAGTTGCCTTTCAGGTGCCTGTCCCTGGGTGCTCTCTAAAAATATGTATTTCCTCCAAATGAAAGTCTAGTGCACTTTAGCGACCCTGTAATATGTGGCTTTATCTACTCCTCTCTGTTGGTTATATGTGTATTTATCCCAGAATATGCTGGGAACTTATGCTCCTTCTCCTGTAATGTACTTTTCCTGTCCTCATATAACCCCTGTATTTAGACTGAAAAGGGTCTGTGTGAGTGTCCGATATAAGTTACTACTGTCACCCCACTGCCGTTGCTTGTGTCAGCGCTGTGCCTGCCGTCTCCCTGGCACAGCTGTACCTCATCACTGCTCCTTCTATAAGTACTGCCATGACCAGTTTCACTGATGCTGGAGCAGCCCCACCTCCTGAATTGAGCTTCTCGTCCTATGAGCAGGCTGGGGTTGATTGATGACGGCTTTCGCTGTCTTACACTGGAAGCGCTGCCTCTCCTCAACACAGGAATCCAGCCAGGCTCTCACTCGCTCCGGAGCCCAACCACCACTAGCGTGCCACCTGACAAACCCGCTATACAGCTCTCCGCTGTCTCACCAGAGCCCCACACTGGCACGACTATCGCTGACCTGAGCACTGCGCTCTGTATAGGTCAATGCAATGTGGTCACTGGAGGGGGGAACTGCAGACTGGACAATAGCGCCTAGCACAGCCCTTAAATACCCTAACTAGCATCGCGCGACCTACCCTCCTCCCACTCACTGCACAAGCTCCCTCTATACTGAAAGCTTGTGCAGTTTCTGGCACCTTCTAGTCCTTGAGCCCCCTGTCTCTTTACCAACCATAAGTTTGAGATAATGCACTGCCTTTGCTATGGCCTTACCCACCCCCTATACATGTATACATGTAAATATCACAGTACCATAAACATGTAAATATCACAGTACCATAAACATCCCTACAAATTATCCTGACACATATATTAATATATATACGTTTTTACATATGTATCATCATTTCTATTGGGTTGCCCTAAAACTAATCCCAATATTAATTTGTGTTGCAATACAATATTTTATATTATTAGCCACATTTAGGACCTCATTCAGAGTCGGTCGAAGCGGCCGCACGGTTGTACGCCACCGATGTTCGCTATACTGCGCATGCGTAAAGGCCGCAAGGCGTGTGCGCAAACTAGCCGCTACGATCAGAAATTTCTCTCTCCTTGAACACAGCCAGGTCGGAAGTTTGAGTGACAGATTGAGGCGTTTGTGGGTGGTAACAGGGGAAGGTGCTTGAAAACGGGGGAGTGGAGATCCAAACGCAGGCGTGCCTAATTATGCGAACAGCGTTTTATGGGAGTGCATAATTAACAAAGTAGTGTCATGGCACACGTGACAGGGGAGGTTTTACACTGACATGATCGTAGAGCTTAAGAGAAGGTAAGGTCAACCTTTAGCTCTACGACCAGTTCCGATGGTAAACGATGCTCGCGATTAATCCTTATGTAGCCGGAGATGAAGTGCTATGCGTACGAGATGTGGGCGTATTTTTAGCGTTCCGACCGCATAAACCCCTTGGTCGGCCAGCTAACGATCCGACCTTAGGGACGCAACTTGCGAGGGAATCATTTGCATATCCGGACCCTTTTCCCGTACGACCGTGCGGCCGCTTCGACCGACTCTGAATGAGGTCCTTAATGTGGCTACACAAAACAAGATAATCTCCAGCACTGACTTTAGTGTATATAAATGGAACTTTGGGCCTGATTCGAAACTGATCGCAACTGCGATTATGCACGCAATCGGGCGATTGTTGCGGTCTGCGCATGCATATGCATCAAAGTGTGCTTGCGCAAACCAGCCACTGCGATCGGGACCCATCTCAGAGTGATTGACAGGAAGTGCCGTTTGTGGGTGGTCGGCGAAAAGCAGGCGTGCCAGTGCATTCGAACGCTGCTGCAGGGGCATGCATAAATTATACACTGTGATGCCATAGGCAGCTTGAGTACTCACTGCATGCGATGAGGTTAGCAATTTCTGAGTAAGGTCAGAGCTTGTGCAAGTGTGTATGAGGCTGCGAAGGTACTCGATGTTACTGATGATTTTGCAGTCTTGCTAAACATTACAGATGTGATTGCAGAGCTTAGCATACCTTCGCAGTGAAACTGCGTGCGTAATCGAAGCCACGATCGCAGTTGTGATCCGTAATGAATCAGGCCCTTTGTGGAAACACCGTAAATGTGGATAATTAGTACACTGTAATCTGAATCAGGGCTTTTTTTTTTTTGGAGCGGCCTCCTGGCCGCTTGCATAGCTGTGGGTTACCACCCACAGGTATTGCGAGCGGCCAGGATGATGGTCGCGATGGTCAAGACCATTGTGACCATCGGGCTTGCGACGAGACCCTTGTGGTAGGGTCTCGTGGCCGCAAGCCCCAGAGAGCTTCTGGCTCTAATAGAGCCAGAAGCTCTCCCACTGACATCACTGGTGATGTTAGTGCAGCCACCCACAAACGGCAGGCGTTCGCATGGGAACGCCTCCGTTTGAGAAGCCACCCCCACGCCACGCCTCCAAAATGGTGCGAGCTGTCGATCAAAATCGACAACCGCCCCCTTTTGGTGCGAGACCCGGAGCGACGGAGCGCCCGTCGCTAGCCAGTTCTCGCGCATGCGCACATCAGAGCCGGCTCCGGCATGCGCATGCGCAGTGGCCTAACATCGACCCGCTTGCTAGCGGGTCTGAATCAGGCTCTCTGTCCAATGAACAGCCTCCTTCTTTACTGTGCGCACAACAATTGTCCAGTACAGTAGTTTAGCTGTGAAAGAAATGTATTTTATTTTAAATGATACAATATATAAGATATAAATATGCCTAGGAACCCTGATTCAGACCCGCTCGCTACCACAGGCAGCTCGCAGGGTCTGTGGGCATTTTTTTTTTTGTCTCCAGGCCGCTTGCTAAGCTGTGGGTGTGGGCTGGAGACCGTCACGATTATCGCGACCATTGGGCTTGGGATAGTGGGATAGTGTCTCAACTGCCGCAAGCCTGAGTGGATTTCCTGCTCTAATAGAGCAGGAAGTCCACTACTGACATCACTAGTGATGTCAGTAGGGCCTCCCACAAATGCCAGGTGTTCCTAAGGGAACGCCTGCGTTTGGGCAGCCACCCCCCCTACCCGCCTACAAAACTGGGCGAGCTGTCACTCCCCATCGACAGCTGCCCCGTCTTGTAGCGAGCCCCGTAGCGACTGAGCTTCCGTCACTGGACGGGGCTCGCGCATGCGGACGCGGCGCATGTGCAGTGGGGAAACATCGAGCCGCCTGTGAGCGGCTCTGAATCAGGTCCTCAGGGCCTGATTCAGAGCCGGACGCTCTGACCAGAGCACTCGCTCTGAATCAGGGCCCTCCTACCTCATTTTGGAGCGGCCTCATGGACGCTCGCATAGCTGTGGGTTACCACCCACAGCTATAGCGAGCGTCCATGAAGATGGTCGCGATGGTCAAGACCATCGGGCTTGCGACGAGACCCTGCGGTAGGGTCTCGCTGCTGCAAGCCCAGGAGTGATTTTGGCTCTATCAGAGCCAAAATCACTCCCACTGACATCACTAGTGATGTCAGTGGGGCCGGACTCAGACGGTAGGCGTTCCCATGGGAACGCCTCCGTCTGGCAGCCACGCCCCCGGCACGCCCACCAAAGGGGGCGTGCTGTCACTCACCATCGACAGCACGCCCCCTTTGTAGCGAGACCCGGAGTGACGGATTCCCCGTCGCTCGCCGGGTCTCGCGCATGCGCACGACGGAGCTCCCTCCGTCGTGCGCATGCGCACTTCGGCACCATCGACCGGCTTGCGAGCGTCCAGCGCTCGCTAGCGGGTCAGAATCAGGCCCTCAGTTCCTATAACAGGCAATTACTAATTTCATAAAACAAAATAAAATACATATAACTAGGCCCTAAAAAGTCAGGTAATAAATACGGAACCACTTTCTTAGGCAGTTGAGCCGTGAGACATGTTGCAATATTCTTAATAAGTGAGACTCGTTATTTTTTTTATTATTTTCTTTTATATTTTCTTTTAATTGATTCACATTTTTAAGTGTTTGCATTTATTATCTGACCAGTGATAGCCAAAACCAGTTTTACACCACGTTGAGGGTGCCCAATTTGGTGATTGCCAGAAACTGTGGTGATGCTTCCGGCCAATATGAAATAGATTGGCAGCTTTATTTAAAGCAGCCCTGCAGCATAGCATGCATTGCCCTGGGGAAGAGCAACACCAGAGCTCGAAACGCGTTGGTTCCTACTGCATTCTCCTAAACATGGCACCCCACTCCAGTGGACATCTATAAGTTAGACATGCAGGATAACTCCGGACATACCCTGTATGCACTACAACGCTGACTTTTGTCCACTATCTAGTACCCACATTCATTGCTGTGGTTTCTCTTTTGAGCTAATTATTACCTGGCTTATTTTAAATATATGTTTATATTGTTTTCTCATTATTGATCTATTTGCGCTAATTATCATTATTTTCTTATATTTATTTTATATACTTCCTGCTATTTTTCATCCACTTGGTAATATAGACCAATAAATTGGATAGTTGTTTTCATAGGCATCTTTTCAGCTCTTTATCTATTTACTGGGCTCCAAGTGATATTTATTATGTCTGTTTATGTTGAACTAATACACCAGTGGGGTTATTTATCTCTTACATGAACAAATCTTTGATGGGGTTGGGTACAGCATGCCGGCGCTCGGGATCCCAGCGGTCAGAATCCAGACACCTTCATCCTGACAGGGTTAGGATACCGACCCCTGTCGGTCGCTATCCTAACTCTCCACCTCTCCCTACCCTCCCTTCCTGATGCCTAAACCTAAACCCCCCTAGTGCCCAAACCTAACCTCCCCCTCCCCGCACCATAAACTTAACCCTCCTCCTCTCCCTACCCTACCTTAACCTCCCTTCCTGATGCCTAAACCTAACCTCCCCCTAGTGCCAAAACCTAACCTCCCCCTCCCCGCACCATAAACCTAACCCTCCTCCTCTCCCTACCCAACCTTAACCTCCCTTCCTGATGCCTAAACCTAACCTCCCCCTAGTGCCAAAACCTAACCTCCCCCTCCCCGGACCATACACCTAACCCTCCCCCCTTAGTGTCTAACCCTAACCCCCCCTAGTGCCTAACCGTAACCCTCCCGCTAACCCCGCTACTTACCTTCAGGATTCTGGTGGTCCGGATGCTGGCGCCGGGATTCTGACAGGTGTCAGGATTCCAGGGCTGGCATTCTGAGTGCGAGAATCCCTGCGATCAGGATTATGACCACATCCCTCTTACGAGCAGGGCCCTCTGCCCTCTTGTGCTTCTCCCTACTATAGTTTCATCTACTTCTTACTCACCACTAGGGCACCTAACACTTGGCTGCTTATGTTCTGTTGCTTATCTGGGTGTTATGGTCGCTAATGTAGCAATATATATTATCCATGTCCTGGTCCTGTATTGTATTGTTCTGTCGCTTGTGAACAATTTGTTTATGTACTGTGTAAGGCGCTGTGGAACACTTGTGGCGCCATATAAAGAAATAATAATAATAATAATACTAATTAATAATAATAAATAATGCAATATCAAATGATACTGTAACAGTAAAGTATACTCTTTTGTTTTGCTGTTGTGTTTTACCATATGGACATTACCACTTTGTTATTTGCATATTAAATGAAAATGACCTATATAGATAACACACTAAAAGGTTGTCGAAGCCGGATGATTGGCTGAGACCAGATCTCAAGTCAATATCGGGCGACGCCATCTTATGCTGACCCTGACGACGCCATCTTGCGTTGTCAGCATGAAACCATTGTGTGCGATGCTAATATGCTATTATTAGCATTGTGCGACTGCATTGCTACCGCATACTGTTAAAAGTCCTACCATACCCCATACGCACATTAAATCATACATATAATATACAAGATGCACAGCGCACAGTTGCGCTGTTTAGCAAAGCACTCTACACATAAAACGCACCACGCATATTAACGACTCCACGCAATACGCTTACACTTACATATACCGAAACTTATTAAAAAGGTTCCTCCACATTAAAGGCTTAATATTAGAGGTTATATTAGAGAATACTTATGTTGTGAAATGTAATGTATACGATATTTAAGGTACATAAGCTAGTGAACATATCATGTTTGGTACCATTCTAAAGCACTGTTTGTTTGCAGATTTCCGGTTTGACCTGCGAGGAAATCGCATCATGTGTTCGCAAGATATGAACAATATGAAAATAGTGGTTAGAATGTGAAAATGTATGTAGTGTTTTTCTACTAGTTTAAACCAGTTCTTCGGCGGGAAAACCACACAAAGCAACACTGAAGAACTGGGACATGCCCCTAGTGATGCTATATGAACTGTCCAATGACCTGCATCATACCAGATTGTCCACGAGCAAGATCCAATGGAAACCCGTTATCTAGTTTCTTTGTCCTGGGAGGGTATATAGCTTGCATGCTGGTTCTAGTCTACAGCCATTCTTTCTTGGATGACCACAGGCTTCTGGACTGATGACTGTTTGCTGGGACCAGTGCGCACACGTATGTATTGGGCTGTATCGTATTATGTAGTTTATTGTCTTTGCGCTAATTGTGCTAGATGAAAGCGTGTAACTTTCTTTTATTACAATAAGAACTTTTGTGCGTTGGAAACACAATTATTGTCTGGACAGCGATTATTTCTCTCCAGCGATTTAAGGGTATTCATAGATGGGGGCTCGCAGTTGATATCACGCCACCCAGATTTGCACGATAGCAAATGTACCTTGATTCCGCAACTAAGGGTGGAAAGGCGCCATAAGTGGGCAAGAGCGCACTGTGTTCGAAATCCTGCTACCATTCAGTGGAATCGATGTCCTTTATTGTGTGATCTTAAGAATTGTCTGTCCGTGTTTTGTGTGTTAGTCACATTATTGTGTATGCAACTAGTCGCAAAATAGCATAATTTTTATTTACGCGCTTTTGTGCATCAGTCGCATTATTGTGTATGCAACTAGGCGCACAATAGCGTATACGTGTTTCCGGTATTGCTGCCACGTGTTCAAACAAAAGAGTTAAGATTGCATTGTTGTATTGATAGCGTGATTACATTGTTTAAGTCTCTTAATCATACTGCCATATCTGAGAAATATGATAGACGTATATGTATGGTGAGAATAGGGGTACTGTGTGTTCCCTATTTACTGGGGGTACTGTGTGTTCCCTGGACCTAGGAGTACTGTGTGTTCCCTGGAACTAGGAGTACTGTGTGTTTCCTGGGGTACAGAAAAGCAGGTGTATTGCAGAAAGGAGTACTGTGTGTTTCCTACTGATAGGGGTACTTTGTGTTCCCTAGAGGTGAATCGGCTCTCAGTGTGATCGCAGAATTCATTGATCAGTTAGATTCTTTGGGCATTGTGATTGAACCACACGGTCAGGGCAGATTGTGAATGTGTACTGAGTTGTGGTGGAGGAAATCACTGCCAAGCAGTGGAAAGTACTCAAAGAGGGATTTTCTTTTTTTTTACGAGGTACTGTGTGTTCCCGCGGGTTACGAGGTACTGTGTGTTCCCTATCCTGAAAGCAGGATATTGTATAAGTGGCATACTGCTGCTTGTTGTGTAGGTTAACTGTAGCAATTAGCAGGTTGGTTGTATACAGCAGGTGAAGTTGAGTGGACTCGGCTTATGAAATTTCATCCACCGGTCCACAACTAGCGAAAAGTACGTAGCGTTTTCACAGATGGGGTGCCAGGCTGTCGCTGGGTAGGGTGGACGATGCGCTGATTGTGGAAGAGCTGACAGGATCGGCACGGCATATAATGCATACTAAGAATGGAGCGTATGCAACTGCGCACTGTAACGTATGGATTAAGATAACGAGGAAGTGTGTAAAACCTTTACGAAGATTGGCAGTTCTGGTGAAGAAATATTGAACAATGTTAGAGATAGCATCTGTGTGGTGAAATCTCTGAAGAAAAGAGTAGAATATAACGATTGTTTGAAACAGTGGCAGCATGAGGGAAACATGTGGCATAGCGGTCTGCACGCGGCGAAAAATAGCATTGCGTGCACAACGCAAGGGAGCGCGCACGCAACGCACAAAATCGTTGTGTGCGTTCCACAAGAGAATGCGTATGCACGGCATGGTAGCGTTGCCGGAAGTAGCGCAGGCGCACCTCCTCCACCCTATGTGGTGGGAGGTGAAAATACAGCCCATACCAAATATCATATAAATTTAACAAGTAACTTGTACCCGCTCCTGAGTAATTATAAGGAAAATGTTCATGAAGCCGATGATGAATGTTGTAATGTCAGCCATTTCTCATGCAGTGCAAATGTTAAATGTTCCTTTGCAGCAGGTACAGGAAGTGCCCTCACCAATGGTAGTAGCAGAAGTGCTACCGCCCGCAGAAACCGTAGTGGAAACTGGTGTAAATAATATCATACGCTGCAGTAATAGACTGAACACCCCCAGTACCAAGGCCAAAGGTAACGGTGTGGTAGGCATGCCAGTACAGGACAGTCTGCTCTAGGGGTCAGGTCACACCTGTAGTCTACAGCCAGTCATGTTAACTGGGAGTACTAGGGAAGAACCTGTAATGACGGTTGTTGTAGCTAGTACTAAACTTATTTTTCTTGTAGACACAGGGGCGACCAGATCAGTGTTAAAATCTCCATCCAATTTACAGGTGACCTGCAAGACTGTACCAGCAATGGGTGTAATGGGTAAAGTGCAGCATTATCCTTTAACCAAATCTGAAGAGGATACTATCGGGCCATTGCATACCAGGCATTTCTTTCTCCTGGTAGCGGTGGCTCCTACTAATCTTCTGGGAAGGGATTTGTTGTGTAAAATGGGATGTGTCATTTATTGTAACCCTGATGGTATATTTTTAGATATCCCAGAGAGAGTTGCGCATGAGGTAAGGTATATATTGGACACTCCACAAAAGTTAATGCTTCACTCTACCAACCTAGAACAAAGTCCATCACAGGTAAAGGAGATGTTATCTCAAATATCGGGTTCCCTTTGGACCAAAGATGGACAGGACACTGGATTAATGGCAAATGTAGCTCCTGTAATGATCAACTTAAAAGTGGGAAGACAGGCTCCAAAAATCCCTCAGTACCTTTAAAACCAGAGGTGGAGTTAGGGGTATATCCCATAATTGAGAGATTGCTCCAGCAGGGGATTTTAGTCCGTACAGCTAGTGTAGCCCACAATCTCATCTTTCCTGTGAAGAAGAGTAGTGGGAGGGGTTATAGGCTAGTACAGGACCTTAGAGGGGTTAATAAGGTAGTTGAGAGCCAATTCCCTGTAGTACTGAATCCAGCTGTCATTCTCATGCAGATCCCACCCAATGCAACCCATTTTACTTTCATTGACCTCTGTTCTGCCTTCTTCTCTGTCCCTCTTCATCCTGACTGTCAGTATTTGCATTCACATACAAGGGGTACAATACACATGGACACGGTTTCCCCAGGGCTTCATAGACAGCCCCAGTATCTTCTCCCAGGCCTTACACGACTGTTTACAATCTTTTCAACCTGCCAATGGAACTGTTCTAATCCAATATGTAGACAATTTATTGTTGTGTTCTGATTCATTTATCTCATGTTTAAATGATACTAAACTACTGTTGCTTCATCTCTCACAGACAGGACACAAGGTTACTAAGGACAAATTACAGCCATGCCAGACCAGGGTTAAATACTTGGGACACTGCCTAACCCAGGGCCTACGACATTTGACTACTGACAGAATACAGGCCATACAGACCAAGACACTGTCGCAGAACCAACAGCAAATCCGTACCTTCTTGGGCATGTGTGGATACTGCAGATCATGGATTCCAGGTTTTTCTATTTTGGCTTTACCATTGCAGGACTTAGGGCCTGATTCAGAGCCGTACGCAAGTGGATGATCGCTCGTTCGACGAACGAGCGAGAAAATGTAAATTCAAGCGCTCGCTCGTAAGTTCGCTCGTAGCTAATCTTCCGCCCCAAAGTCTCCCAACCCCTCCTCTAGCTAACAAACGAGCAAAATTGCGACCGCCCATCTCCAAATTTGGTTGCAGGGGACGCTCGCACAAGTCCAAACCGGAAGTGGGCCTGTCAGATTTCGATTACCTGCTCATTCATTCTGCATACATACTTTAATCGTATCATGCCAATCAATATATTAATTAGCTTAATTGCTCTTCACATGTTTGCAATCCGTTTTTTTTACCATTTTCAATAAACTTTATTCTTGTCCGTGTGTGTCATTTTTCCCGCCGAATACGTACGGTTTCACCAATGGTTTACTTTATCAAAAATACATGTTGTAACCAATTATCCTATTGTTTTCCTGTGTTTCTGATAGGCCTATTTTACTTTTGAACTTTCTTTATTTAAATTAGCTTACGCATGTCACTGCATGAAGCCTATCATAACTCACATTATATTTTGGAGCCTGTAGGACACATGACTCATACAATAACCAATACAATGGTTCCTGTTGATTTACAAAGTACATTAGCCAATCAAATGTTTTCTCTGGCCTTTATTAAAACTGTTTTTTGTTAAAAAAATCATTGCCATCATGAGAGCCTCCGCATTTACCACACGGGAGCTGTTGGTCCTCACCGAGGTCATGGACCGGAGGATCACCAGCCAGCCTCCCCCCATCACCAACCGGGCAAAGCGATCAGCCTATGCGGAGGTTCGCCACCACGCCGTAATATCGGGCAATTAGAGCGCAGGTGGTCGGATCTGTGGTGCCGTACCCCCTGCTTGCTGGCATGTTTTCGACTGCGGATCGCTGCAAGTAAGTTTATTTTTTTTGGGGATTTGTTTTCGGCCCTATCTGCGTGTGCTTGTTTCCAGTATAGCCCTGTTTGTTTATTGCGGCCCTATCTGCGTGTGCATGTTTGTTTCCAGTATAGCCCTGTTTATTGCGCCCTATCTGCGTGTGCATGTTTGTTTTCAGTATAGCCCTGTTTGTTGTTTTATGACATGCCTGCGTGTGCATGTTTTCAGTATAGCCCTGTTTGTTGTTTTATGACATGCCTGCGTGTGCATGTTTTCCTTTTTTTAAATGTTTGTACATTTTTGGAGTTGTAAATTTGTGTTCCACCCCCCCCTCCAAAAAAAAAACTAAACATTTTTAAATAATCATTTAGGGGCTGAACGCAGAAGCCGGCCTCGCCGCAGACTTTGTCGCCGGGCTCGGCCCCTACCGCCGCCGACAAGTCCCAGCCCATCTCCACAACCTTCCCCCAATTCTCCCTCCACCCCTCACCGGCCAATAGCTGAGTCCCCTCCCTCTCCCAATTTGCACCACCCCCAAAATTCCCCCTCCCCCCCTCTCTTTTCTTCACCCTCCCCTCCACCACCCCGTCGATTTTCCCAACCGTCACCCATTTCCGCCATCTCCCCTCCCTCAACCCACCAGCACTGGCCCACCTCCGAGGAGGAGGAGGATGGAGGGCCTCCAAGACCATCAAGCCCAATGACCGGTATGTTTCCCTTTCTTTTTTTAAAAAAATACATTTTTAATTGGATATACAATGTCTTGGATATTTCCCACTGATACATATCACACATGTCAAAACACTCATTCTTGTGTATTTTTTGGTTACCCTAACAAGGGTACTTCGTCCTTTTTGGGTCGCCTTTGTGTGTGTTCATTTATAATTTAGTATTGATACCATCTTAGCATTTGCCAGTACTTGGTTTTTTTCCTCAAAACTGGATCTTGTTTGCAACTAGATTAATTTGTTTAGTTTGTTTAGTAAACTTCTAATGTAAGGTGCTAGTGGTCCTAGACCACATGGCGGCGCTCCTTCGGAGCTGATTTTTTTTTGTTGTGTTATTCTGTTTTGTATTTTTTCTAAAATAAAATAGCGTTGTATGTTAACGAGTCTCATTTCTTGACTGAAAATATTACATTGTTTAACCTTCCATAAGTCCACTATTTGGTCATGTTCTTTAAAGTAAGGTAAATTAGATTGTACAAAGCGCTAGTAAGTATGTAAGCTGCCACATTAAACACCTCACCATACCAATAGGTTTGTTGAAAAACCAACAGTTTGTTGTTTTTCTTGTGGTGGGTAATGTAAATAGAAAATGAAACCTGCTTAGGCCTATTTCTTACAAACTACTGATTCCCCCTAATATCTTTTTTTTTTTTTTCTAAGCCACAAAGCATGTTCAAAGACTTAACCATTTCACACATTACAGGATTAGGCATTATGAAAGGTGGCGTTTTTTGAGCCAGGTTACACGTGCTTGTAATGTGTAAATAAACAGTCTTTTTAACGGAAAACAAAACTTTAATACACACAAAACACAAACAGAAAGTGAATTGTGACAAGCAATTCACACAGTGAAAACACACTACAAAAAACAACCTACACCAAAATCAAAAAACAAAATCAACACTCAAGAACTGTTGAAATAAGTAACAGGTCAACATGAATCCACAAATGAGGCGATGAAATAATTGTTCCCCAAGTTAGTTCCAATGTGGCCACATGTAGACAATTTAGTGGATCAGGTAGTAGGCATCGTTTTTACATGGTTTTTAAAGGAAGACAAGAAAAAAAAAAGAAAACCAAGATTAAAAAGGCACATTACAATCATACATGTAGACATTGGGACAATTAAGTAAATGTTTGTCAATAATTACCTGAAAAATCTGGCCACCACATCATCGCGTATGGCCCCACCACATACTGACCTCCGACCAACCTCGGGGGGCCATCCTCAGGTAAGGCATCCTCTGGCTGCATTGGGACACCACTCCTTATGGCGATGTTGTGAAATATCCCACACAGGACCACAATTTTCAAAACCATATCCGGCAAATACATGAGTTCACCACCAGAGCGGTGGAGGCATCTGAATCGGCCTTTTAAAAGACCAATACAGCGCTCCACCACCTGCCTGGTGTCTGTAAGTGCGGAATTATACTCACTTTGTGGCCCTGGTGTGGGAGTCAAATAAGGAGTGAGCAGCCAGGGCGTGCAAGGGTAGCTTGTATCAAGCTTTGCATTGGTTTCAACTAAAGGTCTCCACTTACCCAGAAGCCACGCATCACCAGCTTGTAGGTTGTCTAATTTATGCCAAATCCCTGATTGCCGGATGACGAATGAATCATGTGCACTCCCGGGGAATTTGGCATTCAGGGACAGGATCTGGAGGGAGGCATCACATACCACCATTACATTCAATGAGTGATAGTGCTTGCGGTTCCTAAAAATTGTCTCCAGCCGTGCTGGAGGCTGAAGTGGTATGTGAGTACCATCCACAACCCCTATGATGTGTGGGAAGCCAGCTATTTGGTAAAAATTGGCCTTCGCCACACTAAGGGAACCCATATCCAATGGCATTTTAATAAAATGATGGAGGTGCTTGAAAAGGGCCTCCATCACTGCCCTCAGGATCCTTGAAAAGGAGGATTGGGAGATTCCGGCCACTATTCCCACCGTGGTTTGAAAGGATCCTGAGGCACAGAAACGTAACACCGCCATTAATTGCGTAAGTGGTGGTATTGCTGTAGGACTGTCAATTTGCCGCTCAAGATCACTCTCTCCTAATAATGAAAGAGTGTCTATGATGATTTGTGGAGGAAGACGGTATCGTCTTAAAACCTCATCATTGGGCATTCCAAAAAGGGTGACACGTGTTCTATATATCTGGGGACTTGCACACCTACGATGCCTACGCCCGGGACGAGGTTGAGGTTGGTCGGGTTCCGGAAGCATGGCCAAAATAATACGACCAACATCAACCTGAAATGGTAAGCCAGGTAGTTAATGTTTGAGGAAAATGTGAATCAAAAAATATACTTATCTTTGCCTCAAAAACCAAAGATGCTTACATGCCAGGGTATTGTCATGAGTGCAACAACCTACATTTCAGAAATAAAAATTTGTGTTTCAATTTTTGGGGTTCAGATTGGAATCTAAAAAATTTGGCAAATGCGTTAAAAGATAGGGGGGAGCACACATTATTTTGAAAATGCACCCTACATTTAGTGGACAAACAAGAATGTCCAAAATTATACTCAAAAACACATTAGTGCGCTAAATAGTTAGCATCTTAACATGGGGACTAAGGAGACATTAGTGCACTAAATAGTTCGCATTTTAACATGGGGAATAAGGAGACATTAGTGCGCTAAATAGTTCGCATTTTAACATGGGGAATAAGGAGACATTAGTGCGCTAAATAGTTCGCATTTTAACATGGGGAATAAGGAGACATTAGTGCGCTAAATAGTTCGCATTTTTAATAAAAAAAAGGATAAAAAATTCGCAAAACAGTACGCTATATTTAGTGTTAATACATGATTGTTTAAACGTAAAAAAAAACATTACTTTGCAAAACATATGCGAAGACCAACACATCACAATTGTAAAATCCTGAAACAATAAAAACTTACCGAAAAGCGACAAATAAGTCACAGTCCAAAAACTTCAATGGGGCACAGCCAAAATAACTGTTAAAAAATAAAAAAATAAAAAAAATAAGTAAGAACATTTGGTTAGTAGATCCATTATTTTTTCAAGGAGTTTTTAAAAAGACTTACTCAAAAAATAACCACACAAAAAAAAGCGAACGTCAAATCCAAAAAACAAACAGCCAAAAAAAAAAAAAAAACTCCAACAAACCGCCTGAAACCACTAAGCACGCCAACAATCCACTCCTCCAATCTAAACCTCCAACATTCATCACCCGCCACCTCGACTCGAGTCGCAACAAGCCATAAATAGTCTTTATTTTCCCGCTCAAATTAAGGACGGATCATAGGAGCGCACATACAATGATGCGGACGAATAATGAGGACGCATGTATAAATACGTGATGGTAATTCACAAACGGTCTGCTGTAGTCCAAGTTGAGGTACTCAGAATGGCTACAGAACAGCAAAACAATGGCCAAGAGGCGCCCGGTAAGTATTTGTCTCTTTTGTATTCAAGGATCAAGGATTATTTAGAACCCTAATGTTTCGAAAATTTGACACCAAAAATGTAAACAATGTTTTTAAAAAAAGGTGTTGAGGATGCCATGGAAGAGGCTGCTGGGCCGAGTAGGCCAACAAAAGCTACCAAAAAAAAAAGGCAGCCACAATTCACAAGAAAGGAGATGGAGGTTTTGGTACAAAAGTGTGTTGACACCCTGCCACAGGCAGAAAGGAATATGGGTGCAAGGCAGAAGTGGAGAATGTGGGATGAGATAGCCAGTGCTGTCAATAGGGTGGGTGAGTTGGACCGTCTAACCCGGGATGTCAAACGCCGGTACGTAAAAACTACATTTTAATAAAAAGTGGTTACAGGGCCAAATATTGCAGGAATAATGCAAACTTTTTCACCCACAGATGGACCGATTTCAAATATCGGCTTAAGCAAAAACTGGCTGACAGGGCTAGGCATGCAAGGGGGACAGGTGGGGGTCCCACCCCTGTGTCATTGGAGCTGAATGACTTGGAAGAGCTGGCACAGGGGTGTGTGCAGGAAGAGGAGGTGTTTGGCGTGTCCAACATGGATACGGACATGCCAGACTTTGCGGCTCCTCATGTTGTCCCAGGTAAATGTTGTTATGTTACCAACTCTGAAATGTGTTTGTGACAATATGTAGATTCTAATGTGACTCTTTTCTCTTTTTTCGCACAGAGACACAGGCGGATGAGTCTGCTCCAGAGGGGAGCCTTGGCTGCAGAATTTCTGCTGGCTCTGCAGGGGAGGAAGCAGTAGATCCGGCTGGGGACCCTGCAGAAGCCAGTCCACGGCAATCCCCCTCGCAGGCAGTGGCCCTCTTCACAGAACTCAATTTTAAATCGGATTACCACACAGAGATTCTGCTGAGGATCGACGCCAGTCTGCTACGGGTGGCTGAGGCCATGGAGCAAAATGCTGCGGCCAACATGACCATTGGTCAGGCCCTGGCCGAAAATACCAGGGCCAACATCCGAATTGCCAATGCCCTGGAGCAGCTCGTTCGCCAGCACATGGTGGAGCCGCCCTCCCTTCCTGGCGGAACATCAGGATCCTCCACCTCTGGCACAACAACAGCCATCCCTCCAAATGTGCCTAGCCCTGTGCCTAGTCCAGAGGCCCCAACATCTGCCTCTGGACAGGCCAGCCAAAGGACATCCCGGACCCGGTCAGGCTCCCACCCTACCCCAGCCAAACGGGGCAAAAAGCGATGACAGCACTGGCTAATTTTCCCACAATCCTTATGTGCTTGCCCCATATTCCTTAAGGGCCAAAACTTCCCTCTCCTTTCTTGTGAATTGTTTTTAATGTGTGTTATTTTCTTTTGGGCAAATGCCAATATTGTTGTGTTTGTAATTTTTATTTACAATTTTTTGACGTGAGCCAGAACTGAAAACTGGCAAATGCACATGAAAAAAGAATAATGTGTGTAAAAAATAAAAACATTTCAAAATCTGCTCCATTGTATTGTGACATTATTCAAAAAATGGTTTTTATGTAATCCCGGCCAAAAAAAAAAAAAAAAATTTAAGTCACATTCCAAAGGGTTAAAAACCATTTAGGAGTTTTAAGGAACACTTTGCCAAAACAAAATGGATGCGAATTTTCCTGGCCCATTAAAAATGTTGCTAAAACACAAACATGATGACAATATTGTTGCAATAACACAAAACCAAAAATAAAATTGCCAAAAAAAAAAAAAATTGGGACGCTAATTGATTGTCTAATCCAGAAATTAGCAGCTGAGTATTTCACCTGCGTACGGTTTTGTGCTACTAAAAAAAAACTAGTTGCTAAACACATTACAAGCAAGTTTTCAATTATAAGTTGATTGCTTTTCTGGCAAGAAATGAGAAATCGATGAAACATCGAAGAGGCACGGGAAGGAGGACGAGACCATTGACATTGTGGTAGAGTATACCAGACCACAAGCTGTGCGAGCAGTTTGAACAGAAAGTGGATCAGACAGTGACGTATGACTTGTTCTGATCACATTTGCCGTTCGCATTAGATAATTTATGTACGCCCAAAAAATGCCTCGACACGCCTGCGTTTTCCCATCACCACCCCGTCAACGCCCAAAAACGGCCTGTTCTGTCAATCACATTTGACATGTCACTTCCTGTTCGCTATTCGACGAATGACTAAAAAAAAGGTAGCAATCAGCCGTACGCACATATGCAGCGTAACACCGGCGCATGCGTGGTTTCACAACATCGGAACGCTACGAGCGTACTGCCGCTTACGAGCGGCTCTGAATGAGGTCCCTAGTTTCTTCCTGAAAACCCGACCATGTCACACATACTGAGGAAACAGAGCAGTCTTTCCTTAACCTTAAAGACAGTCTGACAAGAGCACCTGCATTGGGAATACCAGATTACGTAAAACCTTTTAATTTATATTGTACGGAGGCTAATGGTGCACAATTGGACATTGTGGCAAGATCACTCCCAATGTGTTTAAGAAGTGTAGCAGCAACTGCTCTATTAGTCAGTACAAGTGAGGATATAGTATAAGGCCATGATATGATTGTTTATACACCCCATGCTGTATCTGCTTTGCTGAATTCTGCCCAAACCAAACATGTTTCCTCAGCTAGGTTCACGAAATGGGAAATAGCTCTAATAGGACCCGCAAAAGCAAATATCACCATTAAACGGTGCAGTACATTAAACCCAGCAACGTATTTACCATATGTGCCTCAGGATGAACAAAGGGTGGAGAGAGGTGAGTTGCTGGTGGAAGGTGAGTTCTGCAGGTATATTGATGCACATGATTGTATGTATTATTTGAATCAGATCTTTACTGCAAGACCTGACATACGTGATATACCTTTAGAAAACGTAGATGTGACATTTTACACGGATGGGAGTTGTCATAGACAGACTGACACTGGAGAGTTATGTACAGGTTATGCTGTGGTAAATGATGAGGACGTTATAGAAGCCGGACCCCTTGGTCCACCTCACTCGGCCCAAGTGGCTGAACTGGTGGCATTAAGGAGAGTGTGTGAACTGGCAGAAGGTCAGCTAATATCTACACTAACTCCAGGTATGCCTTCGGGGTAGTGCATGATTTTGGAGCTCTTTGGCGTCTGAGAAATGTTATGACAGCAGCAGGCACACCAGTAGCACACTCATACCACATAAAATGACTGTTGACAGCAATTCAAAAACCAAAGGCAGTAGCCGTCATTAAGTGTAAAGCCCATACATGTGAGGATGATCCGGTGTCACTGGGCAATAATAGGGCAGACGAGGCTGCCAAATGGGCAGCAGGTTTAAGAGTGAACATGCCAATTAACCAAATTATGATGTTTCAAACGATTGATATGCAGAAATTAATTGAGATGCAAAATTTGTGTTCCATTCAGGAAAAGGCAGTCTGGAGATCCAAGGGATGTGGGCAAGAGTTCTCTGGACTCTGCAGAGATGGACAAGGTAAGCCGGTGGCACCCCAGGCATACTACCCAAGCTTGGCTGAGGCAGTGCACGGTCAGGCTCACCTGGGAAAGCAAGGTATGTACAAGTTGGTCAGGGCGTATTGGTGTGCACCAGGTTTCTCTTCCCAAGCCGAAAAGAGGGCAATGTCCTGCTTGACATGCTTGAGGGAGAACGTTGGAAAAACAATACCAACCGAGCCATCTCACATCCCTGCGACAGATGGATCTTTTCAGGTAATACAAATTGATTTAATCCAATTACCACCCTGCAGGAATCTCAAGTTTGTATTAGTTTGTACAGATGTGTTTTCTAATTGGGTTGAGGCATATCCAGCTGCCACTAATACTGTTGCGTTTACTGCTAAAAAGATTGTTCAGGAATTTGTATGCAGGTACAGTATCCTTAGAATCATAGAAAGTGATAGGGGCACTCATTTCACTGGAGATGTCTTCCAGAACATGTGTAAGTTGATGGGTATTAATAGTAGACTTCACACCCTTACCGACCGAAAGCCAGCACCAAGGTGGAGAGGATTAACGGTACTATTAAAAATAAACTGAGTAAGATCGTGGCAGAAACTGGACTAGGATGGCAAGAAGCCTTACCGCTAGTCCTTCATAGCATCAGGACAACTCCTAGACCCCCTCTTAATCTGTCCCCCTTTGAGATACTGTTTGGGAGACAACCTCATTTGATTATAAGTCCAGAGGAAGATTTGAAGGGTAACAACGAGGTTACTGTAAAGTATCTTATAAAAATGAGTAAACAGTTGAAGCAGCAGCAGCAGAAACTGAAATTGTTGTCACCTGATATGCCAGAAACAAACTGTCATTATGTTGGACCTGGAGAATTTGTTATGATCAGAAATTTCTTACATTCAGGTTGTCTGACAGATCGGTGGGAAGGTTCGTATCAAGTGCTGCTGACAAGTACAACATCCTTGAAAGTGGCAGAGAGAGATACCTGGGTCCATTCCACTCACTGGACATACAAGGCGGAGTCGAGGCAGATAATGTGGACCTAATTGCGAGCTTTTTCCGGGAGAGTTAAAGACTGCAGTGAGATACCTGAGCTAGGGAAATTTATAGCCCATTATTCCAGCAATGGAATGGCGGGTTGTGGTTGCATTCCTATTTTCTTCCAGAGTTCTCATCATCCTTGTTTGGTTCGGGATGTCCTGTTTCTGTAATGGTGGGCAGAAGATGGAGGGAGAGGTCGATGATGATATCGATGGAGTGGAGTCGGAAGAAGGAGCAATACAGTCACAAGGGCGGTATCTGACCAAACTCAGTACAGTAATTGCTAAGAGATCTGTTATCCTGGAAACTCGGAGACAGTGTGAAGGTTTATCATTTGAAGAATATTGTATTTGTGAGTTTTGTGGGTCCCTAGTTCAGTGGTTCTCAAACTCGGTCCTCAGGACACCACACAGTTCACATTTTACAGGTCTCCTGGCAGGTGCACAGGTGTAGTCATTACTCATTGACACGTTTTAAAAGATCCACAGGTGTAGAAAATTATTTCACTTGTGATTCTGTGAGACCTGGAAAACATGCACTGTTTGGGGTCCTGAGGACCAGGTTTGAGAACCTGTGCCCTAGTTGATGAGAGATGCACCCAATGGTGCCAACCTAAGTATAACCAGTATTGGGGTGGGCATCTTTTAGAGCAGGGGTCTTCAAACTTGGCCCTCCATATGCTGTGGAACTACACATCCCAGCATGCACTGCACATAGTTTTAGCATGCTGTTATATCAAAAAGGTGGCAGTGCATGCTGGGATGTGTAGTTCCACAGCAGCTGGAGGGCCAAGTTTGAAGACCCCTGTTTTAGAGGATTATCATACCATGGTGGGCAAAGTTTTAAACCAGACTGACTGTTGGGTGTGCTCTCACGTGCCTCAGGGACAACATAATGCAGGGTTAGTGACATTTCTATTAAATGTCTCTGAGATTTTAGAATTGCAACAAGGGAAGACGCTGGATGGAAAATTTCTTATGTCCAAACCACTTCATTTTAAACTCCACCAGTACCAAGTGGATAAATCACTTTTGTGTTTGAACATCACCAACTTCAACAAACCAGGAAGTTGGGAGGTGACTGGGAATAACCAGACGATGACCTTCTCACTAAGAGCTGATAATGAACCTATAAATTTTGAACTTTTACGCACAATTAGATTAAGTGGGAGACACTCCCGGTATCGGTATACACGTAGTGACACCAAAGAGATGGTTTGTAGGGTTCCAGTAGGGGACTGTGCCAGGGTTATACAACCAGAAACGTGTGTTAGTCAGATGGGAGAACCTGAGAAAGAATCATTTGCTAGGGAAATGTGTTTAATGGTTATGATGCATTCTATTCCTTATGTTCTCCCCGATGATGTGTATTTTATATGTGGAAGGAAAGCGTATAAGTGGCTCTCTCCAAGTTCAGAATGTTTATGTTACCTGGGAAGAGTACTCCCAGAGGTTATGACCCTTACACATGGTGAAATGCTTGATATTCATAAAAACACACCATCACCATATCTTCATACACAGTATGAACACAGATACAAAAGAAATATGATACCTGGTGATGTACATACAGCCTCACAGTTGATTAGCGAAACAACTGGCTTCCAAATTTTGGTAGCATTAGATCCCACCAGGATCGCTCGTGGTACTTTAAATTTTAGATACATCCAAGACCTTGCTAAATTAATAGATAATATCACCGAGATGTATGATAACACGTTAAGGTACACAGGTAAGGAGCTACAAGAAAGAACTTGTGCAACATAGACTAGTATTAAATTATTTAACAGCTGTCACTTGAGGGTACTGTGTGACTTTAGCCACCCAATTTGGTGTAAAGTGTTGCACGTACATCACAAATAACTCTATCCCAAGGAGGTGATAGACCGGAAGATGGACGAAATTCTGCAGCTAAAATGGGAATTTTGAAAGAACCATAATGCTTCAGTGGCTGAAGTAGAGGAAAAGTACAAAAGTGGTTCTCGTGGTTGAACCAAGTAAAATGGTTCTCCGGTCTAGGAGAGTGGGTCCAGGAAATGGTTACTAGTGTAGGTAAACTCTTGATCCTCATATTGGTTGTCATCTTAGTAATTGGCTTATGTGTCAGGTGTGTTCCTAATGTGTTGAAGTGTGGAAAATGTAATGCTAAGGCAAACCGGGAGAATTAAATCATGATGGTGGTTAGTAGTAATTGTATGAATACCAAGGTATATGAAGAACTGTATTACAATCCTGAACTAGAATGTACCATCAGATGATGTATAGATTTAGCCATGCATGAAATGTTTTATGAAATGTTATTTTAAACATCCTAAATAATGTAAGTCCCTATCCACTTCAAGACTTCCTTTATAGGTTAGATGCATCCCCACATCTTTCCCATGATCTTCCAAGATCCGCGGTGTGCATATAAGGGTAGTTTTATGTCCCTCCCAGGGACACATTATTGATGGTTTAATGACCACATTGTGCCATCCCATAACATAACTTTAAATAATATTTCATAGTGTATGACTAATAAATTTAAGACCAGAGTGTGATATCGTGTTGTTTGCTATCAAAGGGTGGACTGTCGAAGCCGGATGATTGGCTGAGACCAGATCTCAAGTCAATATCGGGCGACGCCATCTTATGTTGCCCCTGACTACACAATCTTGCGTCGTCAGCATGAAATCATTGTGTGCGATGCTAATATGCTATTATTAGCATCGTGCGACTGCATTGCTACCGCATACTGTTAAAAGTCCTACCATACCCCATACACACATTAAATCATACATATAATATACAAGATGCACAGCACACAGTTGCGCTGATTAGCAAAGCACTCTACACATAAAACGCACCACGCATATTAGCGACTCCATGCAATACGCTCACACTTACATATACCAAAACGTATAAAAAGGTTCCTCCACATTAAAGGCTTAATATTAGAGGTTATATTAGCAAATACTTATGTTATGAAATATAATGTATACGATATTTAAGGTACATAACCTAGTAAACATATCATGTTTGGTACTATTCTAAAGCACTGTTTGTTTGCAGATTTCCAGTTCGACCTGCAAGGAAATCACATCATGCGTTCGCAAGATATGAACAATATGAAAATAGTGGTTAGAATGTGAAAATGTATGTAGTGTTTTTCTACTAGTTTAAACCAGTTCTTCGTCGGGAAAACCACACAAAGCAACAGTGAAGAACTTGGACATGCCCCTAGTCATGCTATATGAACTGTCCAATGACCTGCATCATACCAGAATGTCCACGAGCAAGATCCAATGGAAACCCATTATTTAGTTTCTTTGTCCTGGGAGGGTATATAGCTTGCATGCTGGTTCTAGTCTACAGCTATTCTTTCTTGGATGACCACAAGCTTCTGGACTTATGACTATTTGCTGGGACCAGTGCGCACGCTATGTATTGGGCTGTATCGTATTATGTATTTTATTGTCTTTGCGCTGATTGTGCTAGATGAAAGCGTGTAACTTTCTTTTATTACAATAAGAACTTTTGTGCGTTGGAAACACAATTATTCTCTGGACAGCGATTATTTCTCTCTAGCGATTTAAAGGTATTGATAGGGTATATTTACTAAAGTGCGAGTTTATAAAAGTGGAGATGTTACCCATAGCAAATAGCAATCAGATCCTAGTTATTATCTTCTAAAAGGTGCTAGATAAATGATCTATAGTGTTATCTAAGGCATTAGGATGTGTGTATAGTAGCATTAACATCTGAAACTCATTCGCATTCAAAATGTGGCTGCTTTCCGGCATTGTGCGCAAGTCAGCATCTGTCCTGTCGGCACTGAGAGATGTCTTGGGGCCCATTTATCAAAGTGTATTTGAGGTAAAATTCCCGAAAACACCCGTTTTTGGGGCTTACTTTAAATACTAAGTATCCCCCGTATGTATTAAGAAGGGACCGCATACCTACTGTGATCCCTCCATTGCCGCTGGCAGCCGCCTCCTCCATAGGCTTCTATGGGGGGTGCGATGCTTCCAAATTTACCAATATCCAGGATGCGATGTATTCCAGATATTGGCCCCTGCAGCTAACCCCATCTGAAGATGACGTTAGCCGCTGTAGCCTACGGGCTACACCGCGCATAATTAGCCGGCAGAAGGATCCGCCGGAACCCTCCTTGGCTATGGCAGATGTGCATGTGCAGTCCACGGGATGGCGCGTGTGCACCACCCCCTGCACTGGCCGGCAGCTCTCCGGAGACCCTGCAGGGACATGCAGGGACCTGTGTCCCTGCATGTCTCAGGTGATACATCCGGCCAATAGGATCGCTTTTTGCAATGTGGTCATGGGCGTTACTGGCATTCGCTGATCGCATTGCAAAAGCGATCATTGATAAATGGGCCCCCTTGTGAGAAAAAGTAAACTTGTGATATTCAGGGAAAGATGAGACACTGTCGTTCAACCTCTTCTACAACATACAGTTCAGGCTCCACAAATTAACAAGTGGAGCCTGAACTGAGCATCATTGTGAATAAAAACCTGAAACTGATTAAATCAGCTATGACATATGCATTTGGGAATGTATTAAATCCATGGACATGTGGACATTGATGTGGTGTTTAAAGATAGTGTAATTGTGCAGTCGTATAATCCAACCGTCAGCCACCCAACACTGATGACTGAATTACTGTAACTAGCGGGATCCATTGTGACAATTGTGCATTGTTTGCTGTAATTCACATATGGGATATTCCACACTAAGCATCTGATTTTATTGTTTAGCTGTTAATAGACTGGAGGATTCAAGGGTTTAAGCCATGAAACAGACTGCATTGTGTTATACATGAAATAACATTCTGTACAAAGCAAGAACTGGTTCCCTTCAATGAACTACAGTATCTCTGATACTGGCACATAATAGCTTTGCTCTGTCTCTGCAGGTGGCAAAGCCCATGGACAATGGGGCCGAATGAAGAACCATTCACTCCACTATAAAGATAGATGACAGCTGAATGTAAGTGAATCAGACGTGCTCCATTCCAAAAACACAAAATCTTTGGAACCCATCTAAAAATGCCCATGTGTACTAGCCCATACATGTCTATGTATATTTCAGAGAAGTGTGCTGAGGTGCATTTCAAATGTATAAAGATACATTTACACAATTAACATTGTACAATTAACATTTATACAATTAACAAGCAAAAAAATAAAATGGCCACATACGAGATTTAAAAGTGTCTGTCTGCAATGTAATTCAACTAAATTCTGTACCAGAGGTCTGCTATGTGTCGAAGAATACCTGTTTCCAATACACCTGTGCTTTTGATGAGGTGGGGTGTTGTGGTGTTCCAAAATGTTTTACACTGGATAAAGGGCCTGATTCAGACCGGGTCGATGGTGGGCCAATGCACACGTGCGGCGTGCGCAATGCAAGTGCGCGAGCCCCGGAGCGAGTGAGAATTCCACTTGCTCCGGGGCTCGCAGCAAAATGGGGCAGCTGTCGATGTTGATCGACGGCTCGCCCCGTTTTGGAGGTGGGGAGGGGGTGGTGGCTGCACAAACAGAGGCGTTCCCGGAGACATGCCTGCCGTTGGAGGGCGGACCTACTGACATCACTCGTGATGTCAGTAGTGGACTTCCTGGTCTATTAGAGCAGGAAGTCCACTCGGCATTGCGAGTGCTGAGACCCTAGCACAGGGTCTCCTCGCAATGCTGATGGCCGCGATAATCGCGACCATCGCCAGGCCGCTCGCTAAGGTGTGGGGGGCCACCCGCAGCTTAACGAGCGGCCTGGAGGCCGAAACAAAAAAAATAATACCCCCGCCCTGATTCAGAGCGTGCACTCGCATATGGCGAGCGCCTCTGAATCAGGCCCAAAGTGCGCCTATATGCGGTGGCTGCAGAAGTGCAACTGGAAGGAACAGGACATATACTTTTTAAGCATAGTGCAAGACCCAATCTCTGGGCCTCATTCAGAGGCGGTCGGAGGATGCAAGCGGTCGCTCAGAAACTGGGCGGCCACTTGCATCCTGACCGCCCGCCTCTGTTGCGGTCGTTAGGCTGTGGGTTAACACCCACAGCTCTAACAACTGCTCGGGTGATGGTCTGACCATCGTGACCATCGGGGCTTACGACGAGACCCTAGGGTAGGGTCTCACTTGTCGTAAGCCCCGGAGAGCTTCTGGCTCTGTCACAGCCGGAAGCTCTCCACTGACATCACTAGTGATGTCAGTGGGGCCTCCCCCAAATGGCAGGCGTTCCCATAGGAACGCCTCCGTTTGGGCTGCCACCCCCCCGGCCCGCCTTCCAAACGGGGCGAGCTGTCAATCAACATTGACAGCTCGCCCCCTTTGGAAAGAGACCTGCTACGACCAGCGCTGTCGGTCGTAGCGGGTCTCACGCATGCACACGAGGGAGCCGGCTCCCTCGTGCACATGCGCACTGGCAAAACATCGAGGCGGCCGTGTGGTCGTAGACCGTACGGCCGCCTCTGAATAAGGTCCTCTATCTCTTTGTAATTGCTGGAAAAATCCAATTGCATGTCTAGGATGGAATATGTCAAAAAATATGGCAGTGTGCAATCAGCAAATTAATTTCCGAATTAAAAGTAAAGTTTTGACATCCAAGGAAAAATTAAACACTATTGTTCAACCTCTTTTGCAACATATAAAAATCTAGGTTAGTTCACCAACATGTCTTCAGTGTTGCATATATCTAGCAGGAGATAATCTCCTGAATATTTTATTTTAATAGATTAAATTAAAGTTTTTTTCTTTCTGAGTGTCTCAGTATTTAATTTTTTTAAGAATTATTGATTATTCCACAGGTTCACAAACTCGGTCCTCAGCAGTGGCGTCACAAGGTGGGTTGCGGGGGGCGCGGGCCGCACCCGGGTGTCACCCGCCGAGGGGTGACACCAGGGTGTAGACTACCCCTCAGTGACAGGACCCGAGTGCTGCACTGTATAATTAAGTGCAGCACTTGGCTCCTGACACTGTGAGGGAGCCGGCCAGCACTGCACACAGAGCAGTCTGCACCTCCGGCACCCCCCCTGCCCTCCAGTAATAACGGGACCACTGAGGTTCGTTCACACCCCTGCCCACGCCCACGAGCCCACTCCACCTTTTTGGTGGCGGGCACACAGGATCCTTCCCCGGCCCGGGTGACACCGTGGAGAGTTTCGCCCCTGGTCCTAAGGACCCAAAACAATTAATGTTTTCCTGATCTCCTCATGGAATGACAAGTGAAATAATTAGCTCCAACTGTTGATCTTTTAAAACGTGTCAGCGAGTAATGACTACACCTGTGCTCCTGGGTGACCTGGAAAAGTTGAACTGTTTGGGGTTCAGAAGACCGAGTTTGAGAACCTCTGGACTAATCTATGAATTGGACATCTCATGTGGGATATTGACAAGCTGAAAGCTTCTAGCTTCAGCCCCCTAAAAGCTGTCGAATTCTGGGCCTGATTCAGACCCGCTTGTGAGCGCATAGCGATTGCAAGAGGGTCGATGGTGGCCCTGAGCGCACGCGCGTTGCGCAAGCCCCATAGCGAGTGAGAACTTCACTCGCTCCGGGGCTCGCAACAAAACGGGGCAGCTGTCAATGTTGATCAACAGCTCGCCTCGTTTTGTAGACGGGTAGGGGGGGTGGCTGCACAAACGGGGGTGCCAGGCCCTTGCGCAAGCTGTGGGTGGTCACCCACAGCATTACGAGTGGCCTGGAGGCGGATTAAATTAAAAAATAAATCCGCCCTGATTCAGAGCTAGAGCTCGCAAACAGCGAGCGCCTCTGATTCAGGCCCTCTGTTCTTTATCTCTACCTCATCTTTCCCAAGTGCTTAGATTTTTAAACATTGTTTAGTTTTAGAACAGACAAAAAATAGTAGAACAACAAACAAGCTATTAATAGCAGTAAAGTCCATACAGAGCTAGTCATAAAAACATGCAGTAAACCATGCAGCACCCTCGAAATGTCTAAGTATTATATCTTACAAGGGTTCATAGAGCCACACATTTCATCATATTGTATAAACCACAAGATATAAAGCTCATGGATTTGACAAACACAATGCAAGCCACTGCATGACGGCATGAGGACAACAAGGGTCTCGTCTATACTTTATGGCGTCCAGAATGTTCCCTCATTATGCAGAGTAGAACTGCGGAAGTGAGCAGACTTCCTGAAACACTTGAAAACAACAGTAATACTGTACATCAGATTCCTGTAGACAGCTTGGAGACATTACTGGGGGATTAACTCTTTTTGTCACTGTTACATCTGTGGCTCCCTCTAATCACTATACTCACTCTTAGTGAGTCTCCTTACATTTCCATTTATATTATAGAGAAGCAGAACTTCAATCTACTCCCTTTACACTTCCCTTACTTTTGAGGGTAGGTCCATCATTAACTTCTACTGTGTGGAGTTTGTATATTCTCCCTGTGCTTGTGTGGATTTCCTCCGGGAACTCTGGTTTGCTACCCACACTCAAAAAATATACAGACAGGTTAATTGGCTCACAACAAAAATTAACCCTAGTGTGTATGTCTGTGAGCATGTGGTAGGGAATATAGGAGCTCATTCCGACCCGCTCGCTAAGATGCATATTCTCGCTGCTGCTGATGGTATGCAGTGTGTATGCATCGTGCGCATACCTTAGCAAAAGTTCACAAAGCATTCGCTCGCTGCGCATTGACAGCCCAGCAGAGTGAGTGACAGGGGAAGCCATTTGTCGGTGGTAACAGGGGCAGGCCATTAAAAACGGGGGGGGGGGGGCGGTGTGTCTGAGCATCTAAATGGCGTTTTAGAGGTGTGCATAATTACAGCATCATAGTACACGTCAAAAACACCTGGCTTGTTTTTACACTGAAGTGCTCGCAGTGCTTGCGGTAGGGTATGGTCAACTTCAAGCGCTGTGATAGCATCCGATGTACCGATGGTTGCATACACTTCCTGGACATGACATGTACAGGTGGGCGTCTTAAAACAGGCTGGTTGGTGTCTGCATACACTATGTGATGGCTCTATAAGAAATACTGGGCGAGCTAATGCATTGCTGTGCGGAAGCACTGCCTACGCAATTTGCATACACATCATGTGAACGATCGTATCTAGCGAGCGGATCTGAATCAGGCCCCTAGATGGTAAGCTCCACTGGGCAGGGACTGATGTGAATGGCCAAATATTCTCTGTAATGCGCTGAGGAATATGTGTGCGCTAAATAAATAACTGGTAATAAATAAAAAAATAAATAATCCCCTCCTCAGGGTCATCCCACTTGCTTCCGGCTAGCATATACTTCCCCTACTCTCTGTGGCCGCAATTCAATTCAGATCGATGCTGAAAAGCCCTGGGAGGGAGCTCCCGAAGCTATTCAATTCAGCACGTTGTTAAATGCCGTTAATGCCGTTTCTCGCGACTTAACATTGGTGTTTTGTCGCGAGAACCGGCATTCTCCGATTAAAGTGCTGGCTGTGAGGCTGTTAGCGCTGCACTAAGCTGGCAAACAGCTGTGCGGCTAACACTTTTGTTGGATTTCCCCTCGCACCCCTAGGAGGGTGAGAGAAGAAATCCTTTAGTTGGGCCAAACAGTGCGCTGAATTGAATAGCTCCCGGGGCTATTCATCATTGCTTTTGAATTGATTTGCGGCTTGTGAGAGCCCGGCTAACCCCGTCTCTCACTATACATATACTGGTCATCTCCACTTCTCCATATACTCCTACTCTCTATGGGACCTATGTATCAAAGCCTGATGAGAGAGAAAATTGTGAGATATAAATCACCAACCAATCAGCTTCTAAGTTACATTTTATAAGCTGTGTTGGAAAAATGACAGTTAGGAGCTGATTGGTTAATACTTTTTCTCTCACAATTTTATCTCTCATCAAGCTTTGATACATAGGAGGAGATGTATTAATAGCAATATCGCCAATGCGGTACATCCCCCCTGACTTCGCGTACATACCGCGGTTCATTACCGCAGTATGTACCAAGGATTTTGCAAAGGAGAGCTCTCTCGATGAGAGCTGTCCTTTGCGATGCTGCCGGGCAGAGGGACTTCCAGGTTGAACACCCAGAAGTCCTTCTGCGCATGCGCAGAAGGACCCGGGCCGCAGTGGCGCAAGGGAGGGATCCGATCGGAGTAGTGGCGGCCGGTCGGTGCATGCGCGGCAGCTCATCACTGTATTTTTTTCTGAAATCTACAATGATATAGCTGCGGAGGGGATTCGCAGGAACAGAGCTTTATCGCAAGCTCTGTCCCTGCAAGGGATTTTTAATAAATCCCTGTGATATTGCCTGATTTTTGCAATGGGAATTCAGTCGGTAATATCACACAACCGCATTTTAATGCGAATTGTAGTAAATAGGGCCCAGTATATTGCGCCTGTGTCCCATAAGTAAAGGGCCGGCTGGCTCATCCCTTAAAGGGTTGTGTAAGCCCCCAAAGTGCACTCCAACAAAAATAAAAAATTATTTTCTGTGTTTGTGAATTGTGTGCACTGTAGCCGCATGTCCATCAACAAAGGAGCAGCGCCAAGCGTGCGCCTGTGTCATAAGTAAAGGGGCGGTTGGCTCGTCCGTTAAAGGGTGCTGCAAGTGCTGAAAGGAGCACCCACAGTCCACTTGCTGATATGCAAATTGAAGATGTCACTGTTGAAGTACAACAGGATGAGGATACTGGTGTAGCTGGTACTGAGGAGGAAGTTGGCGAGGAGGATTCTTATGGTGATGTGGTTTGTTTAAATCAGGCTCCGGGGGAGACAGTTGTTGTCCGTGGGATGAAAAAGCCCATCACGGTCATGCCTGGGCAGAAGACCAAACATTCCACCTCTTTGGTCTGGCAATATTTCTATCCAAATCCGGACAAAACTGTCTTGCCATATGTACCATATGTAAAGGTGAAATAAGTAGGGGTAGGGACGTTAACCACCTAGGAACATCCTCCCTTATACGTCACCTGCAGCACGTTCATAAAATGTTACTGTCAAGTTCAGAAACTTTGGCTAAGACCGTAAGCAGTTCAGGGACACCTAAATCCCTTTGTCCTGTTGTATCCAAGCGCCTGCAACCCTCCTCGTCAGTTTCCTCCTTAGTCAGGATCGGAAGTAGTCCTGCAAGCCATGTCACTGGCATGACTGACTCTCCTATCCGGGATTCCTCCGGAGGATCCTGCATTGCTACGCCTCCTGCTGCCGCTGCTGCTGGGAGTCGTTCATCATCCCAGAGAGGAAGTAGGACCACCACTACTTTTACTAAACAATTGACCCTCCAACAGTCCTTAGCGAGGAGGATGAAGTACGACAGCAGTCATCCTGAAGCAAAACGTATAACTGAGGCCTTGACTGCTATGTTGGTGTTAGACGTGCGTCCGGTATCCGCCATTAGTGCAGTGGGATTTAGACAATTGATGGAGGTAGTGTGTCCCCGGTTCCAAATCCCGTCTAGATTCCACTTCACTAGGCAGGCGATACCGAGACTGCACAGAAACATCAGAAAATGTGTCCTCAGTGTCCCGAAAAATGCGGTTGTACCCAATGTCCACTTAACCACGGACATGTGGACAAGTGGAACAGGGCAGACTAAGGACTATATGACTGTGACAGCCCACTGGGTAGATGTATCACCTTATGCAGCAACAACAGCAGCGTCACCAGTAGCAACATCTCAGAAACGCCAGCTCGTTCCAAGGCAGGCTACGCTGTGTATCACCGGTTTCAGTAAGAGGCACACTGCCGACAACCTCTTAGAGAAACTGAAGGAAATCATTGCCCAGTGGCTTACCCCACTTAGACTCTCCTGGGGATTTGTGATATCTGATAATGCCACCGATATTGTGCGGGCATTACATCTGGGCAAATTCCAGCACATCCCATGTTTTGCTCACACAATAAATTTGGTGGTGCAGAATTTTCTGAAAAGCGACAGGGGCGTGCAGGAGACGCTTTGGGTGGCCCGAAAAATTTCTGAACACTTTAACCATTCAGCGACTGCGTGCCGAAGACTGGAGCACCAGCAAACACTCTTCAACCTGCCCCGCCATCACCTGAAGCAAGAGGTTGTGACGCGGTGGAACTCAACCCTCTATATGCTTCAGAGGATGGAGGAGCAGCAAAAGGCCATTCAAGCCAATACATCCACCTATGACATAGGCAAAGGAAGGGGTATGCACCTGACTCAAGCACAGTGGAGAATGATTTCCGTGTTGTGCAAGGTTCTCCAGCCCTTCGAACTTGCCACACGTAAAGTCAGTTCAGACACTGCCAGCTTGAGTCAGGTCATTCCCCTCATCAGGCTTTTGCAGAAGCAGCTGGAGAAAGTGAAGGAGGAGCTAAGACGGAGCGATTCCGCTTGGCATGTGGGACTTGAAGCCCTTCATTCGTTTTGCCAGGATTCCAGGGTGGTCAATCTGTTGAAATTAGACCACTACATTTTGTGCACCGTGCTCGATCCTAGGCCTATGTGGTGTCTCTCTTTCTGGCTGACACAAGCCTGCAGAGGTGCAAAGACCTGCTGGTGAAAACACTGTTAGCTGAAGCGGAACGTGACACGTCAACAGCTCCTTCTTCATTTATCCCGCAACTGGGGCTGCCAGGAAAAAACGTAGGTATCCTACACAATCCGCTGGCAGACAGGACCAAGTTTGGACATCTGGTCCGGACTGAAGGACCTGGCAACAATTTCTGACATGTCTACTGTCACTGCATATGATACTGTCACCATTGACAGAATGGTGGAGGATTACATCGGTGACAGCATCCAAGTAGGCATGTCAGACAGTCCGTACCTGTACTGGCAGGAAAAAGAGGCAATTTGGAGGCCCCTGTACAAACTGGCTCTATTTTACCTGAGTTGCCCCCCCCTCCAGTGTGTACTCCAAAAGAGTGTTTAGTGCAGCCGGGAACCTTGTCAGCGAAAGGCGTAGGAGGTTGCTTCCACAAAATGTGGAGAAGATGATGTTCATAAAAATGAATTATCAACTCTTCCAGGGAGACCAGCCTCCAGAACGTACAGAGGAACCTGTGGTGGTGGATTCCAGCGGGGACGAATTAATACTCTGTGAGGATGAGGATGTACACAACACTGAAGAGGGTGAGGAATCGGAGGATGAGGACGACATCTTTCCTCCGTAGAGCGTTTGTGCAGGGACAGATTAATTGCCAGCTTGTTTTGTGGGGGCCCAAACTAACCAATCATTTCAGCCACAGTCGTGTGGCAGACCCTGGCGCTGATATGATTGGTTTGTTAAAGTGTGCATGTCCTGTTTATACAACATAAGGGTGGGAGGGCCCAAGGACAATTCCATCTTGCACCTTTTTTTTTCTTTGCATTATGTACTGTTTGGGGCCTAGTTTTTCAAACTGCCATCCTGTCTGCCACTGCAGTGTCACTCCTAGATGGGCCACGTATTTCTACCACCCACTCGTGTCGCTTAGCATAGTCATCCAGCTACCTCGGTGCAACCTTTCGGACATAAAAACACTATTGTGAAGTGTTCAGAATAGACTGGAAATTAAGGTTATTGAGGTTAATAATAGCATAGGAGCAGAAAAACCCACAAATTCTGTGATTATAGCTGTTTTTATGCTTTTTTTCAAAAAAATACAGATCCAAAACACAAAACCCAGAACCCAAAACATGGAAGGGTGGTTTTGGCAAAACCAATCCAGATCCAAAACACGAAGAAAGATCCAGATCCAAAACCAAAACACAAAAAGTGGCTGGTGCACACCCCTAGTGTACAGTAATACGTTACATTTTCAGTGTACAGATAATTTGTTAAAGGTATTTATCCAAATTAATTTTCTTTAACCCTTAACCAGGGTTACATGTGGTACACTTGTATGGAGCCTGGGAGACAGGGGAGGGGTTCAGTGGCTGGGATTGCCACCTGTCCGGAGGCTTGGTAATTCCAAGTGTCTGGAAATCCCATTGACTGCCTACATAGTGATAGCATTGATGGTCCACCTCTCTGCTGCTCCTGCCCTCCATGTTCCGCAACCTCTTACTGTTCCTTCCAGCCACAGGCATGAGGAAGTAGTAGCGGCAAGTTTTCCCAAAGGAATCGGTTGCTGCTGAGGGACTGAAAGTTGAAGACGTCTGGAGCCTTCTCTATGCTTACGGGAAATTGTGGCCATCAGCTGCAGCGGAGCATAGGAGGCCGCAGGGCTGAAAGTGCCACACTCCTGACAGTGTAATAAGTGTCAGGTTGCGGCCTAGGATCGGCCGTAACTCATCGCAAAGCCGGCTTCCCCTGATCCCTCGGTAGGTCAGACGCCAGGTGTGGCGGTGTGTGACGTGCTGAGTAATATACCTAGAGCCATGTGGACCTCCGTGTACTGCGCTGTGCCTTAGTTGCTGTGGTAGCCATCATGGACGCAGCATGACAGTTCACATCACCTGACTGCCCTTGACCCAATGGTAGCTTGGGGTTAGTCAGCTGACGTTGTCCACCAATAACCTGCTGCCTTAGGGTATATAGCCAGTCTCCGGACAGAAGCAAGTTGTCTGTGCACTACCATGTGTATTGCTGATACCCCGTTCCAGGTTCCCTACGCAATCTCCTCGAGAATCAAGTGCCAACTCCTTGTGCAACGGTGCATCCTAACATCTTGCCTGTGTGCGATACAAGTGCCAGCTCATTGAGCAACAGAGCATCCTAACCAGGCGCAGAACTATGGGAGACAATGGAGGCGCCTGACGCTGGGCTTCAGCTCTGAAGGGGCACACTCTCCATTGTCCACAACACATTCACCCCACTAAGGGCTGTAACTATGTACCCGGAATGTACCATCACGGCTGCCCAATACATGGCACCCCTTCTCGGCACCTGAGAAGCCAGCATAACTAGTGGAGAGCTCCATGTCAGACCATCAGCTGCTGCCTCCGTCTATCTATGGCCTGTCTGCACTACACTGTCAGCGGCTGTAACGGGGGGGGGGGGGGGGCACCAAATTAGAACTTGCCTCTGGGCATCTGGGATGAACTTACACCACTGGTCCTAACACCTTGCCTGTGTGCATTGTTTTACCACCTGTGTGTCTTTCACCACTCTTCCAGTGTAAGCTGCTAGTGCCAAACTGTGTCCGGACAGTGCCTCAAGCACTTACTCATTGTGCAACAGAGCATCCTAGCACCTTGCCTGAGTGTGTAATTTTGCCATCTACTGATGCAATTGTGCATCTTTCACCACTCCTCCAGTGTAAGCTACTAGTGCCATACTGTGACAAACAGTGCCTCAATCACTTACCCCAAGTACAAGTACTAGTTCTCTGTACTTCTTGTAGACGTATACCTCCAGGGCCACTGGTCATTTGTCTCCATTGCCACAGTATCAGACACCTGTCCAAAGGGCTGCGACCTGCCAGCTGGGTGCAGCATAAATACCCATATCCAGCGTGGAGGGGGTCACTGGTGAACACCTCCCAGTTGGTTTGACTCCGTATCTTTGGACAGGTCTTGCCAACATTTGATACTCGTGGATGAGGAGGTCATATATCCAGGCTCCACGCCTATGGTTCCTATCTTATCCAGGGACCTCAGCTTCCATCCCCTCAGTAGGGGATTTCACTCCACTGAACATGACAATAAGATGGCAAGTCATATAGATGTTGAAGAGTTGCTAGAACTCCTCAGAGGCGATGCCTGGAGGCAGAGCCAGGAGAACTCAGTGAGCAGGCAATATAGGCTTGACTGAGCCCTGAGGAGAAATGCCACCAAGCCGTACTCCCTATTGCTACTTATTTTTATTTAGAATATATTTTTATTTTATTTATTTGTGATGTCTTACTTTTGCAAATGTTTTATATTTTAGATGAAGTGTGCCCCTCTCCAAGTATTGCACTTTTCCTTTCCCCATTGTCATATTTGCAAAGCCAATTTGTGTTCCGTGTAATGCATGCTTACCGACTTTCTGACTGCCCAGTCATATCAGGGGGGAGTGGCATTGCTATAGTTGGGCGGTGTGGGGGCATGGTGGCTTGATTGCATCATCATGACCCCACCCCCTTTTATACAGTGCCAATATTACAGGCACTGTAAAGAGGGGGGCTATGATGAGGCCATTCAGTGCGAATCGCTTAATCAGCCTCCCTGGACTGTATACTTGGGCTCAGTAAGTGCGTGGCCACAGGGGTGGGTGAGCAGCTATGGTGGGGGGTGGGAAGGTGCAGGCAAGCTCCAGGAGGCTTGCTTTCGGGAGCCTCCCAGCCATTTCTGGGACAGTAGGCAAGTATGGTGTAATGGTAGAAGGACTACAGGTAGTAACTCCTGACAGTAACTAACCTCTTCTGAATAATATATATATGTATATATGTCATGCTGACAGGTTTGTGCTTCCCATGTGTATGTGTTTGTCTATTTGTTTGTTGCTCCAGCTATACTGCCAGTCTATCAAGTCGTTGCTCCTTTACCTGGTCTAGCGTGGGGATTTTTCCTTTCCCCTCCTTCCTTCTCCCTCTTCCCAATGTCTCATGTTCTGTTACTTTGGCTGTGGCTCCATGACATTATGCAGGCATCAGACTTATAATCTAGTTTTGTTCTTTCTTTATGACTGAAGACATAGATTCTATCTTAAGTTACTCAGACACTTGTTTATGTTAAAACTAAAGTCACATCTTCTGAGTTCTGATTTGTATGCTATGGGTGTCTGCCTCAATATAAACATATCGCAAAAAAAAAAAGGATAAAATTAGTTATCTGAGAGCCTGATTCACTACTGTACCCAACTGCATACGCAATGGCGACTTCGCATGCAGTTCAACTGCAATAGTATGCGAACACATCGCAATGCCCTCGCAGCACTGCCCAGGTACGCCCACTTTACTCAGCACACATACGTACTGTTTAGCAAGACTACGAAACCATCGGTACCATCGCAGCCTCACGCACATTTGCACAACCCTGACCTTACTCAGAAATTGTGAACTTCCACGCACGCTTTGAGACCTCAGGCTGCGTAAGCTATCGCAGTGGATAATTTATGCATGCCCCTGCAACTGGCATGCCTGCATTTCCTCATAACCACCCACAAATGGCACTTCCTGTCAATCACTCTGCGATGGGTCTGCGTAGCCTCTGCGATCACAGTCCCAATCACAGCAGCAGGTTCACGCACTAGCCGATTGCGTGCATAATCGCAGTTGCGGACGGTAGTGAATCAGACCCTGAGTTGGGAGCAAAGCAAGAAAAAAATTTAATTCAACTTCTCACCTGGGCAAAACCATGCTGCCCTGCGGGTGGGGCAGATGTAAAATGTGCAGAGAGATGTAGATGTGAGACGGGGGTGTCCAAACTTAAATCTAAGTGGAAGTGTAAAAATAAAACTGTCCCTTATTTGTGGGCTACATGCAAAAGCAGCCAGTATTTACCCTGCATGCAAAAATAGTAAATGTATTTGCTCCCCCTCCATTGCAACATGGTTTGTCTAGGTGCACAGGACCTCATTCAGAGCAACTCGCTATTTGCGGTCGTTCGTTCAAAAACAAGGGGTGGCTATTCAAATGAACCGTTCGCTCATTGCGGTCTGTTCACGCCTCTAAGTCTGAACGAGCGAGCAAAACTTGCGGTCGAAATTTTGAAAAAGACGCCCCCTTGCCACTCGCACCATACGTCATGTCCGCTATTTATTAGATTAATCGAGTACATCAAACAGCGTAACCAAGTGACGTGGTCAATGACGCTGCTGAATTAATTATGCACACCCTTAAATGCCCGTTTTGACCTTTAAGCACGCCTGCGTTCGGAATTCCACTCCCCATTTTCAAGCACCTTCCCCAGTTACCACCCACATACGCCTCCTCCTGTCACTCAAAGTAGCAGGCATTCGCTATATAGCGAACAAACGATTTTCGGCCGCACTGACTGGTTCGCGCATGCGTATTACAAACCTTACGCATGCGCAGATGTGCGAACATCGGTCAGAACGAACGAGCGGCCGCTTACGAGCGGCTCTGAATCAGGCCCACAGTCAGGTCTATTTTCTGCTTTGCTTAGGGTGTAAAGTAGGGATAGCCATCGGTGGGATGCAGGACCGTCCATCGATGATTACTATCTGTGATTCCATCGGTGATTACAATCGATGGCACTAAACCATCTTTGGGGTTCCTTCTATGGTTTGCATCCCTCGATGGTCACCACTACTGGGGGGCATGGAGGGCCGCAAGCCCATCGGGAAAGGGGACGGGACTAACGGTGGCCGGGGCTAAGCTCTGCCCTGACAACATAAAAAAAAATAATAGCTTTGGGTCCCACTCTGCCATCGATGGCAGAGAACCATTGGATCTCTGACAATGATAGCAAAAACCATCGACCATCGGTAGTTAACCATCAATGTTTGTTAACTATTGATGATTGAAGGCCATTACTAGCGCAAAGTGACTGAGTTTGTGCGAAGTCGCAGGCAAGTTTGCATTGGGCTAATGCAAGAATTCGTATGACTGCAAACTGAAAGCTGCACCACTCATTGTTTTTCTGTCCAAAATAGCAACTGTAATCATTAGTATCAGCATTTGCACCTGCCCCATGCTGGGTGCAAGAGATCCATCCAGGAGTGCATTAAGAGAGGAGGGGGTCCGTGTTCACTTCCCGTCCGGGGCCCCCACCTCTCTCCCCGGATGCCGTCAGCGAACTGACAGCAATGGTAGACTCCGGGCACTACAGTGTGCCCGGAGTCTGCTGCGCATGCGCAGATCACTGGGAAAATAGCGCGGCTGCCATTTTCCCAGTGATTTATTACTGCGCATGTGCAAACCACCGGGAAAATGGCAGCGGCGGTCATTTTTCAGCCGTTTTCTATAGCACTGCTCCATGGGACATCGGAGAGGTAAGTATAAAAAAAAAGTATGGGTGCAGGCCCCCTTTTTAAATACACCCCTGGATCCATCAGAAACTGGCTCACGTCCACGACACTCCCATTACCGCCTAGAATCGCCCATTTCTCGCAGAGAGAGATCCGGAGAAAATCCATCTGACCAGAGATACGCAATTATGTGTAAATCCACTTCTGCTCATGTGCAATTTGCTAGAGACTTTCTATATGCACCAATATAATATATAGCCAGCAAACATGGATTCTACAGTGCATAGTGTCTGGGCGGGATGTAGTCAGAATGCCGACGCCCGAGAAGCAGTCTGACCGAATCCTGGCATCGAATCCTGATTTCGGACTAAACATAGGCGTCTAAATCCCGACGCCTATCTTTAGCCCGACAACGGAATCCTGACAGACGGCTTCCCGAATGAAGGTAAGCAGGGATAGGGTTAGCGTTAGCTGCAGGGAGGAAGGGTTGGGTTAAGGCACCCCCGGGGGGACTTAGGGATAGGCACTCTCCGGGCACGGTTAGGCGCCACTGGGGGGAGGTTAGGCTTGGGCAGGAAGGGGGGGTTAGGTTTAGGCACCCCAGGGGGGGGGGACTTAGAGCTAAGCACCACCCCGGGAGTTTTAGGGTTAGGCACCCCTAAGCAGGCCCGGATTTCCCACAAGGCAATCTAGGCGCTCGCCTAGGGCCCCGCGAGTCCCAAGGGGCCCGTGGATGGGACCCTTTTGACTCACGGGGCCCTAGACGGGCCCCTTTTCCCCAAGAAATCTGGCTGGTTAAAATGCTCCCAGAGGACCTGCTTATAGAGTTCTGCTGCGGTGCCGCTGTCTGCATTGTCACAGAGTGACTTTGCATAAGAGGGAGGAGGAGGGTCACCAGGTCCTCCGACCAGCCCCATCCAGCTCCAGCCCCAGCACAGCAGCCTCTGCCACTGATTGCCAGGCTTGCAGCTTGCCACCAGCAGCACGCATTGGCGGGACCCAGCGAGGAGCAGAGGGACAGGCAGGGGCAGAGTCTGGCTGAGTGAGACAGTGACCGAGGATCCAGATCTCAGGGAATCACAGCAGCCAGGCAGGTAGGGTCAAGTACTGTGCTATTCTCAACTACTCTAATATAGACTGAATTATGTAGGATTTATTTTTTATGGTAGATGGGGTCTGGTAAGTGGACAGGACTGCCTTATATTACAAGCATATAGTAATATACATTATGATGATCATGATATTATTAGTACATCAATCCAGTATGATGGTATTTTCATGTTAGGTACTTGTAATATACTATACTATAATGCATATACTGTCCACTCCCCACCTACCATTAAAAAAATAAATCCTGTAGTGTATTTTAAAAAAAGGGGGGGGGGGGTGTAATGACTCATCCCCATCATTGTACTCAGCTGAGCACAGTCACACACAATACTGGGCATGGCCACACCACAACCCCCGCTGCAGATGCCACCTCGCAGCCACCTTCTAATCCTTAGCACTCCTCAGGCTTATGTGATGTATTTAATGGATAATGAGGAGTAAAACCTTAGGGTATTAGGTTTAGTTTGGGTTATGGCATTAGGGATAAGGTATTAGGGTTGGTGTATCAGTTTGGGTTAGGGTATTAGGTTCCGGTTAGGTGTTTGAGTTGGGGTATTAGGGATGGTGTAGGGTTTAACGGTTAGGGTATTAGTGTTAGAGGTTATGGTTAGGGTCAGGTTTGAGCTTAGGGTTGAGTTAGGGTCAGGATTAGGGTAGGGATGCTTTGCATGAATCAGGAACGCAAATGAAGTGCTATGGATTGTTTGAGGTAGGGGGGCCCCAAACTGGTATCTTGCCTAGGGCCCCATGAGGTCTAAATCCGGCTCTGCCCCTAAGGGAAGGTTAGGGTTAGGGGGGGAGGAGGGGTTGGGATAGGATACTTACCTTAGCCATTGGGATTCTGCTTGTCCGTGCTTCCGGCGTCGGCATTTCACCCGGCGGATTTCACACCCAACCCGTCTGGGCCCCTTAAATAAATACTGATAGTTTATGCAGTATAATCTACCAGATTATGCACTGTAGTGAATGCATAATACTTGTGGGAATGCAGTATAATAAAACATATGTATAATAATGAAACACATGATAGTGTTCCTGTCTATGCATATTTATTAGGGGTGTGCACCGGCCACTTTTCGTGTTTTGGATCTGGATCTTTCTTCGTGTTTTAGATCTGGATTGGTTTTGCCAAAACCACCCTTCCGTGTTTTGGGTTCTGTATCTGTATTTTTTTTAAAAAAAGCATAAAAACAGCTAAACTCACAGAATTTGTGGGTTTTTCTGCTCCTATGCTATTATTAACCTCAATAACCTTCATTTCCACTCATTTCCAGTCTATTCTGAACACCTCACAATATTGTTTTTATGGCCAAAAGGTTGCACCAAGGTAGCTGGATGACTATGCTAAGTGACACAAGTGGGAGGCACAAACACGTGGCCCATCTAGGAGTGACACTGCAGTGGCAGACAGGATGGCAGTTTGAAAAACTAGGCCCCAAACACTACATAATGCAAAGAAAAAAAAGAGGTGCAAGATGGAATTGTCCTTGGGCCCTCCCACCCACCCTTATGGTTGTATAAATAGGACATGCACACTTTAACAAACCAATCATTTCAGCGCCAGGGTCTGCCACACGACTGTGGCTGAAATGATTGGTTCGTTTGGGCCCCCACAAAACAAGCTGGCAATTAATGTGTCCCTGCACAAACTGGCTCTACGGAGGCAAGATGTCGTCCTCATCCTCCTCATCCACCGATTCCTTGGATAAAACAGGAAAAAGGGATTTAGATGTCCCTGGACTGCTTACGGTCTTAACCAAAGTTTCTGAACTTGACAGTAACTTTTTATGAACGCGCTGCAGGTGCCGTATAAGGGAGGATGTTCCTAGGTGGTTAACGTCCCTACCCCTACTTATTTCACCTTTACATATGGTACATATGGCAAGACATTTGTTGTCCGGATTTGGATATAAATATTGCCAGACTAAAGAGGTGGAATGTTTGGTCTTCTGCCCAGGCATGACCGTGATGGGCTTTTTCATCCCACAGACAACAACAGTCTCCCCCGGAGCCTGATTTAAACAAACCACAGCACCATCAGAATCCTCCTCGCCAACTTCCTCCTCAGTGCCAGCTACACCAGTATCCTCATCCTGTTGTACTTCAACAGTGACATCTTCAATTTGCATATCAGCAAGTGGACTGTGGGTGCTCCTTTCAGCATTTGCAGGGGGCGTGCAAATGATGGAAAGAGCCACCTCTTCCCGTCCAGTGCTGGGAAGGTCAGGCATCGCAACCGCCACCACACTTTTACTCTCCTTGGGGATTTGTGATATCTTCTTAGAATGCACAGTTCTTCGCTGTGCTTTTGCCAGCTTAACTCGTTTGATTTTTTTAGCGGGAGGAGGACTTCCATCATCATGTGAAGCTGAACCACTAGTCATGAACATAGGGAAAGACCGTAGCCGTTCCTTGCCACTCCGTGTTGTAAATGGCATATCGGCAAGTTTACGTTTCTCTTCAGATGATTTAAATGTTTTTTTCAAGGTCATTTTCCTGAACTTTGTCATTTGGGATTGTATGTGCCCTCTACTATGACATTGGGCATCGGCCTTGGCAGACGACGTTGATGGCATGTTATCGTCTATGTCATGACTAGTGGCAGCAGCTTCAGCACTAGGAGGAAGTGGTTCTTGATCTTTCCCTATTTTATTTTTATCGGAGAAAGTTTGGTCCTCCATTTATGTTATATTGATATATACGTGCGGCTAAGGCGCACACAAACACAGAAAATAATTTTTTATTTTTGTTGGAGACTAGTGCACTTTGTGGGTTACACCACCCTTTAAGAAATGAGCCAGCCAGCCCTTTACTTATGGGACACAGGCGAACGTTTGGCGCTGCTCCTTTGTTGATGCACGTGCAGCTACAGCCCACACAATTCACAAACACAGAAAATATTTTTTTATTTTGTTTGGAGTGCCCTTTGGGGGTTACAGCACCGTTTAACGGACAAGCCAGCCGGCCTTTTACTTATGGGACACAGGCGCACGCTTGGCGCTGCTCCTTTGTTGATGCACGTGCATCCACAGTGCACACAATTCACAAACACAGAAATTTTTTTTTAATTTTGTTTGGAGTGCCCTTTGGGGGTTACAGCACCCTTTAGCAGTCAATTCAGCCGGCCCTTTATTTATGGGACACAGGTGCATGCTTGGCACTACTTTGTTGATGCACGTGCGGATACTGCGCACACAATTCACAAACACAAAAAAATATATTTTTTTATTTTCTTTGGAGTGCCCTTTGGGGGTTACAGCACCCTTTAACGGACAAGCCAGCCGGCCTTTTACTTATGGGACACAGGCGCACGCTTGGCGCTGCTCCTTTGTTGACAGTTGATACACGTGCAGCCACAGTGCACACAATTCACTTGGGGGGGAGCAGCCCTGATGGACAGAGCACCCCCTGGACAACACTACAGCACCCCTTTAGGACTGGGACACTGCACAGGACTTTGGAGTGGACACAGCCCCTATGGACAACTGACTGCACAACACAGTCCAGCCAGCCCCTATGGACTTTAAAGGAGTGGACACAGCCCCTATGGACAACAGCAGCACAGCACTACCCTGCACTACACTACACAGCCCAGCCAGCCCTAACTCCCACCCTCCCTCTTCACTGTCCACAGCCGAGTGAGAAAATGGCGCCGACGCGGGTACCTTATATAGGATCCAAAACCCGCGAGACCCGGAAGGCGGGATGATGATGTTTTGCCTCGATTTCAGATCCGAGTCAGGCGGGAAAAGTCGAGCCTGACTCGGATCGGCCTCGGATCGGGGGGGCTTGGGGGGGTTCGGATTTCAGAAATCCGAACCTGCTCACCCCTAATATTTATGCACTCTACATATGATTGGGGACCCCCATACACACCAACCAGTGTCTAAAACTCTGAGAACTACATTAGGTCTAGTAAAAGTCAAATACATGCCAATGTAAAAAAAATGGTTAAATTATCTAAGTTATTACCAGTGTCATGGCTTAAATGTTAGAGTAACAATGTAAAATTCCAGTGTAGTGTCTAGAATCTGACTTTAGAGGGCGGAGTGGGGCCCTCCGGCATTGGGGCCCTCCAGAGATTTCCCCTGTACCACTGTGGGCCAGCTCTTTGGACTCATCTTCCAGGTAATCCAGTTGCCATATTTAAGAAGATATCAATCTTATAAATCAAACTGCTCTCAGGGCCTGTTTCAGAGATGCATGCAATATCAATGTCGGACACAGTGAAGCAATTTTTGGCTACTGCACATGGGTGAAAGCCGCTATGTGCGCGCGCAGCGAGTGGTTAGCGGCGGGTGTTGCGAGACGACTTATTTGCAAAGTGAGTGATAGGTAGTCAGTGTTTGGTGAGGTAACACGAGGTGGCTAAAAAACGCAGACGTGCCAAAACCATTTTCTAGGCGTGTTGTGAGCCTCTGCGAATTCGTAATGCGGCTGGAGAGGCTCCGGTGTCTTACGTGAGACTCTTAGGGGTATATTTACTAAGGTGCAGGTTTTTAGAAGTGGTTTTGTTGCCCATAGCAACCAATCAGATTCTAGCTATTACCTTCTAGAAGGTGCTAGATAAATGTTAAGTAGAATCTGATTGGTTGCTATGGGCAACAAAACCACTTCTAAAAACCCGCACCTTAGTAAATATACCCCTTATTCTGAGACAGCATAGGCTTGCTCAAGATTCCATGTGTGACTGATGTTCCTAATTTTTTTTGCCTTTGTACGTAGGTGGCGGATGTGAGACGCCAGAGGTGGGCATCTCTGTACATATTTACGTGATCTCAGCAGCAGGCATTTCTGAATCAGGCCCTTAGTTACTTGGTGTCAGAAAATGAATAATGCAAGACAAGTAGGAGTTAAAAGTAAAGGACAAAAACTTGTTACCAGCCAAACCCCAAACATTTTTAATTGTGGCAAAATATCATGTTTAACCTGCAAACAATGACATGAATGGAGCTACTGAAGTCACATCTATTGTGCCTTGTATGAGAAGATGAAAAATTAAAACAATTGGAATTCCAGGTTGGTGATTTATCTATTGCATTTGTAGTCATAACAACAATAAACTGTATAGGTCAAACAACTAGGCTGCTAAAGTATTGTTTTGCAGAGCACCAATGAGTCCTAAATAAAATACAGACACACGGGGGTGGGTTGCATCACGCATCGCATTTTCATCCCGCTACTGATCGAATACACAGCAGTGATTATTAACGCCAGAGTTGGAACTAGGGGTACCAGTGCCCTGTGCAGGCCACGTCCCCTCCATTTGACATCATACGGAGGGGCAGAGGTGCATTAAGAGAGGAGGTAGCCCATGTGCATTCTCCGTCCAGGGCCCCATCCTCTCTCCCCGGTGGCCGGAAGTAGACAGTAGACTGTGGGCACTAATCTGTCACCGGGACTATTCGGTCACCTGAAAAATGCAGCAGTCGCCATTTTCCAGGTGATTTCCTCACTGTGCATGCGCAAAATGCCAGGAAAATGGCCGGAGCGGCCATTTTCCTGCATTTTGTGCAGTGCTGAGACACCCGATGCCGGACCTCGGAAGTATAAGAAAATATGGGTTTAGGGTGTGCAGTGTGAGCCCCACCTGGACCCAGGGTCCCCTGCACTCATTATAGATACGCCCCTGTGGAGGGGTCAGGGCCACAATCGCCGGAAATTATAGTGTAACCCCAATTTTCTCTCTATTAAGGGGACACCAGGCTACTAACTCCAATGTTGTATAATGTACCCACCCTTAACCTCTCTCTAAGGGGCATATCCAATTGTCGCGCTGGACGGGATTCAATTTGCAGGAGGGATTCCACGCGCGGGTGTCCCTGAGACCCCGCGCGTGAGTCCCTGCTGAATGACTTTACCTCGCACCTCATGTAGGTGCGAGGTAAAATTAGCGTGAGGCCGCCCTATTCAGCCTCGCGCGAGAGGGTATTACACACTGATTCCGCAGTTCTTGTGGAATCAGTGTGTTCTCGCGCGTGAGTCTCATTCTAATGACGCGGGGAAATAGCGTTTTAATTGAATAGCTAAACCCTGTGTCGCGGGACTTTTGCCTGTCAATTAGCCGCGGGTGAAATCCCGCGGCTAATTGGATATGCCCAAAAGCGGTGTACCTTTTCTCTACCAGTTCAGTGCCTCCACCCAAGTATCCATAGTAGTCTGGGCCTACTTGGGAAAACCCAAATTGGGGACTAGTTTATATACTTGTGTTAGTTATTCTCCTAATTATAGAAGGTTAGGCTTATCGACATTTTAGCACCATAAAACTAAGTCACCACAACATATGGTTCAGTTGTAAATTCTTAAGTTTATGAAGTTGTAGGATAAATATTATGTACATTCCTTACCATGAACATAACATTATAGCGTTCCTGCTAGGCTGTTTTAGTGGGGTGCGGCGCCCTGCCCTCCTTCTGGAGGGCAAAAAGCGCCCTGCCCTCACAGCCTGCGGGTGCCGTTCTCACCCGCGGGACGCAGTGTCCCGCGGGTGGACAAACATGCGGTGACCCAGTCACCGCCGGAGAATAGACGCCGGGCACATGCGCCCGACATCTATTCTTTCTGCAGCGCTTGGGGGCTGCCCGGCATGTCCGCAAGCGCCGGGCACGCCCCCAAGTATGACGAAAAGGGGATGCGTCTTATAGACACGCCCCCTTTTCATGACCACATCCCATTTTCACAAGGTTGCCCTCTCTAGCTCCGGCGCCCTGCCTGTCGCTGGAGCTAGAGTGAACACTAACATTACATCACCTGCTATATTTATAGAAAATACATAGGTTCATGTAACATAGTACATATCATAGCACATAACATAACATTACATGTCATTACATAAGACAATATACCAGTATAAATAACTACTCCACCTATCTCTGGAAAAGCTGTTATTCAAGGACATTGTGGGCACATTCCTGTTAAACGTATTTCATATGTATTCCATAAATTCCATGTATATTTCTATATGTTACCTTAATGGTAACTCCTATAACTATTAATACCGCTCTAGTCTTATACTGAGTCGAAGCTGATTTAGTGGCTGAGACCAGTGGCATAAGTTCACCCCAGATGCCCGTAGGCAAGTTATAATTTGGTGCCCCCCCATCACAGCCACTGACACTGTAATGTAGCATTTCGTATGCAGACAGGCTATAGATAGACGAAGGCAGCAGCTGATGGTCTGACATGGAGCACTCCACTAGTGTATGGTGGCTTCTCAGGTACCGGGAAGAGGTGCTATGTATTGGGCGGCCGAGACGGTACACTCCGGGTACATAATTACAGCTTTAAGTTGGGTAAATATGTTGTGGACAATGGAGGAGGTGCCCCTTCAGAGCTGGCGCCCGGCGGCAGGTGCCTCCATTGTCTCCCATAGTTCTGCCCCTTGCTCAGACAGAATCAGTGTAAAAATTAGTTTGTTTTCCTTTGTTGATAGAATTGCATGCTAAAAGGGGTGCCACAGTACTGCGTACATGGCTGGGTCGCATTTTTGCGTATGCAGCAGACACGCATTTTTGCATACGCAGCTAAGGGTAAGAGTCATACGGTTGTGTAGTAGTCACATTATTGTGTATGCGACTAGTCGCACAATAGCGTATACGTATTTCCGGTCTTGCTGCCACATGTTTTAAACAAAGCCGTTGAGATTACTTTATCAATTGTTGCCAATAACTGGGTTAACGTGTATTTTTCTGCGCAGGAAAAAAGTGTGTAACTGTGAGTATTTGTTCAGGGTGTAACACGGGTCCTAAATGTTAAGGGTATTGTATGATCCTTAAGGGCTAGTTGCAGGAGTTAGCCTAGCTGCTCGGTAGTAGCTACCATTCTGTACACATCAGCAGGTGTACATGTTGTCTTTGTTGTAGGGACCGGCTCTCAGTGTGATTGCAGTGTTTAGTAATTAGGTTGGGTTACTTGAGCATTGTAATTGAGCCACACTGGAAACTTGTGATTGTAAACTGAGAGATAATAGGTGAGTGGGAGCATCTAGAAATAACTTCCATAGGTGAGTGGGAGCATCTAGAAATAACTTCCATAGGTGAGTGGGAGCATCTAGAAATTTCTTCCATAGGTGAGTGGAGGCATCTAGAAATTTCTTCCATAGGTAAGTGAGAGTATCTAGACTGTCTTTCACCAGTTTAAATCTTTATTGAAAAACTTAGGGTTCTCCCAGGATGGGGGCCAAGCAAACGGTAGAGATGTTAAATGATTTGCTGCTGTTGGAAGTGCCGCTTGGGTCGGCACGACATATTATGCATACTAAGTACGGTGCCAATGCAACCAGGTATTGTGATTTATGGTTTAATATGATGAGGAAGAGTGTTAGGCCGTTTCCCAGAATTGGTAGCTTTGATAAGGAGATATTGAACAATGTCCGAGCTCACATCTGATTGGTGCGTTGTCGAGTGAAAAAGTTAAAATTTAACGAATGTTTAAAATTATGGCAGCACGAAGGGGATGTGTGGCTTAAAGGTGTGCAAGCGACACGCAAACTAGCGTTGCGAACGCTTTACCAGAAAGTACACCCACAGTGCTAAATTGCAATGCATGCGAGCACGTGCAGCAAAGTAGCGTTGTGGAAGGTATTGCCAGTGGTTCACGTGCACCACCACCGTCCTATGTTGATGGTGGTGCAGGTACAGTTATTGAAAAAACACATAAAAATTTAACAAATAATTTGTACCCTCTCTTAAGTAACCATAAGGAAAATGTTTATGATGCGGATGATGAGCCTATTGTTATGTCTGCCATTTCAAACCTCCAGCCAGGTAATAAGGTCAAAAGTAGCAGTGCGGCCGGTCTGCATCCCATCCGGACAAAAACCATTCGGATGCTAACTGAGTAGTGCCCACAAGGGAAGTAGTAATGCATTGTCCTTGGACAAGAGCAGAGCTAAATTCCATAATAAATGATTTCTCCGATCCCAAAAAGGAATTAGCCAAATGTCAAAGATTTTTGAGAATTTTGGGTAGTTCTCACGAACCAACCAATAAAGATTGGTGAGTGGTGTTAAGGGCCTGTCTACCACGCAATATCGACGTGACAAAATTTATCACGGATTGTGTATTGGATGGAGATGTTCTCTTAACAGACGAAATTAATCAAGGTAACATTTCCCGCATTGTAACTCAATTGGGTGTATATTTTCCAGTAGTAGTTAACTGGAACAAAATCTTCACCATAAAACATAAAGAGAGTGAATCTGCAGAAGATTATTGTGACTGGGCTCTGCAGGCTACAACCCAGTACTCTGGGTTAGAAGATATTAAAGATAGCACTCATTATAGGGGAATGATTGTCATTATACTCATGGATGGTCTTAAAGAGAACCTAAAGACCCGCGTTCACACCTCACAGCCTGGCTGGAGGGGAGTCACAATAGACACCCTCATAGAATCTGCAATTGAACATAACAAGAACATCTCTAAAACGAGAGAGATCCAGAGCGAGAAACTAATGGCTGTCAGTATTCAAGCTCTAAAAGGAATAACGGTAACATCACAGCCAGCAGACACACCTGCACCCACACCTGAACAGTTACACGTTCTCACTAATCCCACACCACCGCAAACGCAGCCCTACCCCTTATCACACACAGCCACAATTCCCATACTATCCACAAACCCCATATCTCCCACAATATCCTCTCCCTCAATATCCTTACCCATACCCTCACCCTTTCCCCACTGCTCAATCCACTGCAACCAAGTGGGACACCTAAGTAAGCACTGCAAAGTGAAGAATGTAGGACTCCCAAACCAGACAGTCTATAGATAGTCAGGTTAATGGGAAGTACTACACATGGACACGATTGCCCTAAGGTTTCATAGACAACCCCAGTATCTCTCCCAGGCCTTATACAACTGTTTAAAATCTTTTTCAACCTGCCAATGGATCTGTTCTGATACAATATGTGGACGATTTATTGTTGTGCCCTGTTTCATTCATGCCATGTTTAATTTATACTAAACTGTTGTGCTTCATCTCTCACACAGGACACAAGGTTGCTAAGGACAAATTGCAGCCATGCCAGGCTAAGGTCAAGTACTTGGGAAACTGTTCAAACCCAGGGGCTAAGACACTACCTAGAGCAGTAGCTATTAATAACAGGGTTTAATTGTACAGAAGGTTGTATGCAGACACGGTATCCCTAGAGTATAGGGATAATCATTTCACAGTTGATGTCTTTAAAAACAACAGGTGTAAGTTGGTGGGTATTAATAATATCAAGATCACCCCAGACCGTCTCTTTTTCTGTTCTTTTATCTGTCCCCCTTTGAGATACTGTTTGACAAGCAGCCTTATGTGAAAATTTGATAATGAGGTTACTGTGCAGTATCTTACGAAGATGAGTAAGAGCAACTGAAATTGAAAATGTTATTTTCTAACATGTCTGATGCAAACTGTCATGAAAGGGTGGAACTGTCAAACCTAGAGAATTTGTTATGTTCTGAATTTCTTTACGCTCAGGTTGTTTGACTGATTGTTGGGAAGGCCCGTACCAGGTGTTGCTGACGAATACCACATGTTTGAATGTGGCCGAGAGAGATACCTGGGTCCATTCCACTCACTGCAAAAAAAAGGTCAACCAACCGGTGGAGAAACAAGGCGGAGACAAAGCTGATAACGTGGACCTGTCAATTGCGAGCAGTATAAACACAGAGGCAAAAGAAATATGATACCTGGTGATGTGCATAAAGCCACACAGTTAATTAATGAGACAACTGGCTTTCAAGTTTTAGTAGCATTGGATCCCACCAGGATCGCACGGGGTACACTATATTTTAGATATATCCAAGATCTTGCTAAATTGATAGATAATATCACCGAGATGTATGATGACACCTTCAGGTAGACAGGTAGGGAATTGCAAGTGTAAACTCCTGATCCTCATACTGGTTGTCATCATAGTAATTGGCATATGTGTCAGGTGTGTTCCTACTGTGTTGAAGTGTGGAAAATGTAAAGATAAGGTAAACCGGAAGAACTAAATTATGATGGTGGTTAGCAATGACAATATGAATACTGAGGTAAATGTAGCACTGCATTACAACCCTGAACTAGGAAATACCATCATATAATGTATTATATTTAGAAATGCGTAAAATGTATTACTAAACTGTTATTTTTTTCTCATTTAAACATCTTAAATGATGTAAGTCTCAATTCCCATTCAAAACTTCCTTTATAGGACTGGTGCATCCCCACATCTTTCACATGATCTCCCAAGATCCGCGGTGTGTGTATAATGGTAGTTTTATGTCCCCTCCTAGAGACCCATTATAGATGGATTGAAACCACCTTATGCCATCCTATAAAAATAACGTTAAATAATACCCCATATGCAAGCCTAAAATAAATTTTAAAATCAGAGTATGATAGCATGTTGTTTGCTATCAAAGGGCGGACTGTCGAAGCTGGCTTAGTGGCTGAGACAGAATCAGTGTAAAAATTAGCTTGGAGCGACGCCATCTTGCGAATGGCAACCAGACTCCATCTTAAAAATAAGAATCTGCACGACGCCATTTTGCGAATGGCTGCCCAGCGCCATTTTAGAGAAACTCGCACTTAAGTACATATGGCGATGCTATTATTAGCATCATGCGATCGCATATTTCACCATACCCCACACACACATTAAATACTCACATTAGCGAATGGATAATATCCTGCATGCGAACGCTGTTTATTAGCTGCATGCATACACATCTGCCCCAAGTTAAAAGTCCTCACTACATAAATCTAACTAGCATTTTTTCCCAAACCCCTAATACTTACACACTGCACACTCAAGTAAAAGGTTCCATAGCTTCAAAGTGTAATATTCAAAGTTTATTCAGTTATTACTAATGTTGTGAAATAAAGATTATTTGATATCTAAGGTTTAGTACATGATAAGCCAACCATGTTTGGTAGCGTACTAATCTACTCTGTCTCAACAGCTTTCCGGTGTCATCGGTGAGAAGATCGCAACATGCATTCTCAACTTATGGAATGTAGAGAGTTAAAACACTAAAATGTACTTTGTAATGGTAGCAGCTTAGATTTGCATACGGCGGGAAAAAGGAGACAAAAGGCTGTCGGAGGCTGATCTGTGTCCATTTGAATCGACTTGTTAAATATCCTGTAACAGATGCACCCGCACTGGGAACCATGCGAAACTTTTCTATTGTATTGCTTATCCCTGTAAGGGTATAAATGTGCATACCGACTCCAATCTGGAGTCTTCTTGCTGATGCTGATGATGGAGGTTTCCTGTTGATGCCGGTAACTGGTCCCAGTGCGTGTGCGTATGTATAACTGTACCTTGGGTCTGTATGATTTCTTTGCGCTAAATTGTCTTTAGATCACAGCATGTAACCTACTGTTTTTATGTTGAATAATAACCTTTGTGCGTTGGAAACACATTTCTCAAAGTCTGAAGGCATTTATTTACTGTATGACTGCGTACGCAAATAGCGTCAATTCTAGAAGGTATAGACAGGATTTAGAAGGTATAGGCAGGAGCGTATAGAGGTTTAAATCCAATATCCTTATTGTATGCAGTCTACATTATGTGATTACCTGTATGTATCTTATTACACATAAACACATAAAGTATAATAATAATACACATCCTTTCAACTGACATCACATTAAATGTTAATGAATACTGAAACTACAATGACTGAATTATATATATATCATTAGTTCTGGCTGGATTTATCAATCTGGTGCTGCAAACACGATCTATAGTTCAGAGTCTGCAGAATCCTAGCTGGTGCTACATCATTTTATTTAACAGGTGATACACTGAGAAAACTGAATAAATGTTGGTTACAAATGTTGTCACCACATGCACTAGTTATTGTCCTTTCTCAGTGCTACCTATTGGCTTCCAGCTTCAATGTGTTACACTTCTATATTTCCAATTTGTACGATGACATAAAATGGAAAGGTTCCCATAGGACAAATATTGTCCTATAAATCAGTGTAAATAGCAGTGCTGTATATGCGGTGGGTTAACCCTTAGTTATCCTGCTGTGGTAGAATGTAGTGCAAACTGACCACTGGTAGGGCGCTGCTGCCACTACCAACGCGTCACAGCACAGGTGCACCCTAAGCAACTACTGTACTCCCTTGAGAAAATCCGGCCCCCCCTATGACCACTATGGCTCTCCTCTTTGTGCTGGCCAATGAGCAGTCCTGTTGTAATACCTGTGGGCTACCTGCTGCTCCTGAACTGTAACCAGCTGACACTGCCACTCCCCTGCTCTGACTGGCTTCTGCTTGTATGTAGTGTAAGGGGCTATAGTACTTACAACTGCTATCACTTCCGAAGTGTAATCAGTAACCAGGCAGCCACTGCAGGGATTATCCCATATAACAGTTTGTATGCTTATGGCATGCTGCCAAGCCCCTCCTCTGCTGCTACATACGGCTCCACTGATGCTGCCAAGCCCCTCCTCTGCTGCTACATACGGCTCCACTGATGCTGCCAAGCCCCTCCTCTGCTGCTACATACGGCTCCACTGATGCTGCCAAGCCCCTCCTCTGCTGCTACATACGGCTCCACTGATGCTGCCAAGCCCCTCCTCTGCTGCTACATACGGCTCCACTGATGCTGCCAAGCCCCTCCTCTGCTGCTACATACGGCTCCACTGATGCTGCCAAGCCCCTCCTCTGCTGCTATATACGGCTCCACTGATGCTGCCAAGCCCCTCCTCTGCTGCTACATAGGGCTCCACTGATGCTGCCAAGCCCCTCCTCTGCTGCTACATATGGCTCCCCTGATGCTGCACTGCCCCGCTGCTGCTCCCTGTCAGCTTACCACGAACCGCCAGTGGACTCTACCTCTCTCCTGTTCTCTGTCTCCTCACATAGCCCGGCGCGTCCCCTCTCCACCAACTCAGCTCCATAGCTGTGCTGAAATGGCAGCTGACCTCTTGATGCAGCCACTGCTGCTCCACATCTATGCTTGCAGACATGCCCCTCTTTGGGACCACAGCCTCTCAATAGCAGGGGTGTGTTGCAACTCTGCCCCACTTACAGCCTCCAGCTGCCATCAGTCCCTCTTTGCAGCTATGCCGATAGGACCGCCCTGCAGCTCCACAGCCGGGACCTTCACCCTCCTATAAGTGGTAAGCTTGACCGCTGCCGCCTCCTCTCCAGCTCCACCCCCCTGCGCCTGGCAGCCTACTACGGCTCTGCTGCCCAGGCCACAGGGAGGTGGGCACCCGAGGAGAAGAACTCCTGAATGACTGTCAGCTGCTGCTAACAGCTGTTATATCACCTCCCTCTAACCGGACCCTCTTTTCCTGACAGGAACCAATTCACTCCTGCATGTATCACTCCGCTTATGTAAAACAGGGGCCACCTGACAGCAGCTTCTGCCTGCCAGTTCTGGCACTTTCTTGAACATATACATAAACATGTACAGTAGGAATTTAATGTACCTTGATAACTCCACACATATATACCTTATTTATTTAAGCAATTACAGACTTAAATTACCTCAGAATGCTATGAAATGTATATGTCAAAAGTATACATTTTAAATGGTTTTTCTTTAACTCTAAAGCAGGGTTACAATAGCAATGCCCGGAGCATGCATAAGATGTGCATGTATAAGCATCCTAAGGACGCTCTCCGTAGCACTGCTGAAGAGATTCTGGTTGCAGGGTTCCTAGCCAGGCACCCTGCTAGCCAGATGCAGGGGTCGTGGGTTAGCGGTGGCACCACTCGCACACCCCTAGTTGGGGCCTTGATTAATGTATGCATCAAGATTTGTAAATAAAGCTGTCTTTTGAAGTTCGAGGACTTCCAGGTTTGTGACCCTGGGGTCCTACTGCAAATTTAATTATAAAAAGTTCATGCAAAATAGTGCATTCTGCACATACTGTTTGCATATGGCTCTGTGTTTATTGGCTTTCACTCTACTATAATATGTATTAACAGGCATATGTATTAATAGGCAGGGCCGTAGCTAGGGTAGTGCGGCCGGTGCCATTGCACAAGGCACCACAGGTCAGGGGGTGCTGTTTTTGTGTGCATAATGTCCCTTTGAAAAATGAGGGGGTGCCAATGCTCTTTCTGTCACAGGGCACCAAAAAGTCTAGTTATGGCTCTGTTAATAGGTATTATATAGGTACTAATATTATATTAGTATCTAATAGGTATTACAGTCCAATAGGTGTAGAACTACTGCCATTGCACTATGGACCTCATTCAGACCCGCTCGCTAGATGCGATGCCAAGGCATAAGCACACCGACTTTGGCTGTGCGAGTGATCGCTCTGTGTATGCAGACACCCATAAGCATATGTTGAGACGCCCACTAGCGCACGTCATCTCCAGGAAGTGTATTAAAACATTGGTACATCGAGCAACATCGGTAGCGATTGCAGTGCTTGTGGTTGCCTTACCCTTCCGCAAGCACTGCGAGGACTTCAGTGTAAAACACATGCATATGACGCTGCCTGTTAATTATGCACACCTTAAAAACGACATTGAAACACCGAGGCACGCCTGCATTTACACCTCCACACCCCCGTTATTAGTGTCCTGCCTCTGTTACCACCCACAAACGGCCTCTCCTGTTACTCACTTCACTGGGCTGTCTTTGCTGGGTGAGCAAGCAGGCTGCAATCGCACAGAGTAGTTCGCGCACGTGCAGAATGAAGCGTGCGCATGCGCGTTCGCAAAGCATCGGGCCGCTTGCGAGCGCACAGCACTTGCGAGCGGATCTGAATCAGGCTCTATGTGCACCTGCAATGTGTCCTGGTGGTGAGGGTGACCGACAATGTAAGATCACCCTCCAGAGGCTCTGCGGGGTTGGTCATATGCGCTGTGAAGTCCCATTTTGGGGGCCTCTGAACATGTGAGGGATTGGTGCATGTTCAGTGTAGCCATGAATCAAGGTTCACAGTTTGCTGTAGGTATCATTAGAGTCTTACATGTTGTTGGGGACTTTGAGCCTGATTCAGACTAGGGATGTGCGCCGGACCATTTTTGCCGGATTTGGATTTGGTTCTAATTCGTCGTCCGGCTTTGGATTTGGATTTGCCAAACTGCGGTGACTGACTTTGGATTTGGATTTTTTTACAAAAATTGACAAAAAAAGCTAAAATCACATAAATTGGTCTTTTTTTTCTTCCTAGAGTATTATTAACCTCAATAACATTAATTTCCAGTCAATTTAGACCATATCACAGCTTATAATATTGTTTTCAACATTATTGGCCAAAGGTTGCAGTGAGCTGACTGGTTACTAAGCGACAAAGCAGCGGCACAACGACACAGACACCACAGTATAAAGCACATCTATGACACATTGCCACACAGCAGTGGCAGAAATGAAAAGTAGCGCACCCACCCAGTGGGGAACAGCCAGCAGAATCACAGTACTTGTTTACATAGTGGGCTACGGCCCAAGGAGTCACAGTGCACAATCTTATTCACATTACACCGCACATAGGGCCTGATTCACATTACACCATAAAGTAGTGTCTCTTATTTATGTTACGACACACAGTAGTGCCCCTTTTACACAATGCCCACAGTAGTGACCCTTTTACACAATGCCCACAGTAGTGCCCCTTTTACACAATGCCCACAGTAGCGGTGTCCCTTACACAATGCCCCCAGCAGTGGTGCCCCCTATGCAGTCCCCTTAGTAGTAGGGTCCCCTATGCAGTGCCCCCAGTAGAATGCCCCCCATTAGCAGGCCCCCCCATTAGCAGCCCCCCCAGTAGTACGCTGCCCCAGTAGCAGGCCCCCCAGTAGTAGGCTGCCCCAGTAGTAGCCCCCCTGTAGTATGGCCCCCCCAGTAGTATGGCCCCCCCCAGTAGTAGGCTGCCCCAGTAGCAGGCCCCCCCCAGTAGTAGGCCCCCCCAATAGTAGTAAGCCCCCCCCAGTAGCAGGCCCCTCAGTAGTATGGCCACCCCATTAGCAGACCCCCCAGTAGTATAGCCCCCCCCAGTAGCAGGCCCCCCAGTAGTATGGCCCCCCGCACCCCCAGTAGCAGACCCCCCCCAGTAGCGCCCCCGGCCCTTGCACAAGTAAAAAAATAAAAAAACTTACCTGATTCCCCGCTCCCGCGCCGTCCGCTCTGCTGTCACACGCTGAGGAGGGAGCCGGAAGACGGAGCTCATGTGTGAGCTCCAGCCGGCTCCCTCCGTGCAGCAGCCAATGAGAGTCTGTGTGACTCTCATTGGCTGCTGTAACAAACACAAAGCTGCCGCTGGCGGCTGTGTGTTTGTGTCTGTGGAGGGCAGAGTGCTATCACAGCGCTCTGCCCTACACAATAGGAGCCCTGATGTCGGATTCTCTAGTGAGAATCCGACATCAGGCGGCCGCCGTTCGGCCCCGAACGGGGATCCGAGTCAGGCGGTGAACACCCGAACAGGGTTCGGGTGGACTCGGATCCCCAATGTTCGGAGCGGTTCGGATTCCACAGAATCCGAACCGCTCATCTCTAATTCAGACCCACTCGCGAGCGCAAAGCGCTCGCTAGCGGGTCGATGATGGGCCAGTGCGCATGCACTGCATACGCAACGCGCATCCGCAAGCCCCGTAGCGAGTGAAAAATCACTCGCTCCGGGGCTCGCAACAAAACGGGGTGGCTGTCGATGTTGATTGACAGCTCGCCTCGTTATGTAGGCGGGAAGGGGGGTGGCTGACCAAATGGAGGTGTTCCCGAAGGAACGCCTGCCATTTGTGGGCGGCCCTACTTACATCACGAGTGATGTCAGTAGTGGACTTCCTGCTCTATTAGAGCAGGAAGTCCACTTGGGCTTGCGAGACCTGAGACCCTACCACAGGGTCTCCTCACAAGCCCGATGGTCGCGATAATCGCGACCATCTCCTGCCCACTCGCACTAGCTGTGGGTGGGCACCCACAGCTTTGCGAGCAGACAGGAAAAAAAATAAAAAATTCCTCCCCGCACTGATTCAGAGCGTGCCCTCACAAATAGCGAGCGCCTCTGAATCAGGCCCTTTGCCCCTTGAACTTTTGAGGAATTGTGTGAAAAATATGTCCTACAATCTAAGGGCCTGATTCAGAGCCGGACGCAATTAGCGCTCGCTCGTTCAGAAAAAGGGGGCGACTATTCAAATGAACCATTCGCTCCTTGCAGTCTGTTGCCGCCTCCATGTCTGAACGAGCGAACAAAACATGCGGACGTTTATTTGAAAAATACGCCTTCTGGCCGCTCGCATCATACGTTATGTCCGCTATTTATTAGATTAATCGAGTACATCGAACAGCGTATGAACTGTTCGCTATTCTTGGGGTTGGTTTTTTCAACCACAATATTGCGAGCAGTTCTGACTATAAAATAACCCAGTGACGTGGTCAATGACGCTGCTGTATTAATTATGCACACCCATAAAACGCCCGCTTTGACCTTTAAGCACGCCTGCGTTCTGATCTCCACTCCCCCTTTTCAAGCACCTTCCCCTGTTACCACCCACATACGCCTTTCTGTCACTCAAATTAGCAGGCACTCGCTATATAGCGAACAAACGATTTTCGGCCGCACTGACTGGTTCGCGCATGCGTATTAAAAACCATACGCATGCGCAGATGTGCGAACATCGCTCGGAACGAGCGTACTGCCGCTTATGAGCGGCTCTGAATCAGGCCCTAAATTCCATTTTGCATAATTACAGATCACTAGTTTCATAAATTCCCTCAGTAAGGGGCCTATTCATCACTTATTTTGCATAAAGTATGTGAAAATTAACATTTTAGTGAAGTCTGCAGCCATTCTTCAAGTAGTGCATGCGCAGCTTGAGGACAGGCAGTGGAAAGTTTCACACTTCCGAAAAACTGTTTCGTAGAAACAGCAGTTTGTCAGAGGTGATAGTTTAGAACAGGAGGTATGATGAATGCCTCCTAAATTGTGTTTGAGCTCGCAGCAAGTTCAAACCATAATTATCAGATGTGATAATTATGTTTTGATGAATAGGCCCCTAAATCATGTTCCTTTAGGGAATTTCGTTTTTTGACTGTCTCCACACTTACGACCCTAGTCGTAAAGATGCTATTTCCATTTTTTTTCCCTATTGGCTGCCCCCCTCTTACTTCAAAGAACCATTTGAATTAGATTTGGAGACTGACCTGGGAAGGACTCTGGATGTAGAGTGGTCATGTGTTTAATGCTGCTATACTCTTGATTGCCACTAATTGGAAAAAAACTAATTCGCCCCCTATTCCTGTACTAATCAATAACATTTTGCACACCACCTCCATGGAATATATCACTGCACTCCTCCATGACAAAATGCCAAAATTTTATGAAGTTTGGACCTCTTGGTAATCTCACTTTAATAGGACCCTTCCAGGCCTGGTTTGACCCTCATTTTGAAATATTACAAATGTTTGTTACCTTTTTTTCGCTCTATTAAACCTGGTTTCATTTATTGATACCCTATTGGCTCTACTGCCTGGTGCCCCCCCCCCCTACCCCTTCCCAACCATTTTCTCTTATTCTATATTCACTATTGTATTTGCTAGTGGTTATTGGTTTTTACACCCTAAAACCATAAACTGACACTTCTTGTCCTTAGAAGATGGTGAGATTTACAGTCATTGGAGGGTCATCGCCTAGGGCAGTTATTTTCAACCTTTTTGCAACTCGAGGCACACTACGCAAGATTTTAAAATTGCCAAGTCACACTATCCGGCGATGTGGTGTGCGCGACCTATGAAAAAACATACATATTGGCTCCCTCAAAAAAAAACCACACCCATTGGCCTCCACAGGAACAAAACACACTACATTGGCCTCCATAGGAACAAAACACACTACATTGGCCTCCATAGGAATAAAACACACTACATTGGCCTCCATAGGAATAAAACACACTACATTGGTCTCCTCAGGAACAAAACACACTACATTGGCCTCCATAGGAACAAAACACACTACATTGGTCTCCACAAGAATAAAACACACTACATTGGCCTCCACGGGAATAAAACACACTACATTGGCCTCCATAGGAATAAAACACACTACATTGGTCTCCATAGGAACAAAACACACTACATTGGCCTCCATAGGAACAAAACACACTACATTGGCCTCCATAGGAATAAAACACACTACATTGGCCTCCATAGGAATAAAACACACTACATTGGCCTCCATAGGAATAAAACAACTACATTGGCCTCCACGGGAATAAAACACACTACATTGGCCTCCACGGGAATAAAACACACTACATTGGCCTCCACAGGCATAAAACACACTACATTGGCCCCAGAAAAATATAACACATACATTGGCCCCCACAGACTAAAAATTAAATTGTCTGGCCCCCACATCAACAAAAAAACCCACATTGCTGACAACACAGAAAAAATAAAAACCACATTGCTCCCCACAAGTAAAAAAACCCCCACATTGCTCCCCCCAAAAACAAATCACACTGGCTCCCGCATAAAAAATAAATATACATTTTTCTGGACCTACCTGTCCCTCATTGGCTGGGTGTGCACACAGTGCTGGGCCATCTGTCAGCAGCTTGCAGAGCTGTCAGCAGTGTCCGGGCGGGAGGGAAGGGCTGGCTGGGTGACTGGCGGATGGGAGGGAAGGACTGGCTGGCTGGGTGACTGGCTTTGGTTGGCAGGCTGACCGGCAGGCGGGAGGGAAAGGCTGGCTGGGTGACTGACGGATGGGAGGGAAGGGCTTGCTGGCTGGGTGACTGGCTTTGGCTGGCAGGCTGGGTGACCGGCAGGTGGGAGGGAAAGGCTGGCTGGCTGGGTGACTGACGGATGGGAGGGAAGGGCTTGCTGGCTGGGTGACTGGCTTTGGCTGGGTGACCGGCAGGTGGGAGGGAAAGGCTGGCTGGGTGACAGGCGAATGGGAGGGAAGGGCTGGCTTGGTGACTGGCTTTGGCTGGTAGGCTCGGTGACCGGTGGGTGGGAGGGAAGGGCTTGCTGGCTGAGTGACTGGCTTTGGCTGGCTGGCTGACCAGTGGATGGGAGGAAAAGGCTGGCTGACTAGTGGATGGGAGGGAAGGGCTGGCTGGGTGACTGGCTTTGCCTGGCAGGCTGGGTGACTGGTGGGTGGGAGAGTAGGGCTGGTTGACTGGCTTTGGCTGGCAGACTGGGTGACCGGCAGGTGGGAGGGAAAGGCTGGCTGGCTAGGTGACTGGCGGGTGGGAGGGAAAGGCTGGGTGACTGGCATTGTCTGGCTGGTGGGAGGGAAGAGGGCTGGATGACTGGTGGGGCGGGCAGGCAGACAGGCAACACAGTGTGCGTGACCTGTGATGTCACGCCGCCACGTCTAGGCATGACCTGGGTGCTTTTGAGCCTCCCAGAGGAGCTCAGCGGCAGCGCTGTCCGGTACATTCTATAATGTGACCGGCGGCTCTCGCACCGCAGCACACTACACAACCGCTGCCCTAGAGTTTGCTAATAGACCCCTAATTTCATGCTCTGCCCCTAGATAGCAACATAGCTATTGGTTTGGATCAGGGCTAATTCTAGGGCATGTGGAGCCACGATGGAAAAAGTGACTTTAGAAACCTCCCCCACACACAAAAAATGTAAGTATCACAGGAGAGTGCTATCAGCATTCCAATGTTTATGAGCAGAATGTATCAAGCAACCAATCAGCTTATAATTGTCATTTCAAATACTGTGCTAGATAAATGACAGCTGATTGGTTGCTTTGGGCAACTTCTTTACCTCATCTTTCGCCAAGGCTTGACACATCTCTCCCTTTGGGGCCCATTTATTAAGGATCGCATTTTGCAATGCGATCAGGGCATGCAGTATCGCCCATGATCGCATTGCAAAATGCGATCATACCGGCCGAATGTATGACCCGGCACATGCACGGAGGCGGGCTCCGAAAAGAGCCCGTCCCTGCGATGTGGCCGGAGTGCATTCCGGGCTGCTGCGCAGTCCCGCGGTCTGCTGCGCAGTCCCGCGGTCTGCACATGAGCGGCGCCCATCGCGGCGGAGGGATCTGGGAGACTACTCCATGCCGGCCACTTCCTGCGGCTAGGCAGCAGAGTATACAGTGAGCCACTGCAGCAGGGTCTGTGTCCCTGGGCTGCAGGGGCTAGGTGCCTGCATGCCGGGGGAAAGGGAGAGCCAGCTCCCTGGACCCCCAGCACTGAGGAGGTAGCAGCGGCTGAGCGCTGCTGAATAAAAGTACAGCTTCTGCGGCCAGGGCATGGTTCCAGGCTGCAGAGCTAAAAGCCCTATGCCTGGCTCTCAGTGTCTCAGCAAGGCAGGGCTGGTTTTGTAAAGCCCAGCGCTGAGCACAGTATAAAAAAAGCACACCCCCTAGGTACATGTTAAATAAAATGTATATATAAATTGTTTGTAAAATGTATAATTTAAGAAAATGCACATACCTGTGGTTTCCCTGGACAGCCAGGGGGATCCAGAGTCCTCAGTGGGCTGCTGGATCTTCCAGTCCCGTCCAGGGAAATAAAGTATCTTCCTATGCTGCCTCGTGCCTGGAAGTGGGATGAGGAGGTGCATAGGGAGCTGGCTAATGCAGCCAGCTAAGAATTTCCAGTGAGCTCCAAATGGACTTTCCTCCGTGGCCAGGAGTCTCTGCCAGGGAACCTGCTTGCCCACCTCTGGAGCTCAGATTCGGGCAAGAGTAGCAAGCTTGGTCCCTTAGCAGATTCCTGGAAGTCCGTTTTCAGAGCGGAGCCATGGGCGTTGCCCAGCTCCGAGGTTGAGCCCAGGCACAGGGGAGTCACCACTCCCCCTTGCCATAAGGGACAATGTTAAACATGCATGTGGCTAGCACATGCACAGGTCATGCACTTATGATGATTGGTTGGAAACCACAGGGCGGGCTTACCCCCTGTGGAAATGTGTATTGGAGTGGTATAAAAGAAGGCTTTGTGCCTAGCAATATTGCACATCTTTGACAATCCTTTGTGGAGAACTGCTGTTTGATTCCTGTAACATCTTATGTATGCTGATATTCCCCTTCAATCCGAAGGGAGGGTCTTTTTTAAGACTGAGAGCAATAAACACCAGTGGCGTCCCTCCCTGCGGTGACACCCGATGCAGGGAGGGATGCCTTGAGCACGGCGGAGCCGCGCACTCCGCTGAAAAGGGGCGTGGCCTTGACGTAGGAGACGTGGCCTTGGGAACGGGGTGTGGCTTCGCATCCCGAGACCGCCAGTACTTAGTTATCAATGGGGGGTGCACATGATGTTACAGTGCAGCACTCGCCTCCTGTCACTGAGGGGGAGCCTGCACCTTGGTGTCACCCCTTGGCGGGTGACACCCGGGTGCGGCCCGCACCCCCCTTCTGATGCCACTGATAAACACCTTTGCCTTAAATTCTACTACATCTGTACCCTGCTACCAACAGAATTGCGCAAAACGCTATTCCGTTCTCCTGCTGTTTTGGGTAAGAGCTCAGCGTCTCCAAATTCAAGCCCTCTGCCAAGCTAACGTGCAGACCTGGTCCATTGCGAGGGATCAGGTGGGAACAGCCGACACCAAACAGGAGGTGTGTCCACAGTTAATCAAACGCATACGCAGCAGAAGCGGTTCCAGGTGCCGAGGTAGGAGCCTGATTGTACGTAAAAAGCGGTTCCAAACGCCAATGGTAGAGGTTGGTGGTGGCAGCATCGTTAAATGCCCACGGCGCAGTGGGCGGAGTCAGTGACAGGCGGTCACTGACGGTGGGAGTCCAAAAGCGCTAACCCGTGACCAGGGCCGGCCTAGACAAAAGGCGCTGGTCACAATCATCATCACTTAATTTACACAAAAGCAGGTGAAAAATAACGCGGGGAGTATGTCAGGGGGGCCTGGATCGAACACCCGCGGTGGTCGTGAGGGAGTGACCCATATCAGACGCCGGAGGTTGTGGGGGACACAGATTGGACTGCAGAGGCTGCGGGAGGAGGGGTGGAAGACTGTGGGAGAATAGAGGGGGTGGGGCAGACGCAGTGAGGAAATCTTTATGGATACCTGGTTATATCACCTTTTCCGAAAAGCTGACTCCGCAAAAAGAGCAGCTTTTCGGACTAATACTTTTGTTAGTGAGGCATGATGAATGCCTCCAAAATATTTTTTAAACTCGCAGAGAGTTTAAAACATAATTATCACCAGTGATAATTATGTCATGATGAATAGGCCCCAATCCTCATCACAAGGGACATTTTTCTCTTGATGGATAGGGCCCTAAGGGATCTTTCTGCAAAAGCTGGTGAAAATGAACATTTTTACCTGGAATTGTAGAAATTAAATTTTCGGCCCATTCATCAAGAAGGTAAAGTGATATCTCCTACTTACCTTTCACTCACGAAATGGCCCGCTCTCCCCATACACTAATATCACAGATATATCCTGCTTACCTTCCTCTGGTGGAATAGTCCGCTGTCCCCAAACACTAGTATCACAGATATCTCCTACAGATCTGCTCAGCTATTTTGTTGCTCAAGGCATGGCGTGCAGGCCTCTGAGTTGCACCATGGACTTGTGGCATACTGTGGTATTCTTCAACGAAGGATATGCTATGGCATGTAATACAGTGCTTAACCGCTGGGTGGCGAGTGCTCCACTGTTGTAATTGCATGTAATACAGTGCTTAACCGCTGGGTGGAGAGTGCTCCACTGTTGTAATTTGTACTGAATGCCATACTGTTAAACTTACAGTAAATTGGATGGATATCACATTCACAGAATTTGCATGTTCGCACAACCAATATTTTTAATGTCACATAATGTACATACAGTAAGATCTTATAACAGGATGCAAATCACTGTACATACGGTGCAGTAACTGAACAGTAGAGAAGTTGCCCGAGTTGTTATCACGGTATAACCGATACTGTAGATTAATGAGATGCAAGCACAGCTTTCACTGAGATGGGATGAATTACAGTATGAAAATTTTTTTTCATTAAAAACAGCAGCGGGAGGAGTGCACAAGGATGAGGCCGCTCTGTGCGGTTCACTGTAGCTGTCGTGTGGGCTAGTGGTTAGGTGATCACTTTGGAAGAATTATGATCCCGGGTTCGATCCCTGGAAAAGAATATACCGTATACTGTATATTTTTTTTATTGGCACTGTCTGCTCTGGACACTATAGTGAAACTACTTTAGTAGTGTTGTACTGTAATACTGTAGTGTTGTTGTTTAAAAGGCTGCTTAAAAGTAAGACATTACAAACTGATTGTGTGTTTAAATAGTGCAAAACTTTCGTCAATGTCTGCGCTGTGGTGGCTGTCTGCTTCGAGGGGTTGCAATGGGATTTCATGCGCATGCCCAGTGGAGGGGTTACAATGGGATCTGTGGCGCCAAGAGAGGGCTCTGTATTACAAACTGTGCGCCTAAAGCGCAAACATGCGACAACGTAGATGCAGTCTCAGCCTTACACACTATAGCGACGTCTCTTGGACTGTATCTGAGAGTGGTTTCTGTCTGTGAGAGAGCTCTCTGTGTTCAAAGCTGTGTGTTTGAAGCGCAAAATAGCGTTTCATCGCAAACTTGTGACAATGGTGATGCTGTTCCAACCTTGCACACTATAGTGATTTCTCATGTCCAGTAAGTACGGTAGTAGTGGGATCTGTATGAGAGAGAGCTCTCTGTATTACACGGTTGGCGCTATGGTGGCAGTCAGCCATCTGCGATGGATTAGAAATGGAGGGGGTACAATGGGATCTGTGGCGCCAAGCCATACACAATGTAGCGCTATGCCATGGCGTATAGAAGATCATCACTGAGCATGCACAGTTAGCTGTATTACTGCAGTCGGTATGCTGTTGAATTTTCATCTCTGGCAGGCGCCAGAGATGAGGGTTGCGATGGGATTTCTGGCGCATGCCCAGTGGGCCGAGAGTCATACACAGTGCATCAGGTCCCTTCCCCCAAAGCAAGCAAGAGCTTCTCATTACCATAATAAAGGATGCTTTGTTAATCCATTTAGTGTAAGCAGTCAGCTCTGCCCTAGTGTCCTGAAAAATGCTACGAATAGTGACCATTGCCAAGGACACCATCCCCCATCTGCTAGGACCACTAGTGTGCCGCTATGAATGTGTCTGTACTGTATATTAAAAACTGACAGTGCCATTGAATTTTGCACCACACAATAGTGATTTCATAACTGCAGAAACTGGTAGTGAATGGACTGTATAGAATGAGAGGGCTCTTTATTACAAACTGTGCGCCTAAAGCGCAAACATGCGACAACGTAGATGCGGTCTCAGCCTTACACACTATAGCAACATCTCTTGGACTGTATCTAAGAGTGGTTTCTGTCTGTGAGAGAGCTCTGTGTTCAAAGCTGACTGTACGTTTGAAACGCAAAATAGCGTTGGGTATACTGTAGATCTGGGCATGCGCCTGAGATACTGTAGATCTGGGCATGCGCCTGAGATACGATGACGTACAGTATTGTAGGACACACTCAAGCCAGGTGCAACCTTGGTATTGCAGGCGGCTGTAGTGTAATGGTAAATAATCAAACCAATACATTACGTCGCTTGTACAACCCTTTTGCGGGTTCGAAACTTGAAAGGTTGCACTTTTTATTTTTTATTATTACACAGTCAAGGTTACACTTTTTTGTCATAAAGTACTGTGGCATAGAAATACCAGAATTTCTGGATAATGTATTAGTGAAGATTTAAAACAAAATAAAATTACCATATACAGTATATACTGTATTTTAAAAGTCTCGAACCAGCGGGACAAGAAAATGGTAGATGCAGTAGGGCTAGGTATTAGCCCCTTAGACTACTGCATCTACTGTACTTCCTAGAGTCATGGAATCACTACAATGTCTACCGTTAGTCCGGGACAGGGTCGACAGTATTGTACTTACTATAATACAGACAACTGGGCATGTGCAGTGCTATGAGACTCAATACGCCACAGTGTAGCGTGCAACTAGCTATGCGGTATATGGCATACCGTATGGAGCAACAAACTACAGTACTGTAGCTGGGCACATCTACAGTACATACAGTATAATATATTGAGTTTTGTAAGGGTTGGATAACAATACTGAACTACAGTACTATAGTGAACATTTAAAAAAATAAATAAATTATCAAGGTCTCGAACAGAATTGTAAGCAAGACGGATCACCTAACCCCTTGCTCACAAGTCTCTCCTAGGAAGAATTGCATCTGTCCTCTACAGTACTTTATGTGACATCTACAGTACCGTACGATGAAGTACTCAGGCGTCTGTAGCGTAGAGGTAAGAAATTGAACTTCTACATTGCAGACGTCTGTACAACCCGGTTCCGGGTTCGAAACCTGGAAGGTTAAACTTTTTTTTTATTATTATTAGACAGTCAAGGTCACACTTTTTTTTTAAATATTATTATTACACAGTCAGTGTGTAATACGGAGATCCCACTTTAACTGTGTGTGAATCATGACCCGCTACTGTATGATCTTCCATACTGTACGCCATGGCATAGCGCTACAAGGGTATGGCTATGGTGCAGCACCACTGGCAATGCATTGCAACCCCACCACTGGGCACGCACCAGAGATCCTATTTGTACCGTAACCCCTCAGAACTGGCTATAAGTCACCACAGCGCCAACTGTACTGACATTGACGCAATTTTGTGGTTTAAACGCACAGTCAGTTTGTAATGCAGAGACCTCTCTCTCAAACAGAGCCAACTATCAGTTACTGAACTCATAAACTCACTAAAGTTTCCAAGTCTGGGACAGCATCGACACTGACGCAAGTTTGCGCTCTAGAGCACAGTCAGTTTGTAATACAGAGACTTCCCTCCCAAACAAAGCCCACTACTGTAGCACTTTCTGAAGTCATGAAATGACGATTGTGTATACTGTAAGTCTCGGACAGTGCAGAATGGCACAAGTGTGAAAATTCAACAGTACTGTAGGAATACAGACAACTGGGCATGTGCCATGGCATAGCGCTACTTGGTTTATGGCTTGGCTCCACTGGGCATGCGGCACACATTCCATTGTCATTGTAACCCATCCACTGGACATGTGCTGACATTGACGCAATTTTGCGGTTTAAACGCACAGTCAGTTTGTAATACAGAGCCCACTCTCTTTAACAGAGCCCACTACCAGTTGATGGTCATAAAAAATCACTATAATGTCCAAGTCTGGGTCAACGCCGGCATTGACGCAAGTTTGCATTCTAAGGTACAGTATGTACAGTAATAAAAATCCAAATTTCACTGTTTGACTCCCGAAGCACTGGGCATGCGCTCCACATGTACTGTATTGAATACTGAATATTTTAAGTGAAGATTTTAAAAATAATAAAAAAAAACATATTTTCAAGGTCTCAAACTCACGAAACAAGAAGAGGGGAGAAGCAGTGAGACTAGGCATTAGACCGCTAGGCCACACGCTTCACCCATTACTAGAGTTCTGTAGTTTGTAATAATGAAACCACTACAATGTCTAAGTCTGGGACAGTGCCAACAGTATTTACATTTGCGCAAGTACTGTATGATTTCAACCGCACAGTCAGTGGGTAATACAGAGCTTAAGGATTTCAAACTTTATTAGACATTCTTCTACAGCTTTATTATACCGTACATTCCTGATTCCATGTGGAAAACACTGTAATACTGTATAGTGTACCGAATCACCGCTTCTGTCAACCAATCATCGGGTGGTGATACAGAACATACCGTACGGTACATTGGAAATCACACGCATGCGCTATGTAGTTTAGGAAAAGTGACACCTGGTGGGCAAAAAGTTGTATTACACGTAATGAAATCAGATGCATGCGCTATGTAGTTTAGGAAAAGTGACATCTGGTGGGCAAAAAGTTGTATTACACGTAATGACTTTTTTCCAGCGTTACACTACGCTACATTACTAAACTTTCTTTGTGGCACTACTCATGGCGTGGTGTGTGGCGTGCCATGTGTGGCGTGAGAGATAACGCTGATGCCATGTGATACCTGGGCACATCGGTACTTACCTTTCTCTCCCGGAATGGCCCACTGTCCCTATACACAAGTATCACAGATATCTCCTACTTACCTTCCTCTCACGGAATGGCCCGCTGTCCCCATATACTAGTATCACAGATATCTCCTACTTACCTTCCTGTGGCAGAATGGCCCACTGTCCCCATACAGTAGTATCACAGATATCTCCTACGTACCTTTCTCTCCCGGAATGGCCCGCTGTCACCATACACTAGTATCACAGATATCTCCTACTTACCTTCCTCTGGCAGAATGGCCCACTGTCCCCATACAGTAGTATCACAGATATCTCCTACGTACCTTTCTCTCCCGGAATGGCCCGCTGTCACCATACACTAGTATCACAGATATCTCCTACTTACCTTCCTCTGGCAGAATGGCCCGCTGTCCCCATACACTAGTATCACAGATATCTCCTACTTACCTTCCTCTGGCAGAATGGCCCACTGTCCCCATACACTAGTATCACAGATATCTCCTACTTACCCTCCTCTGGCAGAATGGCCTGCTGTCACCATACACTAGTATCACAGATATCTCCTACTTACCTTCCTCTGGCAGAATGGCCTGCTGTCCCCTTACACTAATATGGGGACAGAATTCATCAAGCTCCGAAAATAAAATATTTTCGGAGCTTGATTGCAGGAGCATTTGTGATAAATGTGGCATGTCCTCTTGAGTTTTACTCATTAGTTGTTGAAGAAAAAAATCTTTTATTTTATTTGTTAATCTGGGGTGCTGTGTATGGTGGTGGTCGGAGAGGGTCATTATTTCATGATGGACTCAGGTATATTATTTAATGATAGACTGTGTTATAGCCCTGGACACTTTTCCCTGTCTGACTTCCCCTGTGTGTAGGTAGTTACAGACTTCATTGGTGGCAGTGGACACTGGGGCAGCAGCTGCAGGAGCTGGCGCGTGAGTGGAAAATTCGTGTAATCCAGCGCCAGCTGCACAGCGTCTTGTGCCCCCCAGAAGAAGAATACAACATGAGCCAGTCAGCGGGGGGTTAGAAGAGAGGGAGATTTGCGCTGACTGTGCAGTTCCCGGTGAGACACTGGACAGAGCAATTGTGCACATGGAGACTGTCCTCAGAAGCAGCTTGTACATGCGGCCAGTGGAGATAAGGGAGATGGGTGGCTAAGCTGAGGGAGGACTTATCTCGGAGGTGGGCAGAGGCATTGCTGACTACTTTTGGCTATCCGAGCACTGAGTGAGCCGCTAAATGACAGACAGGAGGTGCGGCTGGAGGCGGAGCTGACTGCCTGGAGGCACGGGAGTCAGAAGGAGCTGCCGGAGGACAGAGATTTGTATAAAGCTGCTGGAGAAATCAATAGCAGCACAGCTTCGGAGATCGGGGAGTGGTAAGCAAGACCTCCGTAGTTCCCCACACACAGTCAAATCAGCACAACTACCTCACTGTTAGAGAGAGAGGGACTCACAGTGCCAAATGTAATAGGGTGTCTGTTTTGGTAAATTGCGAGTTTAGCACAAAACTTTCACAACTCTCCAATGTAATAGGGTGTCAGTTCTCTAAAACTCGCATTTTTCAGAGTTACTAAAAATCCCCATTTTCAAACTCACATCCAGATGTTTTCACATTGAAAATAATCAACTCGCCCAATGTAATAGAGTGTCTGTTTTAAACTCACAAAAAAAAGATAACCAAAAGTCCCCAAATAATAGACCTGCTTCAGGATAGCAAGTATATCCTGAGCAGGTCAGATTAACACAGAAACATGCACATATCCATGAGATACGTGCATGTTTCTGTGTGTACTTATGTAAAAGGTTTTTTTTTTTAGAAAAAAAAATGACGTGCAGCTCCCCCCGAAAGCCTTACCAGCCCCGGGCTTTCTAAAGCCTGTCCTGGTTCTAAAAATACAGGGGTCAAAATGCGTAGGGGGCCCCTGTATATTAAGAACCAGCACAGGGGTTTGCAGAGCCGGTCCTGGTTATGGAAAAACAGGGGACAAAATGAGTAGGGGTCCCCTGTTAATTCTATTACCAGCACCAGACTCTTTCTAGCAGGGAGGTAATGCCACAGCAAGGGAAAAACCTTTCACAGTTTTTTTTTTAAAATACAGACAGAAGCATCACGGATCTCACTGATCTGTGATGGCTTCTCTAAAACTCGCACCTTTTAATGCTAGTCACATTAAAAGGTGTCAGTTTCCATAGGGAAAAACTCGCCTAAACTCGCAAATGGAGTAGACTCGAGCTGAAAAGTTTGCAGGCTATTGAATTTGCGAGTAACAGCATAAACTCGCACCTTTAAAAAATGCGAGAAGGTGCAAGTTTGTACTGTTACTAAAACAGACTCCCTATTACATTTGGCCCACAGTGTCTGTTTTGCGGAATAAATTGTACATAGGTGCCTTGAATTCTAGATATTGCACTAGATACTAATTATTAGACGCAGCCAATTACAGTGCAGTTAGAAGAAAACACTTTGATTACCTAATGTCACTGTGATTACAGGCATTAAAGTAAATGAAAAATCTCTCCTGAATAGTACCTGTGTATAAAACCTACTTAGTTAGCTTGATTAACTGTTACTCTAAATGGGCCTATCCACTAGAAGACATGAAGACGACTGCACGATTACGACATTGTAATCGTGCAGTCGTTTGTCAGTCTGTGATGAGCCTGCAGTGAACGAGCAGTCGTTCAGTGTAGGCATATCAATCATCCCCTAACATGCTGAACCTGACGTTATCATCAGGTTGTCCAGCATGTTTGCCCGATGATAGATGTCGAAGCCGGATAATTGGCTGAGACTGAATCTGTTAAAATTAAAATCTGCACGACGCCATTTTGCGAATGGCCGCAAGACGCCATTTTGCGACTGGCCACCCAGTGCCATTTTAGCGAGTCTCACACATTATAAGTACATATGGCGATGCTATTATTTAGTGTTGTGCAATTCCCATGCAATAGAACAATGTTAAAAGTCCCCATTATATAAATGCATACATTGATATAAACATATACTATGATCAACCCTGCAAAACACGTACCACGGTGTACTTCACAAACACGTAGACGCACAACACTAACAAGTGTCTTTTCTTAATATCCCAATACTTACACACTGCACACTTGCATAAAAAGGTTCCCTAGCATTAAGGTTAATATTCAAGGTTTTATGCGTTATCAGCAATGTTGTGGAATACATGTTATTTGATATCTGAGGTTTAGTACATGATAAGCAGACCATGTTTGGTGTCATTCTAAACTACTGTGTATTTGCAGATTTCCGGTTCCATTAGTGAAGAAATCGCAACATGCGTCTGCAAATTATGGATCATAGAGAGTTAGGCATTAAAATGTACTCTGTAATGCAGCCAGTTTAGATTTGTTATTCAGCAGGAAAATGGACACAAAGAGCTGTTGGAGGCTGGACTGTGATCATACGAACTGACCTATGAACTGTACTGTAACAGAAGAACCAAGAAGAAGAACCAATGGAATCATGCCAACCTGTTCTATTGTATTGCCTATCTCTGTAAGGCATATATGTATATATATATGTATATATGCAAGCTCTCTGAAACTAGATGCCAGTCATCTTTTCTTTGCTGTTGACGGAGGTTTCATCTTTGATGCCGGGATCTGGATCCAGAGCGCATGCGTATGTAACGACTGTACCTTGTGACTGTATAATTTGTTTGCGCTAATTGTATTTAGATCACAGCATGTAACCATCTGCTTTTTGGTGAATAATATCTTTTTGTGCTTTGGAACCACAATCAAAGTCTGAAAGCAGTTATTTCTTGTGCGACTCATAACGCTAAATAGCGTAATTTTTAGAGTGTATAGATAGGTAAGCAATCAATATAGATGTCTAAACGACCAGCGGGAGCACGCATTGCTGGTCATTTTAGACATTTTTGCAAATGATTTGCAAACGATTTATGAACGATTACGATATCATTATCGTTCAATTGCTCAATTTAATCTAGTGGATGGGCACCTTTAGACCCCTCCAAGCAAGTGACTTTAGTAAAATTATTACTCTGCAGAGACAGTCAGCTTCACCTACAATAGTCTGAGAGTGAGAAAAACAGCCAGCATATCTCTGGAATAGCTACTGTTAAATGACATCACTAATTGAGATAGTTCTGCTACAGTGAAATTGTAGCCAAGAAAGGATATTGCTACACATTAGTGGAGAACCAGGCAGATCACCAGATCGAACCAGCGGGACAAGAAAATGGTAGATGCAGTAGGGCTAGGTATTAGCCCCCTAGACTACTGCATCTACTGTACTTCCTAGAGTCATGGAATCACTACAATGTCTACCGTAAGTCCGGGACAGGGTCGACAGTATTGTACTTACTATAATACAGACAACTGGGCATGTGCAGTGCTATGAGACTCAATACGCCACAGTGTAGCGTGCAACTAGCAATGCGGTATATGGCATACCGTATGGAGCAACAAACTACAGTACTGTAGCTGGGCACATCTACAGTACATACAGTATAATATATTGAGTTTTGTAAGGGTTGGATAACAATACTGAACTACAGTACTATAGTGAACATTTAAAAAAATAAATAAATTATCAAGGTCTCGAACAGAATTGTAAGCAAGACGGATCACCTAACCCCTTGCTCACAAGTCTCTCCTAGGAAGAATTGCATCTGTCCTCTACAGTACTTTATGTGACATCTACAGTACCGTACGATGAAGTACTCAGGCGTCTGTAGCGTAGAGGTAAGAAATTGAACTTCTACATTGCAGACGTCTGTACAACCCGGTTCCGGGTTCGAAACCTGGAAGGTTAAACTTTTTTTTTATTATTATTAGACAGTCAAGGTCACACTTTTTTTTTAAATATTATTATTACACAGTCAGTGTGTAATACGGAGATCCCACTTTCACTGTGTGTGAATCATGACCCGCTACTGTATGATCTTCCATACTGTACGCCATGGCATAGCGCTACAAGGGTATGGCTATGGTGCAGCACCACTGGCAATGCATTGCAACCCCACCACTGGGCACGCACCAGAGATCCTATTTGTACCGTAACCCCTCAGAACTGGCTATAAGTCACCACAGCGCCAACTGTACTGACATTGACGCAATTTTGTGGTTTAAACGCACAGTCAGTTTGTAATGCAGAGACCTCTCTCTCAAACAGAGCCAACTATCAGTTACTGAACTCATAAACTCACTAAAGTTTCCAAGTCTGGGACAGCATCGACACTGACGCAAGTTTGCGCTCTAGAGCACAGTCAGTTTGTAATACAGAGACTTCCCTCCCAAACAAAGCCCACTACTGTAGCACTTTCTGAAGTCATGAAATGACTATTGTGTATACTGTAAGTCTCGGACAGTGCAGAATGGCACAAGTGTGAAAATTCAACAGTACTGTAGGAATACAGACACCTGGGCATGCGCCATGGCATAGCACTACTTGGTTTATGGCTTGGCTCCACTGGGCATGCGGCACACATTCCATTGTCATTGTAACCCATCCACTGGACATGTGCTGACATTGACGCAATTTTGCGGTTTAAACGCACAGTCAGTTTGTAATACAGAGCCCACTCTCTTTAACAGAGCCCACTACCAGTTGATGGACATTATAGTGATTTTTTATGACCAAGTCTGGGTCAACGCCGGCATTGACGCAAGTTTGCATTCTAAGGTACAGTATGTACAGTAATAAAAATCCAAATTTCACTGTTTGACTCCCGAAGCACTGGGCATGCGCTCCACATGTACTGTATTGAATACTGAATATTTTAAGTGAAGATTTGAGACACTGGACAGAGCAATTGTGCACATGGAGAGACTGTCCTCAGAAGCAGCTTGTACATGCGGCCAGTGGAGATAAGGGAGATGGGTGGCTAAGCTGAGGGAGGACTTATCTCGGAGGTGGGCAGAGGCATTGCTGACTACTTTTGGCTATCCGAGCACTGAGTGAGCCGCTAATTGACAGACAGGAGGTGCGGCTGGAGGCGGAGCTGACTGCCTGGAGGCACGGGAGTCAGAAGGAGCTGCCGGAGGACAGAGATTTGTATAAAGCTGCTGGAGAAATCAATAGCAGCACAGCTTCGGAGATCGGGGAGTGGTAAGCAAGACCTCCGTAGTTCCCCACACACAGTCAAATCAGCACAACTACCTCACTGTTAGAGAGAGAGGGACTCACAGTGCCAAATGTAATAGGGTGTCTGTTTTGGTAAATTGCGAGTTTAGCACAAAACTTTCACAACTCTCCAATGTAATAGGGTGTCAGTTCTCTAAAACTCGCATTTTTCAGAGTTACTAAAAATCCCCATTTTCAAACTCACATCCAGATGTTTTCACATTGAAAATAATCAACTCGCCCAATGTAATAGAGTGTCTGTTTTAAACTCACAAAAAAAAGATAACCAAAAGTCCCCAAATAATAGACCTGCTTCAGGATAGCAAGTATATCCTGAGCAGGTCAGATTAACACAGAAACATGCACATATCCATGAGATACGTGCATGTTTCTGTGTGTACTTATGTAAAAGGTTTTTTTTTTTAGAAAAAAAAATGACGTGCAGCTCCCCCCGAAAGCCTTACCAGCCCCGGGCTTTCTAAAGCCTGTCCTGGTTCTAAAAATACAGGGGTCAAAATGCGTAGGGGGCCCCTGTATATTAAGAACCAGCACAGGGGTTTGCAGAGCCGGTCCTGGTTATGGAAAAACAGGGGACAAAATGAGTAGGGGTCCCCTGTTAATTCTATTACCAGCACCAGACTCTTTCTAGCAGGGAGGTAATGCCACAGCAAGGGAAAAACCTTTCACAGTTTTTTTTTTTAAATACAGACAGAAGCGTCACGGATCTCACTGATCTGTGATGGCTTCTCTAAAACTCGCACCTTTTAATGCTAGTCACATTAAAAGGTGTCAGTTTCCATAGGGAAAAACTCGCCTAAACTCGCAAATGGAGTAGACTCGAGCTGAAAAGTTTGCAGGCTATTGAATTTGCGAGTAACAGCATAAACTCGCACCTTTAAAAAATGCGAGAAGGTGCAAGTTTGTACTGTTACTAAAACAGACTCCCTATTACATTTGGCCCACAGTGTCTGTTTTGCGGAATAAATTGTACATAGGTGCCTTGAATTCTAGATATTGCACTAGATACTAATTATTAGACGCAGCCAATTACAGTGCAGTTAGAAGAAAACACTTTGATTACCTAATGTCACTGTGATTACAGGCATTAAAGTAAATGAAAAATCTCTCCTGAATAGTACCTGTGTATAAAACCTACTTAGTTAGCTTGATTAACTGTTACTCTAAATGGGCCTATCCACTAGAAGACATGAAGACGACTGCACGATTACGACATTGTAATCGTGCAGTCGTTTGTCAGTCTGTGATGAGCCTGCAGTGAACGAGCAGTCGTTCAGTGTAGGCACATCAATCATCCCCTAACATGCTGAACCTGACGTTATCATCAGGTTGTCCAGCATGTTTGCCCGATGATAGATGTCGAAGCCGGATAATTGGCTGAGACTGAATCTGTTAAAATTAAAATCTGCACGACGCCATTTTGCGAATGGGCGCAAGACGCCATTTTGCGACTGGCCACCCAGTGCCATTTTAGCGAGTCTCACACATTATAAGTACATACGGCGATGCTATTATTTAGTGTTGTGCAATTCCCATGCAATAGAACAATGTTAAAAGTCCCCATTATATAAATGCATACATTGATATAAACATATACTATGATCAACCCTGCAAAACACGTACCACGGTGTACTTCACAAACACGTAGACGCACAACACTAACAAGTGTCTTTTCTTAATATCCCAATACTTACACACTGCACACTTGCATAAAAAGGTTCCCTAGCATTAAGGTTAATATTTAAGGTTTTATGCGTTATCAGCAATGTTGTGGAATACATGTTATTTGATATCTGAGGTTTAGTACATGATAAGCAGACCATGTTTGGTGTCATTCTAAACTACTGTGTATTTGCAGATTTCCGGTTCCATTAGTGAAGAAATCGCAACATGCGTCTGCAAATTATGGATCATAGAGAGTTAGGCATTAAAATGTACTCTGTAATGCAGCCAGTTTAGATTTGTTATTCAGCAGGAAAATGGACACAAAGAGCTGTTGGAGGCTGGACTGTGATCATACGAACTGACCTATGAACTGTACTGTAACAGAAGAACCAGGAAGAAGAACCAATGGAATCATGCCAACCTGTTCTATTGTATTGCCTATCTCTGTAAGGCATATATGTATATATATATATATGTATATATGCAAGCTCTCTGAAACTAGATGCCAGTCATCTTTTCTTTGCTGTTGACGGAGGTTTCATCTTTGATGCCGGGATCTGGATCCAGAGCGCATGCGTATGTAACGACTGTACCTTGTGACTGTATAATTTGTTTGCGCTAATTGTATTTAGATCACAGCATGTAACCATCTGCTTTTTGGTGAATAATATCTTTTTGTGCTTTGGAACCACAATCAAAGTCTGAAAGCAGTTATTTCTTGTGCGACTCATAACGCTAAATAGCGTAATTTTTAGAGTGTATAGATAGGTAAGCAATCAATATAGATGTCTAAACGACCAGCGGGAGCACGCATTGCTGGTCATTTTAGACATTTTTGCAAATGATTTGCAAACGATTTATGAACGATTACGATATCATTATCGTTCAATTGCTCAATTTAATCTAGTGGATGGGCACCTTTAGACCCCTCCAAGCAAGTGACTTTAGTAAAATTATTACTCTGCAGAGACAGTCAGCTTCACCTACAATAGTCTGAGAGTGAGAAAAACAGCCAGCATATCTCTGGAATAGCTACTGTTAAATGACATCACTAATTGAGATAGTTCTGCTACAGTGAAATTGTAGCCAAGAAAGGATATTGCTACACATTAGTGGAGAACCAGGCAGATCACCAGATCGAACCAGCGGGACAAGAAAATGGTAGATGCAGTAGGGCTAGGTATTAGCCCCCTAGACTACTGCATCTACTGTACTTCCTAGAGTCATGGAATCACTACAATGTCTACCGTAAGTCCGGGACAGGGTCGACAGTATTGTACTTACTATAATACAGACAACTGGGCATGTGCAGTGCTATGAGACTCAATACGCCACAGTGTAGCGTGCAACTAGCAATGCGGTATATGGCATACCGTATGGAGCAACAAACTACAGTACTGTAGCTGGGCACATCTACAGTACATACAGTATAATATATTGAGTTTTGTAAGGGTTGGATAACAATACTGAACTACAGTACTATAGTGAACATTTAAAAAAATAAATAAATTATCAAGGTCTCGAACAGAATTGTAAGCAAGACGGATCACCTAACCCCTTGCTCACAAGTCTCTCCTAGGAAGAATTGCATCTGTCCTCTACAGTACTTTATGTGACATCTACAGTACCGTACGATGAAGTACTCAGGCGTCTGTAGCGTAGAGGTAAGAAATTGAACTTCTACATTGCAGACGTCTGTACAACCCGGTTCCGGGTTCGAAACCTGGAAGGTTAAACTTTTTTTTTATTATTATTAGACAGTCAAGGTCACACTTTTTTTTTAAATATTATTATTACACAGTCAGTGTGTAATACGGAGATCCCACTTTCACTGTGTGTGAATCATGACCCGCTACTGTATGATCTTCCATACTGTACGCCATGGCATAGCGCTACAAGGGTATGGCTATGGTGCAGCACCACTGGCAATGCATTGCAACCCCACCACTGGGCACGCACCAGAGATCCTATTTGTACCGTAACCCCTCAGAACTGGCTATAAGTCACCACAGCGCCAACTGTACTGACATTGACGCAATTTTGTGGTTTAAACGCACAGTCAGTTTGTAATGCAGAGACCTCTCTCTCAAACAGAGCCAACTATCAGTTACTGAACTCATAAACTCACTAAAGTTTCCAAGTCTGGGACAGCATCGACACTGACGCAAGTTTGCGCTCTAGAGCACAGTCAGTTTGTAATACAGAGACTTCCCTCCCAAACAAAGCCCACTACTGTAGCACTTTCTGAAGTCATGAAATGACTATTGTGTATACTGTAAGTCTCGGACAGTGCAGAATGGCACAAGTGTGAAAATTCAACAGTACTGTGGGAATACAGACACCTGGGCATGCGCCATGGCATAGCGCTACTTGGTTTATGGCTTGGCTCCACTGGGCATGCGGCACACATTCCATTGTCATTGTAACCCATCCACTGGACATGTGCTGACATTGACGCAATTTTGCGGTTTAAACGCACAGTCAGTTTGTAATACAGAGCCCACTCTCTTTAACAGAGCCCACTACCAGTTGATGGACATTATAGTGATTTTTTATGACCAAGTCTGGGTCAACGCCGGCATTGACGCAAGTTTGCATTCTAAGGTACAGTATGTACAGTAATAAAAATCCAAATTTCACTGTTTGACTCCCGAAGCACTGGGCATGCGCTCCACATGTACTGTATTGAATACTGAATATTTTAAGTGAAGATTTTAAAAATAATAAAAAAAAACATATTTTCAAGGTCTCAAACTCACGAAACAAGAAGAGGGGAGAAGCAGTGAGACTAGGCATTAGACCGCTAGGCCACACGCTTCACCCATTACTAGAGTTCTGTAGTTTGTAATAATGAAACCACTACAATGTCTAAGTCTGGGACAGTGCCAACAGTATTTACATTTGCGCAAGTACTGTATGATTTCAACCGCACAGTCAGTGGGTAATACAGAGCTTAAGGATTTCAAACTTTATTAGACATTCTTCTACAGCTTTATTATACCGTACATTCCTGATTCCATGTGGAAAACACTGTAATACTGTATATTGTACCGAATCACCGCTTCTGTCAACCAATCATCGGGTGGTGATACAGAACATACCGTACGGTACATTGGAAATCACACGCATGCGCTATGTAGTTTAGGAAAAGTGACACCTGGTGGGCAAAAAGTTGTATTACACGTAATGAAATCAGATGCATGCGCTATGTAGTTTAGGAAAAGTGACATCTGGTGAGCAAAAAGTTGTATTACACGTAATGACTTTTTTCCAGCGTTACACTACGCTACATTACTAAACTTTCTTTGTGGCACTACTCATGGCGTGGTGTGTGGCGTGCCATGTGTGGCGTGAGAGATAACGCTGATGCCACGTGATACCTGGGCACATCGGTACTTACCTTTCTCTCCCGGAATGGCCCACTGTCCCTATACACAAGTATCACAGATATCTCCTACTTACCTTCCTCTCACGGAATGGCCCGCTGTCCCCATATACTAGTATCACAGATATCTCCTACTTACCTTCCTGTGGCAGAATGGCCCACTGTCCCCATACAGTAGTATCACAGATATCTCCTACGTACCTTTCTCTCCCGGAATGGCCCGCTGTCACCATACACTAGTATCACAGATATCTCCTACTTACCTTCCTCTGGCAGAATGGCCCACTGTCCCCATACAGTAGTATCACAGATATCTCCTACGTACCTTTCTCTCCCGGAATGGCCCGCTGTCACCATACACTAGTATCACAGATATCTCCTACTTACCTTCCTCTGGCAGAATGGCCCGCTGTCCCCATACACTAGTATCACAGATATCTCCTACTTACCTTCCTCTGGCAGAATGGCCTGCTGTCACCATACACTAGTATCACAGATATCTCCTACTTACCTTCCTCTGGCAGAATGGCCTGCTGTCCCCTTACACTAATATGGGGACAGAATTCATCAAGCTCCGAAAATAAAATATTTTCGGAGCTTGATTGCAGGAGCATTTGTGATAAATGTGGCATGTCCTCTTGAGTTTTACTCATTAGTTGTTGAAGAAAAAAATCTTTTATTTTATTTGTTAATCTGGGGTGCTGTGTATGGTGGTGGTCGGAGAGGGTCATTATTTCATGATGGACTCAGGTATATTATTTAATGATAGACTGTGTTATAGCCCTGGACACTTTTCCCTGTCTGACTTCCCCTGTGTGTAGGTAGTTACAGACTTCATTGGTGGCAGTGGACACTGGGGCAGCAGCTGCAGGAGCTGGCGCGTGAGTGGAAAATTCGTGCAATCCAGCGCCAGCTGCACAGCGTCTTGTGCCCCCCAGAAGAAGAATACAACATGAGCCAGTCAGCGGGGGGTTAGAAGAGAGGGAGATTTGCGCTGACTGTGCAGTTCCCGGTGAGACACTGGACAGAGCAATTGTGCACATGGAGAGACTGTCCTCAGAAGCAGCTTGTACATGCGGCCAGTGGAGATAAGGGAGATGGGTGGCTAAGCTGAGGGAGGACTTATCTCGGAGGTGGGCAGAGGCATTGCTGACTACTTTTGGCTATCCGAGCACTGAGTGAGCCGCTAATTGACAGACAGGAGGTGCGGCTGGAGGCGGAGCTGACTGCCTGGAGGCACGGGAGTCAGAAGGAGCTGCCGGAGGACAGAGATTTGTATAAAGCTGCTGGAGAAATCAATAGCAGCACAGCTTCGGAGATCGGGGAGTGGTAAGCAAGACCTCCGTAGTTCCCCACACACAGTCAAATCAGCACAACTACCTCACTGTTAGAGAGAGAGGGACTCACAGTGCCAAATGTAATAGGGTGTCTGTTTTGGTAAATTGCGAGTTTAGCACAAAACTTTCACAACTCTCCAATGTAATAGGGTGTCAGTTCTCTAAAACTCGCATTTTTCAGAGTTACTAAAAATCCCCATTTTCAAACTCACATCCAGATGTTTTCACATTGAAAATAATCAACTCGCCCAATGTAATAGAGTGTCTGTTTTAAACTCACAAAAAAAAGATAACCAAAAGTCCCCAAATAATAGACCTGCTTCAGGATAGCAAGTATATCCTGAGCAGGTCAGATTAACACAGAAACATGCACATATCCATGAGATACGTGCATGTTTCTGTGTGTACTTATGTAAAAGGTTTTTTTTTTTAGAAAAAAAAATGACGTGCAGCTCCCCCCGAAAGCCTTACCAGCCCCGGGCTTTCTAAAGCCTGTCCTGGTTCTAAAAATACAGGGGTCAAAATGCGTAGGGGGCCCCTGTATATTAAGAACCAGCACAGGGGTTTGCAGAGCCGGTCCTGGTTATGGAAAAACAGGGGACAAAATGAGTAGGGGTCCCCTGTTAATTCTATTACCAGCACCAGACTCTTTCTAGCAGGGAGGTAATGCCACAGCAAGGGAAAAACCTTTCACAGTTTTTTTTTTTAAATACAGACAGAAGCATCACGGATCTCACTGATCTGTGATGGCTTCTCTAAAACTCGCACCTTTTAATGCTAGTCACATTAAAAGGTGTCAGTTTCCATAGGGAAAAACTCGCCTAAACTCGCAAATGGAGTAGACTCGAGCTGAAAAGTTTGCAGGCTATTGAATTTGCGAGTAACAGCATAAACTCGCACCTTTAAAAAATGCGAGAAGGTGCAAGTTTGTACTGTTACTAAAACAGACTCCCTATTACATTTGGCCCACAGTGTCTGTTTTGCGGAATAAATTGTACATAGGTGCCTTGAATTCTAGATATTGCACTAGATACTAATTATTAGACGCAGCCAATTACAGTGCAGTTAGAAGAAAACACTTTGATTACCTAATGTCACTGTGATTACAGGCATTAAAGTAAATGAAAAATCTCTCCTGAATAGTACCTGTGTATAAAACCTACTTAGTTAGCTTGATTAACTGTTACTCTAAATGGGCCTATCCACTAGAAGACATGAAGACGACTGCACGATTACGACATTGTAATCGTGCAGTCGTTTGTCAGTCTGTGATGAGCCTGCAGTGAACGAGCAGTCGTTCAGTGTAGGCACATCAATCATCCCCTAACATGCTGAACCTGACGTTATCATCAGGTTGTCCAGCATGTTTGCCCGATGATAGATGTCGAAGCCGGATAATTGGCTGAGACTGAATCTGTTAAAATTAAAATCTGCACGACGCCATTTTGCGAATGGCCGCAAGACGCCATTTTGCGACTGGCCACCCAGTGCCATTTTAGCGAGTCTCACACATTATAAGTACATACGGCGATGCTATTATTTAGTGTTGTGCAATTCCCATGCAATAGAACAATGTTAAAAGTCCCCATTATATAAATGCATACATTGATATAAACATATACTATGATCAACCCTGCAAAACACATACCACGGTGTACTTCACAAACACGTAGACGCACAACACTAACAAGTGTCTTTTCTTAATATCCCAATACTTACACACTGCACACTTGCATAAAAAGGTTCCCTAGCATTAAGGTTAATATTTAAGGTTTTATGCGTTATCAGCAATGTTGTGGAATACATGTTATTTGATATCTGAGGTTTAGTACATGATAAGCAGACCATGTTTGGTGTCATTCTAAACTACTGTGTATTTGCAGATTTCCGGTTCCATTAGTGAAGAAATCGCAACATGCGTCTGCAAATTATGGATCATAGAGAGTTAGGCATTAAAATGTACTCTGTAATGCAGCCAGTTTAGATTTGTTATTCAGCAGGAAAATGGACACAAAGAGCTGTTGGAGGCTGGACTGTGATCATACGAACTGACCTATGAACTGTACTGTAACAGAAGAACCAGGAAGAAGAACCAATGGAATCATGCCAACCTGTTCTATTGTATTGCCTATCTCTGTAAGGCATATATGTATATATATATGTATATATGCAAGCTCTCTGAAACTAGATGCCAGTCATCTTTTCTTTGCTGTTGACGGAGGTTTCATCTTTGATGCCGGGATCTGGATCCAGAGCGCATGCGTATGTAACGACTGTACCTTGTGACTGTATAATTTGTTTGCGCTAATTGTATTTAGATCACAGCATGTAACCATCTGCTTTTTGGTGAATAATATCTTTTTGTGCTTTGGAACCACAATCAAAGTCTGAAAGCAGTTATTTCTTGTGCGACTCATAACGCTAAATAGCGTAATTTTTAGAGTGTATAGATAGGTAAGCAATCAATATAGATGTCTAAACGACCAGCGGGAGCACGCATTGCTGGTCATTTTAGACATTTTTGCAAATGATTTGCAAACGATTTATGAACGATTACGATATCATTATCGTTCAATTGCTCAATTTAATCTAGTGGATGGGCACCTTTAGACCCCTCCAAGCAAGTGACTTTAGTAAAATTATTACTCTGCAGAGACAGTCAGCTTCACCTACAATAGTCTGAGAGTGAGAAAAACAGCCAGCATATCTCTGGAATAGCTACTGTTAAATGACATCACTAATTGAGATAGTTCTGCTACAGTGAAATTGTAGCCAAGAAAGGATATTGCTACACATTAGTGGAGAACCAGGCAGATCACCAGATCGAACCAGCGGGACAAGAAAATGGTAGATGCAGTAGGGCTAGGTATTAGCCCCCTAGACTACTGCATCTACTGTACTTCCTAGAGTCATGGAATCACTACAATGTCTACCGTAAGTCCGGGACAGGGTCGACAGTATTGTACTTACTATAATACAGACAACTGGGCATGTGCAGTGCTATGAGACTCAATACGCCACAGTGTAGCGTGCAACTAGCAATGCGGTATATGGCATACCGTATGGAGCAACAAACTACAGTACTGTAGCTGGGCACATCTACAGTACATACAGTATAATATATTGAGTTTTGTAAGGGTTGGATAACAATACTGAACTACAGTACTATAGTGAACATTTAAAAAAATAAATAAATTATCAAGGTCTCGAACAGAATTGTAAGCAAGACGGATCACCTAACCCCTTGCTCACAAGTCTCTCCTAGGAAGAATTGCATCTGTCCTCTACAGTACTTTATGTGACATCTACAGTACCGTATGATGAAGTACTCAGGCGTCTGTAGCGTAGAGGTAAGAAATTGAACTTCTACATTGCAGACGTCTGTACAACCCGGTTCCGGGTTCGAAACCTGGAAGGTTAAACTTTTTTTTTATTATTATTAGACAGTCAAGGTCACACTTTTTTTTAAAATATTATTATTACACAGTCAGTGTGTAATACGGAGATCCCACTTTCACTGTGTGTGAATCATGACCCGCTACTGTATGATCTTCCATACTGTACGCCATGGCATAGCGCTACAAGGGTATGGCTATGGTGCAGCACCACTGGCAATGCATTGCAACCCCACCACTGGGCACGCACCAGAGATCCTATTTGTACCGTAACCCCTCAGAACTGGCTATAAGTCACCACAGCGCCAACTGTACTGACATTGACGCAATTTTGTGGTTTAAACGCACAGTCAGTTTGTAATGCAGAGACCTCTCTCTCAAACAGAGCCAACTATCAGTTACTGAACTCATAAACTCACTAAAGTTTCCAAGTCTGGGACAGCATCGACACTGACGCAAGTTTGCGCTCTAGAGCACAGTCAGTTTGTAATACAGAGACTTCCCTCCCAAACAAAGCCCACTACTGTAGCACTTTCTGAAGTCATGAAATGACTATTGTGTATACTGTAAGTCTCGGACAGTGCAGAATGGCACAAGTGTGAAAATTCAACAGTACTGTGGGAATACAGACACCTGGGCATGCGCCATGGCATAGCGCTACTTGGTTTATGGCTTGGCTCCACTGGGCATGCGGCACACATTCCATTGTCATTGTAACCCATCCACTGGACATGTGCTGACATTGACGCAATTTTGCGGTTTAAACGCACAGTCAGTTTGTAATACAGAGCCCACTCTCTTTAACAGAGCCCACTACCAGTTGATGGACATTATAGTGATTTTTTATGACCAAGTCTGGGTCAACGCCGGCATTGACGCAAGTTTGCATTCTAAGGTACAGTATGTACAGTAATAAAAATCCAAATTTCACTGTTTGACTCCCGAAGCACTGGGCATGCGCTCCACATGTACTGTATTGAATACTGAATATTTTAAGTGAAGATTTTAAAAATAATAAAAAAAAACATATTTTCAAGGTCTCAAACTCACGAAACAAGAAGAGGGGAGAAGCAGTGAGACTAGGCATTAGACCGCTAGGCCACACGCTTCACCCATTACTAGAGTTCTGTAGTTTGTAATAATGAAACCACTACAATGTCTAAGTCTGGGACAGTGCCAACAGTATTTACATTTGCGCAAGTACTGTATGATTTCAACCGCACAGTCAGTGGGTAATACAGAGCTTAAGGATTTCAAACTTTATTAGACATTCTTCTACAGCTTTATTATACCGTACATTCCTGATTCCATGTGGAAAACACTGTAATACTGTATATTGTACCGAATCACCGCTTCTGTCAACCAATCATCGGGTGGTGATACAGAACATACCGTACGGTACATTGGAAATCACACGCATGCGCTATGTAGTTTAGGAAAAGTGACACCTGGTGGGCAAAAAGTTGTATTACACGTAATGAAATCAGATGCATGCGCTATGTAGTTTAGGAAAAGTGACATCTGGTGGGCAAAAAGTTGTATTACACGTAATGACTTTTTTCCAGCGTTACACTACGCTACATTACTAAACTTTCTTTGTGGCACTACTCATGGCGTGGTGTGTGGCGTGCCATGTGTGGCGTGAGAGATAACGCTGATGCCACGTGATACCTGGGCACATCGGTACTTACCTTTCTCTCCCGGAATGGCCCACTGTCCCTATACACAAGTATCACAGATATCTCCTACTTACCTTCCTCTCACGGAATGGCCCGCTGTCCCCATATACTAGTATCACAGATATCTCCTACTTACCTTCCTGTGGCAGAATGGCCCACTGTCCCCATACAGTAGTATCACAGATATCTCCTACGTACCTTTCTCTCCCGGAATGGCCCGCTGTCACCATACACTAGTATCACAGATATCTCCTACTTACCTTCCTCTGGCAGAATGGCCCACTGTCCCCATACAGTAGTATCACAGATATCTCCTACGTACCTTTCTCTCCCGGAATGGCCCGCTGTCACCATACACTAGTATCACAGATATCTCCTACTTACCTTCCTCTGGCAGAATGGCCCGCTGTCCCCATACACTAGTATCACAGATATCTCCTACTTACCTTCCTCTGGCAGAATGGCCTGCTGTCACCATACACTAGTATCACAGATATCTCCTACTTACCTTCCTCTGGCAGAATGGCCTGCTGTCCCCTTACACTAATATGGGGACAGAATTCATCAAGCTCCGAAAATAAAATATTTTCGGAGCTTGATTGCAGGAGCATTTGTGATAAATGTGGCATGTCCTCTTGAGTTTTACTCATTAGTTGTTGAAGAAAAAAATCTTTTATTTTATTTGTTAATCTGGGGTGCTGTGTATGGTGGTGGTCGGAGAGGGTCATTATTTCATGATGGACTCAGGTATATTATTTAATGATAGACTGTGTTATAGCCCTGGACACTTTTCCCTGTCTGACTTCCCCTGTGTGTAGGTAGTTACAGACTTCATTGGTGGCAGTGGACACTGGGGCAGCAGCTGCAGGAGCTGGCGCGTGAGTGGAAAATTCGTGCAATCCAGCGCCAGCTGCACAGCGTCTTGTGCCCCCCAGAAGAAGAATACAACATGAGCCAGTCAGCGGGGGGTTAGAAGAGAGGGAGATTTGCGCTGACTGTGCAGTTCCCGGTGAGACACTGGACAGAGCAATTGTGCACATGGAGAGACTGTCCTCAGAAGCAGCTTGTACATGCGGCCAGTGGAGATAAGGGAGATGGGTGGCTAAGCTGAGGGAGGACTTATCTCGGAGGTGGGCAGAGGCATTGCTGACTACTTTTGGCTATCCGAGCACTGAGTGAGCCGCTAAATGACAGACAGGAGGTGCGGCTGGAGGCGGAGCTGACTGCCTGGAGGCACGGGAGTCAGAAGGAGCTGCCGGAGGACAGAGATTTGTATAAAGCTGCTGGAGAAATCAATAGCAGCACAGCTTCGGAGATCGGGGAGTGGTAAGCAAGACCTCCGTAGTTCCCCACACACAGTCAAATCAGCACAACTACCTCACTGTTAGAGAGAGAGGGACTCACAGTGCCAAATGTAATAGGGTGTCTGTTTTGGTAAATTGCGAGTTTAGCACAAAACTTTCACAACTCTCCAATGTAATAGGGTGTCAGTTCTCTAAAACTCGCATTTTTCAGAGTTACTAAAAATCCCCATTTTCAAACTCACATCCAGATGTTTTCACATTGAAAATAATCAACTCGCCCAATGTAATAGAAAGTCTGTTTTAAACTCACAAAAAAAAGATAACCAAAAGTCCCCAAATAATAGACCTGCTTCAGGATAGCAAGTATATCCTGAGCAGGTCAGATTAACACAGAAACATGCACATATCCATGAGATACGTGCATGTTTCTGTGTGTACTTATGTAAAAGGTTTTTTTTTTTAGAAAAAAAAATGACGTGCAGCTCCCCCCGAAAGCCTTACCAGCCCCGGGCTTTCTAAAGCCTGTCCTGGTTCTAAAAATACAGGGGTCAAAATGCGTAGGGGGCCCCTGTATATTAAGAACCAGCACAGGGGTTTGCAGAGCCGGTCCTGGTTATGGAAAAACAGGGGACAAAATGAGTAGGGGTCCCCTGTTAATTCTATTACCAGCACCAGACTCTTTCTAGCAGGGAGGTAATGCCACAGCAAGGGAAAAACCTTTCACAGTTTTTTTTTTAAAATACAGACAGAAGCATCACGGATCTCACTGATCTGTGATGGCTTCTCTAAAACTCGCACCTTTTAATGCTAGTCACATTAAAAGGTGTCAGTTTCCATAGGGAAAAACTCGCCTAAACTCGCAAATGGAGTAGACTCGAGCTGAAAAGTTTGCAGGCTATTGAATTTGCGAGTAACAGCATAAACTCGCACCTTTAAAAAATGCGAGAAGGTGCAAGTTTGTACTGTTACTAAAACAGACTCCCTATTACATTTGGCCCACAGTGTCTGTTTTGCGGAATAAATTGTACATAGGTGCCTTGAATTCTAGATATTGCACTAGATACTAATTATTAGACGCAGCCAATTACAGTGCAGTTAGAAGAAAACACTTTGATTACCTAATGTCACTGTGATTACAGGCATTAAAGTAAATGAAAAATCTCTCCTGAATAGTACCTGTGTATAAAACCTACTTAGTTAGCTTGATTAACTGTTACTCTAAATGGGCCTATCCACTAGAAGACATGAAGACGACTGCACGATTACGACATTGTAATCGTGCAGTCGTTTGTCAGTCTGTGATGAGCCTGCAGTGAACGAGCAGTCGTTCAGTGTAGGCACATCAATCATCCCCTAACATGCTGAACCTGACGTTATCATCAGGTTGTCCAGCATGTTTGCCCGATGATAGATGTCGAAGCCGGATAATTGGCTGAGACTGAATCTGTTAAAATTAAAATCTGCACGACGCCATTTTGCGAATGGCCGCAAGACGCCATTTTGCGACTGGCCACCCAGTGCCATTTTAGCGAGTCTCACACATTATAAGTACATACGGCGATGCTATTATTTAGTGTTGTGCAATTCCCATGCAATAGAACAATGTTAAAAGTCCCCATTATATAAATGCATACATTGATATAAACATATACTATGATCAACCCTGCAAAACACATACCACGGTGTACTTCACAAACACGTAGACGCACAACACTAACAAGTGTCTTTTCTTAATATCCCAATACTTACACACTGCACACTTGCATAAAAAGGTTCCCTAGCATTAAGGTTAATATTTAAGGTTTTATGCGTTATCAGCAATGTTGTGGAATACATGTTATTTGATATCTGAGGTTTAGTACATGATAAGCAGACCATGTTTGGTGTCATTCTAAACTACTGTGTATTTGCAGATTTCCGGTTCCATTAGTGAAGAAATCGCAACATGCGTCTGCAAATTATGGATCATAGAGAGTTAGGCATTAAAATGTACTCTGTAATGCAGCCAGTTTAGATTTGTTATTCAGCAGGAAAATGGACACAAAGAGCTGTTGGAGGCTGGACTGTGATCATACGAACTGACCTATGAACTGTACTGTAACAGAAGAACCAGGAAGAAGAAGCAATGGAATCATGCCAACCTGTTCTATTGTATTGCCTATCTCTGTAAGGCATATATGTATATATATATGTATATATGCAAGCTCTCTGAAACTAGATGCCAGTCATCTTTTCTTTGCTGTTGACGGAGGTTTCATCTTTGATGCCGGGATCTGGATCCAGAGCGCATGCGTATGTAACGACTGTACCTTGTGACTGTATAATTTGTTTGCGCTAATTGTATTTAGATCACAGCATGTAACCATCTGCTTTTTGGTGAATAATATCTTTTTGTGCTTTGGAACCACAATCAAAGTCTGAAAGCAGTTATTTCTTGTGCGACTCATAACGCTAAATAGCGTAATTTTTAGAGTGTATAGATAGGTAAGCAATCAATATAGATGTCTAAACGACCAGCGGGAGCACGCATTGCTGGTCATTTTAGACATTTTTGCAAATGATTTGCAAACGATTTATGAACGATTACGATATCATTATCGTTCAATTGCTCAATTTAATCTAGTGGATGGGCACCTTTAGACCCCTCCAAGCAAGTGACTTTAGTAAAATTATTACTCTGCAGAGACAGTCAGCTTCACCTACAATAGTCTGAGAGTGAGAAAAACAGCCAGCATATCTCTGGAATAGCTACTGTTAAATGACATCACTAATTGAGATAGTTCTGCTACAGTGAAATTGTAGCCAAGAAAGGATATTGCTACACATTAGTGGAGAACCAGGCAGATCACCAGATCGAACCAGCGGGACAAGAAAATGGTAGATGCAGTAGGGCTAGGTATTAGCCCCCTAGACTACTGCATCTACTGTACTTCCTAGAGTCATGGAATCACTACAATGTCTACCGTAAGTCCGGGACAGGGTCGACAGTATTGTACTTACTATAATACAGACAACTGGGCATGTGCAGTGCTATGAGACTCAATACGCCACAGTGTAGCGTGCAACTAGCAATGCGGTATATGGCATACCGTATGGAGCAACAAACTACAGTACTGTAGCTGGGCACATCTACAGTACATACAGTATAATATATTGAGTTTTGTAAGGGTTGGATAACAATACTGAACTACAGTACTATAGTGAACATTTAAAAAAATAAATAAATTATCAAGGTCTCGAACAGAATTGTAAGCAAGACGGATCACCTAACCCCTTGCTCACAAGTCTCTCCTAGGAAGAATTGCATCTGTCCTCTACAGTACTTTATGTGACATCTACAGTACCGTATGATGAAGTACTCAGGCGTCTGTAGCGTAGAGGTAAGAAATTGAACTTCTACATTGCAGACGTCTGTACAACCCGGTTCCGGGTTCGAAACCTGGAAGGTTAAACTTTTTTTTTATTATTATTAGACAGTCAAGGTCACACTTTTTTTTAAAATATTATTATTACACAGTCAGTGTGTAATACGGAGATCCCACTTTCACTGTGTGTGAATCATGACCCGCTACTGTATGATCTTCCATACTGTACGCCATGGCATAGCGCTACAAGGGTATGGCTATGGTGCAGCACCACTGGCAATGCATTGCAACCCCACCACTGGGCACGCACCAGAGATCCTATTTGTACCGTAACCCCTCAGAACTGGCTATAAGTCACCACAGCGCCAACTGTACTGACATTGACGCAATTTTGTGGTTTAAACGCACAGTCAGTTTGTAATGCAGAGACCTCTCTCTCAAACAGAGCCAACTATCAGTTACTGAACTCATAAACTCACTAAAGTTTCCAAGTCTGGGACAGCATCGACACTGACGCAAGTTTGCGCTCTAGAGCACAGTCAGTTTGTAATACAGAGACTTCCCTCCCAAACAAAGCCCACTACTGTAGCACTTTCTGAAGTCATGAAATGACTATTGTGTATACTGTAAGTCTCGGACAGTGCAGAATGGCACAAGTGTGAAAATTCAACAGTACTGTGGGAATACAGACACCTGGGCATGCGCCATGGCATAGCGCTACTTGGTTTATGGCTTGGCTCCACTGGGCATGCGGCACACATTCCATTGTCATTGTAACCCATCCACTGGACATGTGCTGACATTGACGCAATTTTGCGGTTTAAACGCACAGTCAGTTTGTAATACAGAGCCCACTCTCTTTAACAGAGCCCACTACCAGTTGATGGACATTATAGTGATTTTTTATGACCAAGTCTGGGTCAACGCCGGCATTGACGCAAGTTTGCATTCTAAGGTACAGTATGTACAGTAATAAAAATCCAAATTTCACTGTTTGACTCCCGAAGCACTGGGCATGCGCTCCACATGTACTGTATTGAATACTGAATATTTTAAGTGAAGATTTTAAAAATAATAAAAAAAAACATATTTTCAAGGTCTCAAACTCACGAAACAAGAAGAGGGGAGAAGCAGTGAGACTAGGCATTAGACCGCTAGGCCACACGCTTCACCCATTACTAGAGTTCTGTAGTTTGTAATAATGAAACCACTACAATGTCTAAGTCTGGGACAGTGCCAACAGTATTTACATTTGCGCAAGTACTGTATGATTTCAACCGCACAGTCAGTGGGTAATACAGAGCTTAAGGATTTCAAACTTTATTAGACATTCTTCTACAGCTTTATTATACCGTACATTCCTGATTCCATGTGGAAAACACTGTAATACTGTATATTGTACCGAATCACCGCTTCTGTCAACCAATCATCGGGTGGTGATACAGAACATACCGTACGGTACATTGGAAATCACACGCATGCGCTATGTAGTTTAGGAAAAGTGACACCTGGTGGGCAAAAAGTTGTATTACACGTAATGAAATCAGATGCATGCGCTATGTAGTTTAGGAAAAGTGACATCTGGTGGGCAAAAAGTTGTATTACACGTAATGACTTTTTTCCAGCGTTACACTACGCTACATTACTAAACTTTCTTTGTGGCACTACTCATGGCGTGGTGTGTGGCGTGCCATGTGTGGCGTGAGAGATAACGCTGATGCCACGTGATACCTGGGCACATCGGTACTTACCTTTCTCTCCCGGAATGGCCCACTGTCCCTATACACAAGTATCACAGATATCTCCTACTTACCTTCCTCTCACGGAATGGCCCGCTGTCCCCATATACTAGTATCACAGATATCTCCTACTTACCTTCCTGTGGCAGAATGGCCCACTGTCCCCATACAGTAGTATCACAGATATCTCCTACGTACCTTTCTCTCCCGGAATGGCCCGCTGTCACCATACACTAGTATCACAGATATCTCCTACTTACCTTCCTCTGGCAGAATGGCCCACTGTCCCCATACAGTAGTATCACAGATATCTCCTACGTACCTTTCTCTCCCGGAATGGCCCGCTGTCACCATACACTAGTATCACAGATATCTCCTACTTACCTTCCTCTGGCAGAATGGCCCGCTGTCCCCATACACTAGTATCACAGATATCTCCTACTTACCTTCCTCTGGCAGAATGGCCTGCTGTCACCATACACTAGTATCACAGATATCTCCTACTTACCTTCCTCTGGCAGAATGGCCTGCTGTCCCCTTACACTAATATGGGGACAGAATTCATCAAGCTCCGAAAATAAAATATTTTCGGAGCTTGATTGCAGGAGCATTTGTGATAAATGTGGCATGTCCTCTTGAGTTTTACTCATTAGTTGTTGAAGAAAAAAATCTTTTATTTTATTTGTTAATCTGGGGTGCTGTGTATGGTGGTGGTCGGAGAGGGTCATTATTTCATGATGGACTCAGGTATATTATTTAATGATAGACTGTGTTATAGCCCTGGACACTTTTCCCTGTCTGACTTCCCCTGTGTGTAGGTAGTTACAGACTTCATTGTTGGCAGTGGACACTGGGGCAGCAGCTGCAGGAGCTGGCGCGTGAGTGGAAAATTCGTGCAATCCAGCGCCAGCTGCACAGCGTCTTGTGCCCCCCAGAAGAAGAATACAACATGAGCCAGTCAGCGGGGGGTTAGAAGAGAGGGAGATTTGCGCTGACTGTGCAGTTCCCGGTGAGACACTGGACAGAGCAATTGTGCACATGGAGAGACTGTCCTCAGAAGCAGCTTGTACATGCGGCCAGTGGAGATAAGGGAGATGGGTGGCTAAGCTGAGGGAGGACTTATCTCGGAGGTGGGCAGAGGCATTGCTGACTACTTTTGGCTATCCGAGCACTGAGTGAGCCGCTAATTGACAGACAGGAGGTGCGGCTGGAGGCGGAGCTGACTGCCTGGAGGCACGGGAGTCAGAAGGAGCTGCCGGAGGACAGAGATTTGTATAAAGCTGCTGGAGAAATCAATAGCAGCACAGCTTCGGAGATCGGGGAGTGGTAAGCAAGACCTCCGTAGTTCCCCACACACAGTCAAATCAGCACAACTACCTCACTGTTAGAGAGAGAGGGACTCACAGTGCCAAATGTAATAGGGTGTCTGTTTTGGTAAATTGCGAGTTTAGCACAAAACTTTCACAACTCTCCAATGTAATAGGGTGTCAGTTCTCTAAAACTCGCATTTTTCAGAGTTACTAAAAATCCCCATTTTTAAACTCACATCCAGATGTTTTCACATTGAAAATAATCAACTCGCCCAATGTAATAGAGTGTCTGTTTTAAACTCACAAAAAAAAGATAACCAAAAGTCCCCAAATAATAGACCTGCTTCAGGATAGCAAGTATATCCTGAGCAGGTCAGATTAACACAGAAACATGCACATATCCATGAGATACGTGCATGTTTCTGTGTGTACTTATGTAAAAGGTTTTTTTTTTTAGAAAAAAAAATGACGTGCAGCTCCCCCCGAAAGCCTTACCAGCCCCGGGCTTTCTAAAGCCTGTCCTGGTTCTAAAAATACAGGGGTCAAAATGCGTAGGGGGCCCCTGTATATTAAGAACCAGCACAGGGGTTTGCAGAGCCGGTCCTGGTTATGGAAAAACAGGGGACAAAATGAGTAGGGGTCCCCTGTTAATTCTATTACCAGCACCAGACTCTTTCTAGCAGGGAGGTAATGCCACAGCAAGGGAAAAACCTTTCACAGTTTTTTTTTTTAAATACAGACAGAAGCGTCACGGATCTCACTGATCTGTGATGGCTTCTCTAAAACTCGCACCTTTTAATGCTAGTCACATTAAAAGGTGTCAGTTTCCATAGGGAAAAACTCGCCTAAACTCGCAAATGGAGTAGACTCGAGCTGAAAAGTTTGCAGGCTATTGAATTTGCGAGTAACAGCATAAACTCGCACCTTTAAAAAATGCGAGAAGGTGCAAGTTTGTACTGTTACTAAAACAGACTCCCTATTACATTTGGCCCACAGTGTCTGTTTTGCGGAATAAATTGTACATAGGTGCCTTGAATTCTAGATATTGCACTAGATACTAATTATTAGACGCAGCCAATTACAGTGCAGTTAGAAGAAAACACTTTGATTACCTAATGTCACTGTGATTACAGGCATTAAAGTAAATGAAAAATCTCTCCTGAATAGTACCTGTGTATAAAACCTACTTAGTTAGCTTGATTAACTGTTACTCTAAATGGGCCTATCCACTAGAAGACATGAAGACGACTGCACGATTACGACATTGTAATCGTGCAGTCGTTTGTCAGTCTGTGATGAGCCTGCAGTGAACGAGCAGTCGTTCAGTGTAGGCACATCAATCATCCCCTAACATGCTGAACCTGACGTTATCATCAGGTTGTCCAGCATGTTTGCCCGATGATAGATGTCGAAGCCGGATAATTGGCTGAGACTGAATCTGTTAAAATTAAAATCTGCACGACGCCATTTTGCGAATGGCCGCAAGACGCCATTTTGCGACTGGCCACCCAGTGCCATTTTAGCGAGTCTCACACATTATAAGTACATACGGCGATGCTATTATTTAGTGTTGTGCAATTCCCATGCAATAGAACAATGTTAAAAGTCCCCATTATATAAATGCATACATTGATATAAACATATACTATGATCAACCCTGCAAAACACGTACCACGGTGTACTTCACAAACACGTAGACGCACAACACTAACAAGTGTCTTTTCTTAATATCCCAATACTTACACACTGCACACTTGCATAAAAAGGTTCCCTAGCATTAAGGTTAATATTTAAGGTTTTATGCGTTATCAGCAATGTTGTGGAATACATGTTATTTGATATCTGAGGTTTAGTACATGATAAGCAGACCATGTTTGGTGTCATTCTAAACTACTGTGTATTTGCAGATTTCCGGTTCCATTAGTGAAGAAATCGCAACATGCGTCTGCAAATTATGGATCATAGAGAGTTAGGCATTAAAATGTACTCTGTAATGCAGCCAGTTTAGATTTGTTATTCAGCAGGAAAATGGACACAAAGAGCTGTTGGAGGCTGGACTGTGATCATACGAACTGACCTATGAACTGTACTGTAACAGAAGAACCAGGAAGAAGAACCAATGGAATCATGCCAACCTGTTCTATTGTATTGCCTATCTCTGTAAGGCATATATGTATATATATATGTATATATGCAAGCTCTCTGAAACTAGATGCCAGTCATCTTTTCTTTGCTGTTGACGGAGGTTTCATCTTTGATGCCGGGATCTGGATCCAGAGCGCATGCGTATGTAACGACTGTACCTTGTGACTGTATAATTTGTTTGCGCTAATTGTATTTAGATCACAGCATGTAACCATCTGCTTTTTGGTGAATAATATCTTTTTGTGCTTTGGAACCACAATCAAAGTCTGAAAGCAGTTATTTCTTGTGCGACTCATAACGCTAAATAGCGTAATTTTTAGAGTGTATAGATAGGTAAGCAATCAATATAGATGTCTAAACGACCAGCGGGAGCACGCATTGCTGGTCATTTTAGACATTTTTGCAAATGATTTGCAAACGATTTATGAACGATTACGATATCATTATCGTTCAATTGCTCAATTTAATCTAGTGGATGGGCACCTTTAGACCCCTCCAAGCAAGTGACTTTAGTAAAATTATTACTCTGCAGAGACAGTCAGCTTCACCTACAATAGTCTGAGAGTGAGAAAAACAGCCAGCATATCTCTGGAATAGCTACTGTTAAATGACATCACTAATTGAGATAGTTCTGCTACAGTGAAATTGTAGCCAAGAAAGGATATTGCTACACATTAGTGGAGAACCAGGCAGATCACCAGATCGAACCAGCGGGACAAGAAAATGGTAGATGCAGTAGGGCTAGGTATTAGCCCCCTAGACTACTGCATCTACTGTACTTCCTAGAGTCATGGAATCACTACAATGTCTACCGTAAGTCCGGGACAGGGTCGACAGTATTGTACTTACTATAATACAGACAACTGGGCATGTGCAGTGCTATGAGACTCAATACGCCACAGTGTAGCGTGCAACTAGCAATGCGGTATATGGCATACCGTATGGAGCAACAAACTACAGTACTGTAGCTGGGCACATCTACAGTACATACAGTATAATATATTGAGTTTTGTAAGGGTTGGATAACAATACTGAACTACAGTACTATAGTGAACATTTAAAAAAATAAATAAATTATCAAGGTCTCGAACAGAATTGTAAGCAAGACGGATCACCTAACCCCTTGCTCACAAGTCTCTCCTAGGAAGAATTGCATCTGTCCTCTACAGTACTTTATGTGACATCTACAGTACCGTATGATGAAGTACTCAGGCGTCTGTAGCGTAGAGGTAAGAAATTGAACTTCTACATTGCAGACGTCTGTACAACCCGGTTCCGGGTTCGAAACCTGGAAGGTTAAACTTTTTTTTTATTATTATTAGACAGTCAAGGTCACACTTTTTTTTTAAATATTATTATTACACAGTCAGTGTGTAATACGGAGATCCCACTTTCACTGTGTGTGAATCATGGCCCGCTACTGTATGATCTTCCATACTGTACGCCATGGCATAGCGCTACAAGGGTATGGCTATGGTGCAGCACCACTGGCAATGCATTGCAACCCCACCACTGGGCACGCACCAGAGATCCTATTTGTACCGTAACCCCTCAGAACTGGCTATAAGTCACCACAGCGCCAACTGTACTGACATTGACGCAATTTTGTGGTTTAAACGCACAGTCAGTTTGTAATGCAGAGACCTCTCTCTCAAACAGAGCCAACTATCAGTTACTGAACTCATAAACTCACTAAAGTTTCCAAGTCTGGGACAGCATCGACACTGACGCAAGTTTGCGCTCTAGAGCACAGTCAGTTTGTAATACAGAGACTTCCCTCCCAAACAAAGCCCACTACTGTAGCACTTTCTGAAGTCATGAAATGACTATTGTGTATACTGTAAGTCTCGGACAGTGCAGAATGGCACAAGTGTGAAAATTCAACAGTACTGTGGGAATACAGACACCTGGGCATGCGCCATGGCATAGCGCTACTTGGTTTATGGCTTGGCTCCACTGGGCATGCGGCACACATTCCATTGTCATTGTAACCCATCCACTGGACATGTGCTGACATTGACGCAATTTTGCGGTTTAAACGCACAGTCAGTTTGTAATACAGAGCCCACTCTCTTTAACAGAGCCCACTACCAGTTGATGGACATTATAGTGATTTTTTATGACCAAGTCTGGGTCAACGCCGGCATTGACGCAAGTTTGCATTCTAAGGTACAGTATGTACAGTAATAAAAATCCAAATTTCACTGTTTGACTCCCGAAGCACTGGGCATGCGCTCCACATGTACTGTATTGAATACTGAATATTTTAAGTGAAGATTTTAAAAATAATAAAAAAAAACATATTTTCAAGGTCTCAAACTCACGAAACAAGAAGAGGGGAGAAGCAGTGAGACTAGGCATTAGACCGCTAGGCCACACGCTTCACCCATTACTAGAGTTCTGTAGTTTGTAATAATGAAACCACTACAATGTCTAAGTCTGGGACAGTGCCAACAGTATTTACATTTGCGCAAGTACTGTATGATTTCAACCGCACAGTCAGTGGGTAATACAGAGCTTAAGGATTTCAAACTTTATTAGACATTCTTCTACAGCTTTATTATACCGTACATTCCTGATTCCATGTGGAAAACACTGTAATACTGTATATTGTACCGAATCACCGCTTCTGTCAACCAATCATCGGGTGGTGATACAGAACATACCGTACGGTACATTGGAAATCACAGGCATGCGCTATGTAGTTTAGGAAAAGTGACACCTGGTGGGCAAAAAGTTGTATTACACGTAATGAAATCAGATGCATGCGCTATGTAGTTTAGGAAAAGTGACATCTGGTGGGCAAAAAGTTGTATTACACGTAATGACTTTTTTCCAGCGTTACACTACGCTACATTACTAAACTTTCTTTGTGGCACTACTCATGGCGTGGTGTGTGGCGTGCCATGTGTGGCGTGAGAGATAACGCTGATGCCACGTGATACCTGGGCACATCGGTACTTACCTTTCTCTCCCGGAATGGCCCACTGTCCCTATACACAAGTATCACAGATATCTCCTACTTACCTTCCTCTCACGGAATGGCCCGCTGTCCCCATATACTAGTATCACAGATATCTCCTACTTACCTTCCTGTGGCAGAATGGCCCACTGTCCCCATACAGTAGTATCACAGATATCTCCTACGTACCTTTCTCTCCCGGAATGGCCCGCTGTCACCATACACTAGTATCACAGATATCTCCTACTTACCTTCCTCTGGCAGAATGGCCCACTGTCCCCATACAGTAGTATCACAGATATCTCCTACGTACCTTTCTCTCCCGGAATGGCCCGCTGTCACCATACACTAGTATCACAGATATCTCCTACTTACCTTCCTCTGGCAGAATGGCCCGCTGTCCCCATACACTAGTATCACAGATATCTCCTACTTACCTTCCTCTGGCAGAATGGCCTGCTGTCACCATACACTAGTATCACAGATATCTCCTACTTACCTTCCTCTGGCAGAATGGCCTGCTGTCACCTTACACTAATATGGGGACAGAATTCATCAAGCTCCGAAAATAAAATATTTTCGGAGCTTGATTGCAGGAGCATTTGTGATAAATGTGGCATGTCCTCTTGAGTTTTACTCATTAGTTGTTGAAGAAAAAAATCTTTTATTTTATTTGTTAATCTGGGGTGCTGTGTATGGTGGTGGTCGGAGAGGGTCATTATTTCATGATGGACTCAGGTATATTATTTAATGATAGACTGTGTTATAGCCCTGGACACTTTTCCCTGTCTGACTTCCCCTGTGTGTAGGTAGTTACAGACTTCATTGGTGGCAGTGGACACTGGGGCAGCAGCTGCAGGAGCTGGCGCGTGAGTGGAAAATTCGTGCAATCCAGCGCCAGCTGCACAGCGTCTTGTGTCCCCCAGAAGAAGAATACAACATGAGCCAGTCAGCGGGGGGTTAGAAGAGAGGGAGATTTGCGCTGACTGTGCAGTTCCCGGTGAGACACTGGACAGAGCAATTGTGCACATGGAGAGACTGTCCTCAGAAGCAGCTTGTACATGCGGCCAGTGGAGATAAGGGAGATGGGTGGCTAAGCTGAGGGAGGACTTATCTCGGAGGTGGGCAGAGGCATTGCTGACTACTTTTGGCTATCCGAGCACTGAGTGAGCCGCTAATTGACAGACAGGAGGTGCGGCTGGAGGCGGAGCTGACTGCCTGGAGGCACGGGAGTCAGAAGGAGCTGCCGGAGGACAGAGATTTGTATAAAGCTGCTGGAGAAATCAATAGCAGCACAGCTTCGGAGATCGGGGAGTGGTAAGCAAGACCTCCGTAGTTCCCCACACACAGTCAAATCAGCACAACTACCTCACTGTTAGAGAGAGAGGGACTCACAGTGCCAAATGTAATAGGGTGTCTGTTTTGGTAAATTGCGAGTTTAGCACAAAACTTTCACAACTCTCCAATGTAATAGGGTGTCAGTTCTCTAAAACTCGCATTTTTCAGAGTTACTAAAAATCCCCATTTTCAAACTCACATCCAGATGTTTTCACATTGAAAATAATCAACTCGCCCAATGTAATAGAGTGTCTGTTTTAAACTCACAAAAAAAAGATAACCAAAAGTCCCCAAATAATAGACCTGCTTCAGGATAGCAAGTATATCCTGAGCAGGTCAGATTAACACAGAAACATGCACATATCCATGAGATACGTGCATGTTTCTGTGTGTACTTATGTAAAAGGTTTTTTTTTTTAGAAAAAAAAATGACGTGCAGCTCCCCCCGAAAGCCTTAACAGCCCCGGGCTTTCTAAAGCCTGTCCTGGTTCTAAAAATACAGGGGTCAAAATGCGTAGGGGGCCCCTGTATATTAAGAACCAGCACAGGGGTTTGCAGAGCCGGTCCTGGTTATGGAAAAACAGGGGACAAAATGAGTAGGGGTCCCCTGTTAATTCTATTACCAGCACCAGACTCTTTCTAGCAGGGAGGTAATGCCACAGCAAGGGAAAAACCTTTCACAGTTTTTTTTTTTAAATACAGACAGAAGCATCACGGATCTCACTGATCTGTGATGGCTTCTCTAAAACTCGCACCTTTTAATGCTAGTCACATTAAAAGGTGTCAGTTTCCATAGGGAAAAACTCGCCTAAACTCGCAAATGGAGTAGACTCGAGCTGAAAAGTTTGCAGGCTATTGAATTTGCGAGTAACAGCATAAACTCGCACCTTTAAAAAATGCGAGAAGGTGCAAGTTTGTACTGTTACTAAAACAGACTCCCTATTACATTTGGCCCACAGTGTCTGTTTTGCGGAATAAATTGTACATAGGTGCCTTGAATTCTAGATATTGCACTAGATACTAATTATTAGACGCAGCCAATTACAGTGCAGTTAGAAGAAAACACTTTGATTACCTAATGTCACTGTGATTACAGGCATTAAAGTAAATGAAAAATCTCTCCTGAATAGTACCTGTATATAAAACCTACTTAGTTAGCTTGATTAACTGTTACTCTAAATGGGCCTATCCACTAGAAGACATGAAGACGACTGCACGATTACGACATTGTAATCGTGCAGTCGTTTGTCAGTCTGTGATGAGCCTGCAGTGAACGAGCAGTCGTTCAGTGTAGGCACATCAATCATCCCCTAACATGCTGAACCTGACGTTATCATCAGGTTGTCCAGCATGTTTGCCCGATGATAGATGTCGAAGCCGGATAATTGGCTGAGACTGAATCTGTTAAAATTAAAATCTGCACGACGCCATTTTGCGAATGGCCGCAAGACGCCATTTTGCGACTGGCCACCCAGTGCCATTTTAGCGAGTCTCACACATTATAAGTACATACGGCGATGCTATTATTTAGTGTTGTGCAATTCCCATGCAATAGAACAATGTTAAAAGTCCCCATTATATAAATGCATACATTGATATAAACATATACTATGATCAACCCTGCAAAACACATACCACGGTGTACTTCACAAACACGTAGACGCACAACACTAACAAGTGTCTTTTCTTAATATCCCAATACTTACACACTGCACACTTGCATAAAAAGGTTCCCTAGCATTAAGGTTAATATTTAAGGTTTTATGCGTTATCAGCAATGTTGTGGAATACATGTTATTTGATATCTGAGGTTTAGTACATGATAAGCAGACCATGTTTGGTGTCATTCTAAACTACTGTGTATTTGCAGATTTCCGGTTCCATTAGTGAAGAAATCGCAACATGCGTCTGCAAATTATGGATCATAGAGAGTTAGGCATTAAAATGTACTCTGTAATGCAGCCAGTTTAGATTTGTTATTCAGCAGGAAAATGGACACAAAGAGCTGTTGGAGGCTGGACTGTGATCATACGAACTGACCTATGAACTGTACTGTAACAGAAGAACCAGGAAGAAGAACCAATGGAATCATGCCAACCTGTTCTATTGTATTGCCTATCTCTGTAAGGCATATATGTATATATATATGTATATATGCAAGCTCTCTGAAACTAGATGCCAGTCATCTTTTCTTTGCTGTTGACGGAGGTTTCATCTTTGATGCCGGGATCTGGATCCAGAGCGCATGCGTATGTAACGACTGTACCTTGTGACTGTATAATTTGTTTGCGCTAATTGTATTTAGATCACAGCATGTAACCATCTGCTTTTTGGTGAATAATATCTTTTTGTGCTTTGGAACCACAATCAAAGTCTGAAAGCAGTTATTTCTTGTGCGACTCATAACGCTAAATAGCGTAATTTTTAGAGTGTATAGATAGGTAAGCAATCAATATAGATGTCTAAACGACCAGCGGGAGCACGCATTGCTGGTCATTTTAGACATTTTTGCAAATGATTTGCAAACGATTTATGAACGATTACGATATCATTATCGTTCAATTGCTCAATTTAATCTAGTGGATGGGCACCTTTAGACCCCTCCAAGCAAGTGACTTTAGTAAAATTATTACTCTGCAGAGACAGTCAGCTTCACCTACAATAGTCTGAGAGTGAGAAAAACAGCCAGCATATCTCTGGAATAGCTACTGTTAAATGACATCACTAATTGAGATAGTTCTGCTACAGTGAAATTGTAGCCAAGAAAGGATATTGCTACACATTAGTGGAGAACCAGGCAGATCACCAGATCGAACCAGCGGGACAAGAAAATGGTAGATGCAGTAGGGCTAGGTATTAGCCCCCTAGACTACTGCATCTACTGTACTTCCTAGAGTCATGGAATCACTACAATGTCTACCGTAAGTCCGGGACAGGGTCGACAGTATTGTACTTACTATAATACAGACAACTGGGCATGTGCAGTGCTATGAGACTCAATACGCCACAGTGTAGCGTGCAACTAGCAATGCGGTATATGGCATACCGTATGGAGCAACAAACTACAGTACTGTAGCTGGGCACATCTACAGTACATACAGTATAATATATTGAGTTTTGTAAGGGTTGGATAACAATACTGAACTACAGTACTATAGTGAACATTTAAAAAAATAAATAAATTATCAAGGTCTCGAACAGAATTGTAAGCAAGACGGATCACCTAACCCCTTGCTCACAAGTCTCTCCTAGGAAGAATTGCATCTGTCCTCTACAGTACTTTATGTGACATCTACAGTACCGTATGATGAAGTACTCAGGCGTCTGTAGCGTAGAGGTAAGAAATTGAACTTCTACATTGCAGACGTCTGTACAACCCGGTTCCGGGTTCGAAACCTGGAAGGTTAAACTTTTTTTTTATTATTATTAGACAGTCAAGGTCACACTTTTTTTTTAAATATTATTATTACACAGTCAGTGTGTAATACGGAGATCCCACTTTCACTGTGTGTGAATCATGACCCGCTACTGTATGATCTTCCATACTGTACGCCATGGCATAGCGCTACAAGGGTATGGCTATGGTGCAGCACCACTGGCAATGCATTGCAACCCCACCACTGGGCACGCACCAGAGATCCTATTTGTACCGTAACCCCTCAGAACTGGCTATAAGTCACCACAGCGCCAACTGTACTGACATTGACGCAATTTTGTGGTTTAAACGCACAGTCAGTTTGTAATGCAGAGACCTCTCTCTCAAACAGAGCCAACTATCAGTTACTGAACTCATAAACTCACTAAAGTTTCCAAGTCTGGGACAGCATCGACACTGACGCAAGTTTGCGCTCTAGAGCACAGTCAGTTTGTAATACAGAGACTTCCCTCCCAAACAAAGCCCACTACTGTAGCACTTTCTGAAGTCATGAAATGACTATTGTGTATACTGTAAGTCTCGGACAGTGCAGAATGGCACAAGTGTGAAAATTCAACAGTACTGTGGGAATACAGACACCTGGGCATGCGCCATGGCATAGCGCTACTTGGTTTATGGCTTGGCTCCACTGGGCATGCGGCACACATTCCATTGTCATTGTAACCCATCCACTGGACATGTGCTGACATTGACGCAATTTTGCGGTTTAAACGCACAGTCAGTTTGTAATACAGAGCCCACTCTCTTTAACAGAGCCCACTACCAGTTGATGGACATTATAGTGATTTTTTATGACCAAGTCTGGGTCAACGCCGGCATTGACGCAAGTTTGCATTCTAAGGTACAGTATGTACAGTAATAAAAATCCAAATTTCACTGTTTGACTCCCGAAGCACTGGGCATGCGCTCCACATGTACTGTATTGAATACTGAATATTTTAAGTGAAGATTTTAAAAATAATAAAAAAAAACATATTTTCAAGGTCTCAAACTCACGAAACAAGAAGAGGGGAGAAGCAGTGAGACTAGGCATTAGACTGCTAGGCCACACGCTTCACCCATTACTAGAGTTCTGTAGTTTGTAATAATGAAACCACTACAATGTCTAAGTCTGGGACAGTGCCAACAGTATTTACATTTGCGCAAGTACTGTATGATTTCAACCGCACAGTCAGTGGGTAATACAGAGCTTAAGGATTTCAAACTTTATTAGACATTCTTCTACAGCTTTATTATACCGTACATTCCTGATTCCATGTGGAAAACACTGTAATACTGTATATTGTACCGAATCACCGCTTCTGTCAACCAATCATCGGGTGGTGATACAGAACATACCGTACGGTACATTGGAAATCACACGCATGCGCTATGTAGTTTAGGAAAAGTGACACCTGGTGGGCAAAAAGTTGTATTACACGTAATGAAATCAGATGCATGCGCTATGTAGTTTAGGAAAAGTGACATCTGGTGGGCAAAAAGTTGTATTACACGTAATGACTTTTTTCCAGCGTTACACTACGCTACATTACTAAACTTTCTTTGTGGCACTACTCATGGCGTGGTGTGTGGCGTGCCATGTGTGGCGTGAGAGATAACGCTGATGCCACGTGATACCTGGGCACATCGGTACTTACCTTTCTCTCCCGGAATGGCCCACTGTCCCTATACACAAGTATCACAGATATCTCCTACTTACCTTCCTCTCACGGAATGGCCCGCTGTCCCCATATACTAGTATCACAGATATCTCCTACTTACCTTCCTGTGGCAGAATGGCCCACTGTCCCCATACAGTAGTATCACAGATATCTCCTACGTACCTTTCTCTCCCGGAATGGCCCGCTGTCACCATACACTAGTATCACAGATATCTCCTACTTACCTTCCTCTGGCAGAATGGCCCACTGTCCCCATACAGTAGTATCACAGATATCTCCTACGTACCTTTCTCTCCCGGAATGGCCCGCTGTCACCATACACTAGTATCACAGATATCTCCTACTTACCTTCCTCTGGCAGAATGGCCCGCTGTCCCCATACACTAGTATCACAGATATCTCCTACTTACCTTCCTCTGGCAGAATGGCCTGCTGTCACCATACACTAGTATCACAGATATCTCCTACTTACCTTCCTCTGGCAGAATGGCCTGCTGTCCCCTTACACTAATATGGGGACAGAATTCATCAAGCTCCGAAAATAAAATATTTTCGGAGCTTGATTGCAGGAGCATTTGTGATAAATGTGGCATGTCCTCTTGAGTTTTACTCATTAGTTGTTGAAGAAAAAAATCTTTTATTTTATTTGTTAATCTGGGGTGCTGTGTATGGTGGTGGTCGGAGAGGGTCATTATTTCATGATGGACTCAGGTATATTATTTAATGATAGACTGTGTTATAGCCCTGGACACTTTTCCCTGTCTGACTTCCCCTGTGTGTAGGTAGTTACAGACTTCATTGGTGGCAGTGGACACTGGGGCAGCAGCTGCAGGAGCTGGCGCGTGAGTGGAAAATTCGTGCAATCCAGCGCCAGCTGCACAGCGTCTTGTGCCCCCCAGAAGAAGAATACAACATGAGCCAGTCAGCGGGGGGTTAGAAGAGAGGGAGATTTGCGCTGACTGTGCAGTTCCCGGTGAGACACTGGACAGAGCAATTGTGCACATGGAGAGACTGTCCTCAGAAGCAGCTTGTACATGCGGCCAGTGGAGATAAGGGAGATGGGTGGCTAAGCTGAGGGAGGACTTATCTCGGAGGTGGGCAGAGGCATTGCTGACTACTTTTGGCTATCCGAGCACTGAGTGAGCCGCTAAATGACAGACAGGAGGTGCGGCTGGAGGCGGAGCTGACTGCCTGGAGGCACGGGAGTCAGAAGGAGCTGCCGGAGGACAGAGATTTGTATAAAGCTGCTGGAGAAATCAATAGCAGCACAGCTTCGGAGATCGGGGAGTGGTAAGCAAGACCTCCGTAGTTCCCCACACACAGTCAAATCAGCACAACTACCTCACTGTTAGAGAGAGAGGGACTCACAGTGCCAAATGTAATAGGGTGTCTGTTTTGGTAAATTGCGAGTTTAGCACAAAACTTTCACAACTCTCCAATGTAATAGGGTGTCAGTTCTCTAAAACTCGCATTTTTCAGAGTTACTAAAAATCCCCATTTTCAAACTCACATCCAGATGTTTTCACATTGAAAATAATCAACTCGCCCAATGTAATAGAAAGTCTGTTTTAAACTCACAAAAAAAAGATAACCAAAAGTCCCCAAATAATAGACCTGCTTCAGGATAGCAAGTATATCCTGAGCAGGTCAGATTAACACAGAAACATGCACATATCCATGAGATACGTGCATGTTTCTGTGTGTACTTATGTAAAAGGTTTTTTTTTTTAGAAAAAAAAATGACGTGCAGCTCCCCCCGAAAGCCTTACCAGCCCCGGGCTTTCTAAAGCCTGTCCTGGTTCTAAAAATACAGGGGTCAAAATGCGTAGGGGGCCCCTGTATATTAAGAACCAGCACAGGGGTTTGCAGAGCCGGTCCTGGTTATGGAAAAACAGGGGACAAAATGAGTAGGGGTCCCCTGTTAATTCTATTACCAGCACCAGACTCTTTCTAGCAGGGAGGTAATGCCACAGCAAGGGAAAAACCTTTCACAGTTTTTTTTTTAAAATACAGACAGAAGCATCACGGATCTCACTGATCTGTGATGGCTTCTCTAAAACTCGCACCTTTTAATGCTAGTCACATTAAAAGGTGTCAGTTTCCATAGGGAAAAACTCGCCTAAACTCGCAAATGGAGTAGACTCGAGCTGAAAAGTTTGCAGGCTATTGAATTTGCGAGTAACAGCATAAACTCGCACCTTTAAAAAATGCGAGAAGGTGCAAGTTTGTACTGTTACTAAAACAGACTCCCTATTACATTTGGCCCACAGTGTCTGTTTTGCGGAATAAATTGTACATAGGTGCCTTGAATTCTAGATATTGCACTAGATACTAATTATTAGACGCAGCCAATTACAGTGCAGTTAGAAGAAAACACTTTGATTACCTAATGTCACTGTGATTACAGGCATTAAAGTAAATGAAAAATCTCTCCTGAATAGTACCTGTGTATAAAACCTACTTAGTTAGCTTGATTAACTGTTACTCTAAATGGGCCTATCCACTAGAAGACATGAAGACGACTGCACGATTACGACATTGTAATCGTGCAGTCGTTTGTCAGTCTGTGATGAGCCTGCAGTGAACGAGCAGTCGTTCAGTGTAGGCACATCAATCATCCCCTAACATGCTGAACCTGACGTTATCATCAGGTTGTCCAGCATGTTTGCCCGATGATAGATGTCGAAGCCGGATAATTGGCTGAGACTGAATCTGTTAAAATTAAAATCTGCACGACGCCATTTTGCGAATGGCCGCAAGACGCCATTTTGCGACTGGCCACCCAGTGCCATTTTAGCGAGTCTCACACATTATAAGTACATACGGCGATGCTATTATTTAGTGTTGTGCAATTCCCATGCAATAGAACAATGTTAAAAGTCCCCATTATATAAATGCATACATTGATATAAACATATACTATGATCAACCCTGCAAAACACGTACCACGGTGTACTTCACAAACACGTAGACGCACAACACTAACAAGTGTCTTTTCTTAATATCCCAATACTTACACACTGCACACTTGCATAAAAAGGTTCCCTAGCATTAAGGTTAATATTTAAGGTTGTATGCGTTATCAGCAATGTTGTGGAATACATGTTATTTGATATCTGAGGTTTAGTACATGATAAGCAGACCATGTTTGGTGTCATTCTAAACTACTGTGTATTTGCAGATTTCCGGTTCCATTAGTGAAGAAATCGCAACATGCGTCTGCAAATTATGGATCATAGAGAGTTAGGCATTAAAATGTACTCTGTAATGCAGCCAGTTTAGATTTGTTATTCAGCAGGAAAATGGACACAAAGAGCTGTTGGAGGCTGGACTGTGATCATACGAACTGACCTATGAACTGTACTGTAACAGAAGAACCAGGAAGAAGAAGCAATGGAATCATGCCAACCTGTTCTATTGTATTGCCTATCTCTGTAAGGCATATATGTATATATATATGTATATATGCAAGCTCTCTGAAACTAGATGCCAGTCATCTTTTCTTTGCTGTTGACGGAGGTTTCATCTTTGATGCCGGGATCTGGATCCAGAGCGCATGCGTATGTAACGACTGTACCTTGTGACTGTATAATTTGTTTGCGCTAATTGTATTTAGATCACAGCATGTAACCATCTGCTTTTTGGTGAATAATATCTTTTTGTGCTTTGGAACCACAATCAAAGTCTGAAAGCAGTTATTTCTTGTGCGACTCATAACGCTAAATAGCGTAATTTTTAGAGTGTATAGATAGGTAAGCAATCAATATAGATGTCTAAACGACCAGCGGGAGCACGCATTGCTGGTCATTTTAGACATTTTTGCAAATGATTTGCAAACGATTTATGAACGATTACGATATCATTATCGTTCAATTGCTCAATTTAATCTAGTGGATGGGCACCTTTAGACCCCTCCAAGCAAGTGACTTTAGTAAAATTATTACTCTGCAGAGACAGTCAGCTTCACCTACAATAGTCTGAGAGTGAGAAAAACAGCCAGCATATCTCTGGAATAGCTACTGTTAAATGACATCACTAATTGAGATAGTTCTGCTACAGTGAAATTGTAGCCAAGAAAGGATATTGCTACACATTAGTGGAGAACCAGGCAGATCACCAGATCGAACCAGCGGGACAAGAAAATGGTAGATGCAGTAGGGCTAGGTATTAGCCCCCTAGACTACTGCATCTACTGTACTTCCTAGAGTCATGGAATCACTACAATGTCTACCGTAAGTCCGGGACAGGGTCGACAGTATTGTACTTACTATAATACAGACAACTGGGCATGTGCAGTGCTATGAGACTCAATACGCCACAGTGTAGCGTGCAACTAGCAATGCGGTATATGGCATACCGTATGGAGCAACAAACTACAGTACTGTAGCTGGGCACATCTACAGTACATACAGTATAATATATTGAGTTTTGTAAGGGTTGGATAACAATACTGAACTACAGTACTATAGTGAACATTTAAAAAAATAAATAAATTATCAAGGTCTCGAACAGAATTGTAAGCAAGACGGATCACCTAACCCCTTGCTCACAAGTCTCTCCTAGGAAGAATTGCATCTGTCCTCTACAGTACTTTATGTGACATCTACAGTACCGTATGATGAAGTACTCAGGCGTCTGTAGCGTAGAGGTAAGAAATTGAACTTCTACATTGCAGACGTCTGTACAACCCGGTTCCGGGTTCGAAACCTGGAAGGTTAAACTTTTTTTTTATTATTATTAGACAGTCAAGGTCACACTTTTTTTTTAAATATTATTATTACACAGTCAGTGTGTAATACGGAGATCCCACTTTCACTGTGTGTGAATCATGACCCGCTACTGTATGATCTTCCATACTGTACGCCATGGCATAGCGCTACAAGGGTATGGCTATGGTGCAGCACCACTGGCAATGCATTGCAACCCCACCACTGGGCACGCACCAGAGATCCTATTTGTACCGTAACCCCTCAGAACTGGCTATAAGTCACCACAGCGCCAACTGTACTGACATTGACGCAATTTTGTGGTTTAAACGCACAGTCAGTTTGTAATGCAGAGACCTCTCTCTCAAACAGAGCCAACTATCAGTTACTGAACTCATAAACTCACTAAAGTTTCCAAGTCTGGGACAGCATCGACACTGACGCAAGTTTGCGCTCTAGAGCACAGTCAGTTTGTAATACAGAGACTTCCCTCCCAAACAAAGCCCACTACTGTAGCACTTTCTGAAGTCATGAAATGACTATTGTGTATACTGTAAGTCTCGGACAGTGCAGAATGGCACAAGTGTGAAAATTCAACAGTACTGTGGGAATACAGACACCTGGGCATGCGCCATGGCATAGCGCTACTTGGTTTATGGCTTGGCTCCACTGGGCATGCGGCACACATTCCATTGTCATTGTAACCCATCCACTGGACATGTGCTGACATTGACGCAATTTTGCGGTTTAAACGCACAGTCAGTTTGTAATACAGAGCCCACTCTCTTTAACAGAGCCCACTACCAGTTGATGGACATTATAGTGATTTTTTATGACCAAGTCTGGGTCAACGCCGGCATTGACGCAAGTTTGCATTCTAAGGTACAGTATGTACAGTAATAAAAATCCAAATTTCACTGTTTGACTCCCGAAGCACTGGGCATGCGCTCCACATGTACTGTATTGAATACTGAATATTTTAAGTGAAGATTTTAAAAATAATAAAAAAAAACATATTTTCAAGGTCTCAAACTCACGAAACAAGAAGAGGGGAGAAGCAGTGAGACTAGGCATTAGACCGCTAGGCCACACGCTTCACCCATTACTAGAGTTCTGTAGTTTGTAATAATGAAACCACTACAATGTCTAAGTCTGGGACAGTGCCAACAGTATTTACATTTGCGCAAGTACTGTATGATTTCAACCGCACAGTCAGTGGGTAATACAGAGCTTAAGGATTTCAAACTTTATTAGACATTCTTCTACAGCTTTATTATACCGTACATTCCTGATTCCATGTGGAAAACACTGTAATACTGTATATTGTACCGAATCACCGCTTCTGTCAACCAGTCATCGGGTGGTGATACAGAACATACCGTACGGTACATTGGAAATCACACGCATGCGCTATGTAGTTTAGGAAAAGTGACACCTGGTGGGCAAAAAGTTGTATTACACGTAATGAAATCAGATGCATGCGCTATGTAGTTTAGGAAAAGTGACATCTGGTGGGCAAAAAGTTGTATTACACGTAATGACTTTTTTCCAGCGTTACACTACGCTACATTACTAAACTTTCTTTGTGGCACTACTCATGGCGTGGTGTGTGGCGTGCCATGTGTGGCGTGAGAGATAACGCTGATGCCACGTGATACCTGGGCACATCGGTACTTACCTTTCTCTCCCGGAATGGCCCACTGTCCCTATACACAAGTATCACAGATATCTCCTACTTACCTTCCTCTCACGGAATGGCCCGCTGTCCCCATATACTAGTATCACAGATATCTCCTACTTACCTTCCTGTGGCAGAATGGCCCACTGTCCCCATACAGTAGTATCACAGATATCTCCTACGTACCTTTCTCTCCCGGAATGGCCCGCTGTCACCATACACTAGTATCACAGATATCTCCTACTTACCTTCCTCTGGCAGAATGGCCCACTGTCCCCATACAGTAGTATCACAGATATCTCCTACGTACCTTTCTCTCCCGGAATGGCCCGCTGTCCCCATACACTAGTATCACAGATATCTCCTACTTACCTTCCTCTGGCAGAATGGCCCACTGTCCCCATACACTAGTATCACAGATATCTCCTACTTAGCTTCCTCTGGCAGAATGGCCTGCTGTCACCATACACTAGTATCACAGATATCTCCTACTTACCTTCCTCTGGCAGAATGGCCTGCTGTCCCCTTACACTAATATGGGGACAGAATTCATCAAGCTCCGAAAATAAAATATTTTCGGAGCTTGATTGCAGGAGCATTTGTGATAAATGTGGCATGTCCTCTTGAGTTTTACTCATTAGTTGTTGAAGAAAAAAATCTTTTATTTTATTTGTTAATCTGGGGTGCTGTGTATGGTGGTGGTCGGAGAGGGTCATTATTTCATGATGGACTCAGGTATATTATTTAATGATAGACTGTGTTATAGCCCTGGACACTTTTCCCTGTCTGACTTCCCCTGTGTGTAGGTAGTTACAGACTTCATTGTTGGCAGTGGACACTGGGGCAGCAGCTGCAGGAGCTGGCGCGTGAGTGGAAAATTCGTGCAATCCAGCGCCAGCTGCACAGCGTCTTGTGCCCCCCAGAAGAAGAATACAACATGAGCCAGTCAGCGGGGGGTTAGAAGAGAGGGAGATTTGCGCTGACTGTGCAGTTCCCGGTGAGACACTGGACAGAGCAATTGTGCACATGGAGAGACTGTCCTCAGAAGCAGCTTGTACATGCGGCCAGTGGAGATAAGGGAGATGGGTGGCTAAGCTGAGGGAGGACTTATCTCGGAGGTGGGCAGAGGCATTGCTGACTACTTTTGGCTATCCGAGCACTGAGTGAGCCGCTAATTGACAGACAGGAGGTGCGGCTGGAGGCGGAGCTGACTGCCTGGAGGCACGGGAGTCAGAAGGAGCTGCCGGAGGACAGAGATTTGTATAAAGCTGCTGGAGAAATCAATAGCAGCACAGCTTCGGAGATCGGGGAGTGGTAAGCAAGACCTCCGTAGTTCCCCACACACAGTCAAATCAGCACAACTACCTCACTGTTAGAGAGAGAGGGACTCACAGTGCCAAATGTAATAGGGTGTCTGTTTTGGTAAATTGCGAGTTTAGCACAAAACTTTCACAACTCTCCAATGTAATAGGGTGTCAGTTCTCTAAAACTCGCATTTTTCAGAGTTACTAAAAATCCCCATTTTCAAACTCACATCCAGATGTTTTCACATTGAAAATAATCAACTCGCCCAATGTAATAGAGTGTCTGTTTTAAACTCACAAAAAAAAGATAACCAAAAGTCCCCAAATAATAGACCTGCTTCAGGATAGCAAGTATATCCTGAGCAGGTCAGATTAACACAGAAACATGCACATATCCATGAGATACGTGCATGTTTCTGTGTGTACTTATGTAAAAGGTTTTTTTTTTTAGAAAAAAAAATGACGTGCAGCTCCCCCCGAAAGCCTTACCAGCCCCGGGCTTTCTAAAGCCTGTCCTGGTTCTAAAAATACAGGGGTCAAAATGCGTAGGGGGCCCCTGTATATTAAGAACCAGCACAGGGGTTTGCAGAGCCGGTCCTGGTTATGGAAAAACAGGGGACAAAATGAGTAGGGGTCCCCTGTTAATTCTATTACCAGCACCAGACTCTTTCTAGCAGGGAGGTAATGCCACAGCAAGGGAAAAACCTTTCACAGTTTTTTTTTTTAAATACAGACAGAAGCGTCACGGATCTCACTGATCTGTGATGGCTTCTCTAAAACTCGCACCTTTTAATGCTAGTCACATTAAAAGGTGTCAGTTTCCATAGGGAAAAACTCGCCTAAACTCGCAAATGGAGTAGACTCGAGCTGAAAAGTTTGCAGGCTATTGAATTTGCGAGTAACAGCATAAACTCGCACCTTTAAAAAATGCGAGAAGGTGCAAGTTTGTACTGTTACTAAAACAGACTCCCTATTACATTTGGCCCACAGTGTCTGTTTTGCGGAATAAATTGTACATAGGTGCCTTGAATTCTAGATATTGCACTAGATACTAATTATTAGACGCAGCCAATTACAGTGCAGTTAGAAGAAAACACTTTGATTACCTAATGTCACTGTGATTACAGGCATTAAAGTAAATGAAAAATCTCTCCTGAATAGTACCTGTGTATAAAACCTACTTAGTTAGCTTGATTAACTGTTACTCTAAATGGGCCTATCCACTAGAAGACATGAAGACGACTGCACGATTACGACATTGTAATCGTGCAGTCGTTTGTCAGTCTGTGATGAGCCTGCAGTGAACGAGCAGTCGTTCAGTGTAGGCACATCAATCATCCCCTAACATGCTGAACCTGACGTTATCATCAGGTTGTCCAGCATGTTTGCCCGATGATAGATGTCGAAGCCGGATAATTGGCTGAGACTGAATCTGTTAAAATTAAAATCTGCACGACGCCATTTTGCGAATGGCCGCAAGACGCCATTTTGCGACTGGCCACCCAGTGCCATTTTAGCGAGTCTCACACATTATAAGTACATACGGCGATGCTATTATTTAGTGTTGTGCAATTCCCATGCAATAGAACAATGTTAAAAGTCCCCATTATATAAATGCATACATTGATATAAACATATACTATGATCAACCCTGCAAAACACGTACCACGGTGTACTTCACAAACACGTAGACGCACAACACTAACAAGTGTCTTTTCTTAATATCCCAATACTTACACACTGCACACTTGCATAAAAAGGTTCCCTAGCATTAAGGTTAATATTTAAGGTTTTATGCGTTATCAGCAATGTTGTGGAATACATGTTATTTGATATCTGAGGTTTAGTACATGATAAGCAGACCATGTTTGGTGTCATTCTAAACTACTGTGTATTTGCAGATTTCCGGTTCCATTAGTGAAGAAATCGCAACATGCGTCTGCAAATTATGGATCATAGAGAGTTAGGCATTAAAATGTACTCTGTAATGCAGCCAGTTTAGATTTGTTATTCAGCAGGAAAATGGACACAAAGAGCTGTTGGAGGCTGGACTGTGATCATACGAACTGACCTATGAACTGTACTGTAACAGAAGAACCAGGAAGAAGAACCAATGGAATCATGCCAACCTGTTCTATTGTATTGCCTATCTCTGTAAGGCATATATGTATATATATATGTATATATGCAAGCTCTCTGAAACTAGATGCCAGTCATCTTTTCTTTGCTGTTGACGGAGGTTTCATCTTTGATGCCGGGATCTGGATCCAGAGCGCATGCGTATGTAACGACTGTACCTTGTGACTGTATAATTTGTTTGCGCTAATTGTATTTAGATCACAGCATGTAACCATCTGCTTTTTGGTGAATAATATCTTTTTGTGCTTTGGAACCACAATCAAAGTCTGAAAGCAGTTATTTCTTGTGCGACTCATAACGCTAAATAGCGTAATTTTTAGAGTGTATAGATAGGTAAGCAATCAATATAGATGTCTAAACGACCAGCGGGAGCACGCATTGCTGGTCATTTTAGACATTTTTGCAAATGATTTGCAAACGATTTATGAACGATTACGATATCATTATCGTTCAATTGCTCAATTTAATCTAGTGGATGGGCACCTTTAGACCCCTCCAAGCAAGTGACTTTAGTAAAATTATTACTCTGCAGAGACAGTCAGCTTCACCTACAATAGTCTGAGAGTGAGAAAAACAGCCAGCATATCTCTGGAATAGCTACTGTTAAATGACATCACTAATTGAGATAGTTCTGCTACAGTGAAATTGTAGCCAAGAAAGGATATTGCTACACATTAGTGGAGAACCAGGCAGATCACCAGATCGAACCAGCGGGACAAGAAAATGGTAGATGCAGTAGGGCTAGGTATTAGCCCCCTAGACTACTGCATCTACTGTACTTCCTAGAGTCATGGAATCACTACAATGTCTACCGTAAGTCCGGGACAGGGTCGACAGTATTGTACTTACTATAATACAGACAACTGGGCATGTGCAGTGCTATGAGACTCAATACGCCACAGTGTAGCGTGCAACTAGCAATGCGGTATATGGCATACCGTATGGAGCAACAAACTACAGTACTGTAGCTGGGCACATCTACAGTACATACAGTATAATATATTGAGTTTTGTAAGGGTTGGATAACAATACTGAACTACAGTACTATAGTGAACATTTAAAAAAATAAATAAATTATCAAGGTCTCGAACAGAATTGTAAGCAAGACGGATCACCTAACCCCTTGCTCACAAGTCTCTCCTAGGAAGAATTGCATCTGTCCTCTACAGTACTTTATGTGACATCTACAGTACCGTATGATGAAGTACTCAGGCGTCTGTAGCGTAGAGGTAAGAAATTGAACTTCTACATTGCAGACGTCTGTACAACCCGGTTCCGGGTTCGAAACCTGGAAGGTTAAACTTTTTTTTTATTATTATTAGACAGTCAAGGTCACACTTTTTTTTTAAATATTATTATTACACAGTCAGTGTGTAATACGGAGATCCCACTTTCACTGTGTGTGAATCATGGCCCGCTACTGTATGATCTTCCATACTGTACGCCATGGCATAGCGCTACAAGGGTATGGCTATGGTGCAGCACCACTGGCAATGCATTGCAACCCCACCACTGGGCACGCACCAGAGATCCTATTTGTACCGTAACCCCTCAGAACTGGCTATAAGTCACCACAGCGCCAACTGTACTGACATTGACGCAATTTTGTGGTTTAAACGCACAGTCAGTTTGTAATGCAGAGACCTCTCTCTCAAACAGAGCCAACTATCAGTTACTGAACTCATAAACTCACTAAAGTTTCCAAGTCTGGGACAGCATCGACACTGACGCAAGTTTGCGCTCTAGAGCACAGTCAGTTTGTAATACAGAGACTTCCCTCCCAAACAAAGCCCACTACTGTAGCACTTTCTGAAGTCATGAAATGACTATTGTGTATACTGTAAGTCTCGGACAGTGCAGAATGGCACAAGTGTGAAAATTCAACAGTACTGTGGGAATACAGACACCTGGGCATGCGCCATGGCATAGCGCTACTTGGTTTATGGCTTGGCTCCACTGGGCATGCGGCACACATTCCATTGTCATTGTAACCCATCCACTGGACATGTGCTGACATTGACGCAATTTTGCGGTTTAAACGCACAGTCAGTTTGTAATACAGAGCCCACTCTCTTTAACAGAGCCCACTACCAGTTGATGGACATTATAGTGATTTTTTATGACCAAGTCTGGGTCAACGCCGGCATTGACGCAAGTTTGCATTCTAAGGTACAGTATGTACAGTAATAAAAATCCAAATTTCACTGTTTGACTCCCGAAGCACTGGGCATGCGCTCCACATGTACTGTATTGAATACTGAATATTTTAAGTGAAGATTTTAAAAATAATAAAAAAAAACATATTTTCAAGGTCTCAAACTCACGAAACAAGAAGAGGGGAGAAGCAGTGAGACTAGGCATTAGACCGCTAGGCCACACGCTTCACCCATTACTAGAGTTCTGTAGTTTGTAATAATGAAACCACTACAATGTCTAAGTCTGGGACAGTGCCAACAGTATTTACATTTGCGCAAGTACTGTATGATTTCAACCGCACAGTCAGTGGGTAATACAGAGCTTAAGGATTTCAAACTTTATTAGACATTCTTCTACAGCTTTATTATACCGTACATTCCTGATTCCATGTGGAAAACACTGTAATACTGTATATTGTACCGAATCACCGCTTCTGTCAACCAATCATCGGGTGGTGATACAGAACATACCGTACGGTACATTGGAAATCACAGGCATGCGCTATGTAGTTTAGGAAAAGTGACACCTGGTGGGCAAAAAGTTGTATTACACGTAATGAAATCAGATGCATGCGCTATGTAGTTTAGGAAAAGTGACATCTGGTGGGCAAAAAGTTGTATTACACGTAATGACTTTTTTCCAGCGTTACACTACGCTACATTACTAAACTTTCTTTGTGGCACTACTCATGGCGTGGTGTGTGGCGTGCCATGTGTGGCGTGAGAGATAACGCTGATGCCACGTGATACCTGGGCACATCGGTACTTACCTTTCTCTCCCGGAATGGCCCACTGTCCCTATACACAAGTATCACAGATATCTCCTACTTACCTTCCTCTCACGGAATGGCCCGCTGTCCCCATATACTAGTATCACAGATATCTCCTACTTACCTTCCTGTGGCAGAATGGCCCACTGTCCCCATACAGTAGTATCACAGATATCTCCTACGTACCTTTCTCTCCCGGAATGGCCCGCTGTCACCATACACTAGTATCACAGATATCTCCTACTTACCTTCCTCTGGCAGAATGGCCCACTGTCCCCATACAGTAGTATCACAGATATCTCCTACGTACCTTTCTCTCCCGGAATGGCCCGCTGTCACCATACACTAGTATCACAGATATCTCCTACTTACCTTCCTCTGGCAGAATGGCCCGCTGTCCCCATACACTAGTATCACAGATATCTCCTACTTACCTTCCTCTGGCAGAATGGCCTGCTGTCACCATACACTAGTATCACAGATATCTCCTACTTACCTTCCTCTGGCAGAATGGCCTGCTGTCACCTTACACTAATATGGGGACAGAATTCATCAAGCTCCGAAAATAAAATATTTTCGGAGCTTGATTGCAGGAGCATTTGTGATAAATGTGGCATGTCCTCTTGAGTTTTACTCATTAGTTGTTGAAGAAAAAAATCTTTTATTTTATTTGTTAATCTGGGGTGCTGTGTATGGTGGTGGTCGGAGAGGGTCATTATTTCATGATGGACTCAGGTATATTATTTAATGATAGACTGTGTTATAGCCCTGGACACTTTTCCCTGTCTGACTTCCCCTGTGTGTAGGTAGTTACAGACTTCATTGGTGGCAGTGGACACTGGGGCAGCAGCTGCAGGAGCTGGCGCGTGAGTGGAAAATTCGTGCAATCCAGCGCCAGCTGCACAGCGTCTTGTGTCCCCCAGAAGAAGAATACAACATGAGCCAGTCAGCGGGGGGTTAGAAGAGAGGGAGATTTGCGCTGACTGTGCAGTTCCCGGTGAGACACTGGACAGAGCAATTGTGCACATGGAGAGACTGTCCTCAGAAGCAGCTTGTACATGCGGCCAGTGGAGATAAGGGAGATGGGTGGCTAAGCTGAGGGAGGACTTATCTCGGAGGTGGGCAGAGGCATTGCTGACTACTTTTGGCTATCCGAGCACTGAGTGAGCCGCTAATTGACAGACAGGAGGTGCGGCTGGAGGCGGAGCTGACTGCCTGGAGGCACGGGAGTCAGAAGGAGCTGCCGGAGGACAGAGATTTGTATAAAGCTGCTGGAGAAATCAATAGCAGCACAGCTTCGGAGATCGGGGAGTGGTAAGCAAGACCTCCGTAGTTCCCCACACACAGTCAAATCAGCACAACTACCTCACTGTTAGAGAGAGAGGGACTCACAGTGCCAAATGTAATAGGGTGTCTGTTTTGGTAAATTGCGAGTTTAGCACAAAACTTTCACAACTCTCCAATGTAATAGGGTGTCAGTTCTCTAAAACTCGCATTTTTCAGAGTTACTAAAAATCCCCATTTTCAAACTCACATCCAGATGTTTTCACATTGAAAATAATCAACTCGCCCAATGTAATAGAGTGTCTGTTTTAAACTCACAAAAAAAAGATAACCAAAAGTCCCCAAATAATAGACCTGCTTCAGGATAGCAAGTATATCCTGAGCAGGTCAGATTAACACAGAAACATGCACATATCCATGAGATACGTGCATGTTTCTGTGTGTACTTATGTAAAAGGTTTTTTTTTTTAGAAAAAAAAATGACGTGCAGCTCCCCCCGAAAGCCTTAACAGCCCCGGGCTTTCTAAAGCCTGTCCTGGTTCTAAAAATACAGGGGTCAAAATGCGTAGGGGGCCCCTGTATATTAAGAACCAGCACAGGGGTTTGCAGAGCCGGTCCTGGTTATGGAAAAACAGGGGACAAAATGAGTAGGGGTCCCCTGTTAATTCTATTACCAGCACCAGACTCTTTCTAGCAGGGAGGTAATGCCACAGCAAGGGAAAAACCTTTCACAGTTTTTTTTTTTAAATACAGACAGAAGCATCACGGATCTCACTGATCTGTGATGGCTTCTCTAAAACTCGCACCTTTTAATGCTAGTCACATTAAAAGGTGTCAGTTTCCATAGGGAAAAACTCGCCTAAACTCGCAAATGGAGTAGACTCGAGCTTAAAAGTTTGCAGGCTATTGAATTTGCGAGTAACAGCATAAACTCGCACCTTTAAAAAATGCGAGAAGGTGCAAGTTTGTACTGTTACTAAAACAGACTCCCTATTACATTTGGCCCACAGTGTCTGTTTTGCGGAATAAATTGTACATAGGTGCCTTGAATTCTAGATATTGCACTAGATACTAATTATTAGACGCAGCCAATTACAGTGCAGTTAGAAGAAAACACTTTGATTACCTAATGTCACTGTGATTACAGGCATTAAAGTAAATGAAAAATCTCTCCTGAATAGTACCTGTATATAAAACCTACTTAGTTAGCTTGATTAACTGTTACTCTAAATGGGCCTATCCACTAGAAGACATGAAGACGACTGCACGATTACGACATTGTAATCGTGCAGTCGTTTGTCAGTCTGTGATGAGCCTGCAGTGAACGAGCAGTCGTTCAGTGTAGGCACATCAATCATCCCCTAACATGCTGAACCTGACGTTATCATCAGGTTGTCCAGCATGTTTGCCCGATGATAGATGTCGAAGCCGGATAATTGGCTGAGACTGAATCTGTTAAAATTAAAATCTGCACGACGCCATTTTGCGAATGGCCGCAAGACGCCATTTTGCGACTGGCCACCCAGTGCCATTTTAGCGAGTCTCACACATTATAAGTACATACGGCGATGCTATTATTTAGTGTTGTGCAATTCCCATGCAATAGAACAATGTTAAAAGTCCCCATTATATAAATGCATACATTGATATAAACATATACTATGATCAACCCTGCAAAACACATACCACGGTGTACTTCACAAACACGTAGACGCACAACACTAACAAGTGTCTTTTCTTAATATCCCAATACTTACACACTGCACACTTGCATAAAAAGGTTCCCTAGCATTAAGGTTAATATTTAAGGTTTTATGCGTTATCAGCAATGTTGTGGAATACATGTTATTTGATATCTGAGGTTTAGTACATGATAAGCAGACCATGTTTGGTGTCATTCTAAACTACTGTGTATTTGCAGATTTCCGGTTCCATTAGTGAAGAAATCGCAACATGCGTCTGCAAATTATGGATCATAGAGAGTTAGGCATTAAAATGTACTCTGTAATGCAGCCAGTTTAGATTTGTTATTCAGCAGGAAAATGGACACAAAGAGCTGTTGGAGGCTGGACTGTGATCATACGAACTGACCTATGAACTGTACTGTAACAGAAGAACCAGGAAGAAGAACCAATGGAATCATGCCAACCTGTTCTATTGTATTGCCTATCTCTGTAAGGCATATATGTATATATATATGTATATATGCAAGCTCTCTGAAACTAGATGCCAGTCATCTTTTCTTTGCTGTTGACGGAGGTTTCATCTTTGATGCCGGGATCTGGATCCAGAGCGCATGCGTATGTAACGACTGTACCTTGTGACTGTATAATTTGTTTGCGCTAATTGTATTTAGATCACAGCATGTAACCATCTGCTTTTTGGTGAATAATATCTTTTTGTGCTTTGGAACCACAATCAAAGTCTGAAAGCAGTTATTTCTTGTGCGACTCATAACGCTAAATAGCGTAATTTTTAGAGTGTATAGATAGGTAAGCAATCAATATAGATGTCTAAACGACCAGCGGGAGCACGCATTGCTGGTCATTTTAGACATTTTTGCAAATGATTTGCAAACGATTTATGAACGATTACGATATCATTATCGTTCAATTGCTCAATTTAATCTAGTGGATGGGCACCTTTAGACCCCTCCAAGCAAGTGACTTTAGTAAAATTATTACTCTGCAGAGACAGTCAGCTTCACCTACAATAGTCTGAGAGTGAGAAAAACAGCCAGCATATCTCTGGAATAGCTACTGTTAAATGACATCACTAATTGAGATAGTTCTGCTACAGTGAAATTGTAGCCAAGAAAGGATATTGCTACACATTAGTGGAGAACCAGGCAGATCACCAGATCGAACCAGCGGGACAAGAAAATGGTAGATGCAGTAGGGCTAGGTATTAGCCCCCTAGACTACTGCATCTACTGTACTTCCTAGAGTCATGGAATCACTACAATGTCTACCGTAAGTCCGGGACAGGGTCGACAGTATTGTACTTACTATAATACAGACAACTGGGCATGTGCAGTGCTATGAGACTCAATACGCCACAGTGTAGCGTGCAACTAGCAATGCGGTATATGGCATACCGTATGGAGCAACAAACTACAGTACTGTAGCTGGGCACATCTACAGTACATACAGTATAATATATTGAGTTTTGTAAGGGTTGGATAACAATACTGAACTACAGTACTATAGTGAACATTTAAAAAAATAAATAAATTATCAAGGTCTCGAACAGAATTGTAAGCAAGACGGATCACCTAACCCCTTGCTCACAAGTCTCTCCTAGGAAGAATTGCATCTGTCCTCTACAGTACTTTATGTGACATCTACAGTACCGTATGATGAAGTACTCAGGCGTCTGTAGCGTAGAGGTAAGAAATTGAACTTCTACATTGCAGACGTCTGTACAACCCGGTTCCGGGTTCGAAACCTGGAAGGTTAAACTTTTTTTTTATTATTATTAGACAGTCAAGGTCACACTTTTTTTTTAAATATTATTATTACACAGTCAGTGTGTAATACGGAGATCCCACTTTCACTGTGTGTGAATCATGACCCGCTACTGTATGATCTTCCATACTGTACGCCATGGCATAGCGCTACAAGGGTATGGCTATGGTGCAGCACCACTGGCAATGCATTGCAACCCCACCACTGGGCACGCACCAGAGATCCTATTTGTACCGTAACCCCTCAGAACTGGCTATAAGTCACCACAGCGCCAACTGTACTGACATTGACGCAATTTTGTGGTTTAAACGCACAGTCAGTTTGTAATGCAGAGACCTCTCTCTCAAACAGAGCCAACTATCAGTTACTGAACTCATAAACTCACTAAAGTTTCCAAGTCTGGGACAGCATCGACACTGACGCAAGTTTGCGCTCTAGAGCACAGTCAGTTTGTAATACAGAGACTTCCCTCCCAAACAAAGCCCACTACTGTAGCACTTTCTGAAGTCATGAAATGACTATTGTGTATACTGTAAGTCTCGGACAGTGCAGAATGGCACAAGTGTGAAAATTCAACAGTACTGTGGGAATACAGACACCTGGGAATGCGCCATGGCATAGCGCTACTTGGTTTATGGCTTGGCTCCACTGGGCATGCGGCACACATTCCATTGTCATTGTAACCCATCCACTGGACATGTGCTGACATTGACGCAATTTTGCGGTTTAAACGCACAGTCAGTTTGTAATACAGAGCCCACTCTCTTTAACAGAGCCCACTACCAGTTGATGGACATTATAGTGATTTTTTATGACCAAGTCTGGGTCAACGCCGGCATTGACGCAAGTTTGCATTCTAAGGTACAGTATGTACAGTAATAAAAATCCAAATTTCACTGTTTGACTCCCGAAGCACTGGGCATGCGCTCCACATGTACTGTATTGAATACTGAATATTTTAAGTGAAGATTTTAAAAATAATAAAAAAAAACATATTTTCAAGGTCTCAAACTCACGAAACAAGAAGAGGGGAGAAGCAGTGAGACTAGGCATTAGACCGCTAGGCCACACGCTTCACCCATTACTAGAGTTCTGTAGTTTGTAATAATGAAACCACTACAATGTCTAAGTCTGGGACAGTGCCAACAGTATTTACATTTGCGCAAGTACTGTATGATTTCAACCGCACAGTCAGTGGGTAATACAGAGCTTAAGGATTTCAAACTTTATTAGACATTCTTCTACAGCTTTATTATACCGTACATTCCTGATTCCATGTGGAAAACACTGTAATACTGTATATTGTACCGAATCACCGCTTCTGTCAACCAATCATCGGGTGGTGATACAGAACATACCGTACGGTACATTGGAAATCACACGCATGCGCTATGTAGTTTAGGAAAAGTGACACCTGGTGGGCAAAAAGTTGTATTACACGTAATGAAATCAGATGCATGCGCTATGTAGTTTAGGAAAAGTGACATCTGGTGGGCAAAAAGTTGTATTACACGTAATGACTTTTCCAGCGTTACACTACGCTACATTACTAAACTTTCTTTGTGGCACTACTCATGGCGTGGTGTGTGGCGTGCCATGTGTGGCGTGAGAGATAACGCTGATGCCACGTGATACCTGGGCACATCGGTACTTACCTTTCTCTCCCGGAATGGCCCACTGTCCCTATACACAAGTATCACAGATATCTCCTACTTACCTTCCTCTCACGGAATGGCCCGCTGTCCCCATATACTAGTATCACAGATATCTCCTACTTACCTTCCTGTGGCAGAATGGCCCACTGTCCCCATACAGTAGTATCACAGATATCTCCTACGTACCTTTCTCTCCCGGAATGGCCCGCTGTCACCATACACTAGTATCACAGATATCTCCTACTTACCTTCCTCTGGCAGAATGGCCCACTGTCCCCATACAGTAGTATCACAGATATCTCCTACGTACCTTTCTCTCCCGGAATGGCCCGCTGTCACCATACACTAGTATCACAGATATCTCCTACTTACCTTCCTCTGGCAGAATGGCCCGCTGTCCCCATACACTAGTATCACAGATATCTCCTACTTACCTTCCTCTGGCAGAATGGCCTGCTGTCACCATACACTAGTATCACAGATATCTCCTACTTACCTTCCTCTGGCAGAATGGCCTGCTGTCCCCTTACACTAATATGGGGACAGAATTCATCAAGCTCCGAAAATAAAATATTTTCGGAGCTTGATTGCAGGAGCATTTGTGATAAATGTGGCATGTCCTCTTGAGTTTTACTCATTAGTTGTTGAAGAAAAAAATCTTTTATTTTATTTGTTAATCTGGGGTGCTGTGTATGGTGGTGGTCGGAGAGGGTCATTATTTCATGATGGACTCAGGTATATTATTTAATGATAGACTGTGTTATAGCCCTGGACACTTTTCCCTGTCTGACTTCCCCTGTGTGTAGGTAGTTACAGACTTCATTGGTGGCAGTGGACACTGGGGCAGCAGCTGCAGGAGCTGGCGCGTGAGTGGAAAATTCGTGCAATCCAGCGCCAGCTGCACAGCGTCTTGTGCCCCCCAGAAGAAGAATACAACATGAGCCAGTCAGCGGGGGGTTAGAAGAGAGGGAGATTTGCGCTGACTGTGCAGTTCCCGGTGAGACACTGGACAGAGCAATTGTGCACATGGAGAGACTGTCCTCAGAAGCAGCTTGTACATGCGGCCAGTGGAGATAAGGGAGATGGGTGGCTAAGCTGAGGGAGGACTTATCTCGGAGGTGGGCAGAGGCATTGCTGACTACTTTTGGCTATCCGAGCACTGAGTGAGCCGCTAAATGACAGACAGGAGGTGCGGCTGGAGGCGGAGCTGACTGCCTGGAGGCACGGGAGTCAGAAGGAGCTGCCGGAGGACAGAGATTTGTATAAAGCTGCTGGAGAAATCAATAGCAGCACAGCTTCGGAGATCGGGGAGTGGTAAGCAAGACCTCCGTAGTTCCCCACACACAGTCAAATCAGCACAACTACCTCACTGTTAGAGAGAGAGGGACTCACAGTGCCAAATGTAATAGGGTGTCTGTTTTGGTAAATTGCGAGTTTAGCACAAAACTTTCACAACTCTCCAATGTAATAGGGTGTCAGTTCTCTAAAACTCGCATTTTTCAGAGTTACTAAAAATCCCCATTTTCAAACTCACATCCAGATGTTTTCACATTGAAAATAATCAACTCGCCCAATGTAATAGAAAGTCTGTTTTAAACTCACAAAAAAAAGATAACCAAAAGTCCCCAAATAATAGACCTGCTTCAGGATAGCAAGTATATCCTGAGCAGGTCAGATTAACACAGAAACATGCACATATCCATGAGATACGTGCATGTTTCTGTGTGTACTTATGTAAAAGGTTTTTTTTTTTAGAAAAAAAAATGACGTGCAGCTCCCCCCGAAAGCCTTACCAGCCCCGGGCTTTCTAAAGCCTGTCCTGGTTCTAAAAATACAGGGGTCAAAATGCGTAGGGGGCCCCTGTATATTAAGAACCAGCACAGGGGTTTGCAGAGCCGGTCCTGGTTATGGAAAAACAGGGGACAAAATGAGTAGGGGTCCCCTGTTAATTCTATTACCAGCACCAGACTCTTTCTAGCAGGGAGGTAATGCCACAGCAAGGGAAAAACCTTTCACAGTTTTTTTTTTTAAATACAGACAGAAGCGTCACGGATCTCACTGATCTGTGATGGCTTCTCTAAAACTCGCACCTTTTAATGCTAGTCACATTAAAAGGTGTCAGTTTCCATAGGGAAAAACTCGCCTAAACTCGCAAATGGAGTAGACTCGAGCTGAAAAGTTTGCAGGCTATTGAATTTGCGAGTAACAGCATAAACTCGCACCTTTAAAAAATGCGAGAAGGTGCAAGTTTGTACTGTTACTAAAACAGACTCCCTATTACATTTGGCCCACAGTGTCTGTTTTGCGGAATAAATTGTACATAGGTGCCTTGAATTCTAGATATTGCACTAGATACTAATTATTAGACGCAGCCAATTACAGTGCAGTTAGAAGAAAACACTTTGATTACCTAATGTCACTGTGATTACAGGCATTAAAGTAAATGAAAAATCTCTCCTGAATAGTACCTGTGTATAAAACCTACTTAGTTAGCTTGATTAACTGTTACTCTAAATGGGCCTATCCACTAGAAGACATGAAGACGACTGCACGATTACGACATTGTAATCGTGCAGTCGTTTGTCAGTCTGTGATGAGCCTGCAGTGAACGAGCAGTCGTTCAGTGTAGGCACATCAATCATCCCCTAACATGCTGAACCTGACGTTATCATCAGGTTGTCCAGCATGTTTGCCCGATGATAGATGTCGAAGCCGGATAATTGGCTGAGACTGAATCTGTTAAAATTAAAATCTGCACGACGCCATTTTGCGAATGGCCGCAAGACGCCATTTTGCGACTGGCCACCCAGTGCCATTTTAGCGAGTCTCACACATTATAAGTACATACGGCGATGCTATTATTTAGTGTTGTGCAATTCCCATGCAATAGAACAATGTTAAAAGTCCCCATTATATAAATGCATACATTGATATAAACATATACTATGATCAACCCTGCAAAACACGTACCACGGTGTACTTCACAAACACGTAGACGCACAACACTAACAAGTGTCTTTTCTTAATATCCCAATACTTACACACTGCACACTTGCATAAAAAGGTTCCCTAGCATTAAGGTTAATATTTAAGGTTTTATGCGTTATCAGCAATGTTGTGGAATACATGTTATTTGATATCTGAGGTTTAGTACATGATAAGCAGACCATGTTTGGTGTCATTCTAAACTACTGTGTATTTGCAGATTTCCGGTTCCATTAGTGAAGAAATCGCAACATGCGTCTGCAAATTATGGATCATAGAGAGTTAGGCATTAAAATGTACTCTGTAATGCAGCCAGTTTAGATTTGTTATTCAGCAGGAAAATGGACACAAAGAGCTGTTGGAGGCTGGACTGTGATCATACGAACTGACCTATGAACTGTACTGTAACAGAAGAACCAGGAAGAAGAACCAATGGAATCATGCCAACCTGTTCTATTGTATTGCCTATCTCTGTAAGGCATATATGTATATATATATGTATATATGCAAGCTCTCTGAAACTAGATGCCAGTCATCTTTTCTTTGCTGTTGACGGAGGTTTCATCTTTGATGCCGGGATCTGGATCCAGAGCGCATGCGTATGTAACGACTGTACCTTGTGACTGTATAATTTGTTTGCGCTAATTGTATTTAGATCACAGCATGTAACCATCTGCTTTTTGGTGAATAATATCTTTTTGTGCTTTGGAACCACAATCAAAGTCTGAAAGCAGTTATTTCTTGTGCGACTCATAACGCTAAATAGCGTAATTTTTAGAGTGTATAGATAGGTAAGCAATCAATATAGATGTCTAAACGACCAGCGGGAGCACGCATTGCTGGTCATTTTAGACATTTTTGCAAATGATTTGCAAACGATTTATGAACGATTACGATATCATTATCGTTCAATTGCTCAATTTAATCTAGTGGATGGGCACCTTTAGACCCCTCCAAGCAAGTGACTTTAGTAAAATTATTACTCTGCAGAGACAGTCAGCTTCACCTACAATAGTCTGAGAGTGAGAAAAACAGCCAGCATATCTCTGGAATAGCTACTGTTAAATGACATCACTAATTGAGATAGTTCTGCTACAGTGAAATTGTAGCCAAGAAAGGATATTGCTACACATTAGTGGAGAACCAGGCAGATCACCAGATCGAACCAGCGGGACAAGAAAATGGTAGATGCAGTAGGGCTAGGTATTAGCCCCCTAGACTACTGCATCTACTGTACTTCCTAGAGTCATGGAATCACTACAATGTCTACCGTAAGTCCGGGACAGGGTCGACAGTATTGTACTTACTATAATACAGACAACTGGGCATGTGCAGTGCTATGAGACTCAATACGCCACAGTGTAGCGTGCAACTAGCAATGCGGTATATGGCATACCGTATGGAGCAACAAACTACAGTACTGTAGCTGGGCACATCTACAGTACATACAGTATAATATATTGAGTTTTGTAAGGGTTGGATAACAATACTGAACTACAGTACTATAGTGAACATTTAAAAAAATAAATAAATTATCAAGGTCTCGAACAGAATTGTAAGCAAGACGGATCACCTAACCCCTTGCTCACAAGTCTCTCCTAGGAAGAATTGCATCTGTCCTCTACAGTACTTTATGTGACATCTACAGTACCGTACGATGAAGTACTCAGGCGTCTGTAGCGTAGAGGTAAGAAATTGAACTTCTACATTGCAGACGTCTGTACAACCCGGTTCCGGGTTCGAAACCTGGAAGGTTAAACTTTTTTTTTATTATTATTAGACAGTCAAGGTCACACTTTTTTTTAAAATATTATTATTACACAGTCAGTGTGTAATACGGAGATCCCACTTTCACTGTGTGTGAATCATGACCCGCTACTGTATGATCTTCCATACTGTACGCCATGGCATAGCGCTACAAGGGTATGGCTATGGTGCAGCACCACTGGCAATGCATTGCAACCCCACCACTGGGCACGCACCAGAGATCCTATTTGTACCGTAACCCCTCAGAACTGGCTATAAGTCACCACAGCGCCAACTGTACTGACATTGACGCAATTTTGTGGTTTAAACGCACAGTCAGTTTGTAATGCAGAGACCTCTCTCTCAAACAGAGCCAACTATCAGTTACTGAACTCATAAACTCACTAAAGTTTCCAAGTCTGGGACAGCATCGACACTGACGCAAGTTTGCGCTCTAGAGCACAGTCAGTTTGTAATACAGAGACTTCCCTCCCAAACAAAGCCCACTACTGTAGCACTTTCTGAAGTCATGAAATGACTATTGTGTATACTGTAAGTCTCGGACAGTGCAGAATGGCACAAGTGTGAAAATTCAACAGTACTGTGGGAATACAGACACCTGGGCATGCGCCATGGCATAGCGCTACTTGGTTTATGGCTTGGCTCCACTGGGCATGCGGCACACATTCCATTGTCATTGTAACCCATCCACTGGACATGTGCTGACATTGACGCAATTTTGCGGTTTAAACGCACAGTCAGTTTGTAATACAGAGCCCACTCTCTTTAACAGAGCCCACTACCAGTTGATGGACATTATAGTGATTTTTTATGACCAAGTCTGGGTCAACGCCGGCATTGACGCAAGTTTGCATTCTAAGGTACAGTATGTACAGTAATAAAAATCCAAATTTCACTGTTTGACTCCCGAAGCACTGGGCATGCGCTTCACATGTACTGTATTGAATACTGAATATTTTAAGTGAAGATTTTAAAAATAATAAAAAAAAACATATTTTCAAGGTCTCAAACTCACGAAACAAGAAGAGGGGAGAAGCAGTGAGACTAGGCATTAGACCGCTAGGCCACACGCTTCACCCATTACTAGAGTTCTGTAGTTTGTAATAATGAAACCACTACAATGTCTAAGTCTGGGACAGTGCCAACAGTATTTACATTTGCGCAAGTACTGTATGATTTCAACCGCACAGTCAGTGGGTAATACAGAGCTTAAGGATTTCAAACTTTATTAGACATTCTTCTACAGCTTTATTATACCGTACATTCCTGATTCCATGTGGAAAACACTGTAATACTGTATATTGTACCGAATCACCGCTTCTGTCAACCAGTCATCGGGTGGTGATACAGAACATACCGTACGGTACATTGGAAATCACACGCATGCGCTATGTAGTTTAGGAAAAGTGACACCTGGTGGGCAAAAAGTTGTATTACACGTAATGAAATCAGATGCATGCGCTATGTAGTTTAGGAAAAGTGACATCTGGTGGGCAAAAAGTTGTATTACACGTAATGACTTTTTTCCAGCGTTACACTACGCTACATTACTAAACTTTCTTTGTGGCACTACTCATGGCGTGGTGTGTGGCGTGCCATGTGTGGCGTGAGAGATAACGCTGATGCCACGTGATACCTGGGCACATCGGTACTTACCTTTCTCTCCCGGAATGGCCCACTGTCCCTATACACAAGTATCACAGATATCTCCTACTTACCTTCCTCTCACGGAATGGCCCGCTGTCCCCATATACTAGTATCACAGATATCTCCTACTTACCTTCCTGTGGCAGAATGGCCCACTGTCCCCATACAGTAGTATCACAGATATCTCCTACGTACCTTTCTCTCCCGGAATGGCCCGCTGTCACCATACACTAGTATCACAGATATCTCCTACTTACCTTCCTCTGGCAGAATGGCCCACTGTCCCCATACAGTAGTATCACAGATATCTCCTACGTACCTTTCTCTCCCGGAATGGCCCGCTGTCACCATACACTAGTATCACAGATATCTCCTACTTACCTTCCTCTGGCAGAATGGCCCGCTGTCCCCATACACTAGTATCACAGATATCTCCTACTTACCTTCCTCTGGCAGAATGGCCTGCTGTCACCATACACTAGTATCACAGATATCTCCTACTTACCTTCCTCTGGCAGAATGGCCTGCTGTCCCCTTACACTAATATGGGGACAGAATTCATCAAGCTCCGAAAATAAAATATTTTCGGAGCTTGATTGCAGGAGCATTTGTGATAAATGTGGCATGTCCTCTTGAGTTTTACTCATTAGTTGTTGAAGAAAAAAATCTTTTATTTTATTTGTTAATCTGGGGTGCTGTGTATGGTGGTGGTCGGAGAGGGTCATTATTTCATGATGGACTCAGGTATATTATTTAATGATAGACTGTGTTATAGCCCTGGACACTTTTCCCTGTCTGACTTCCCCTGTGTGTAGGTAGTTACAGACTTCATTGGTGGCAGTGGACACTGGGGCAGCAGCTGCAGGAGCTGGCGCGTGAGTGGAAAATTCGTGCAATCCAGCGCCAGCTGCACAGCATCTTGTGCCCCCCAGAAGAAGAATACAACATGAGCCAGTCAGCGGGGGGTTAGAAGAGAGGGAGATTTGCGCTGACTGTGCAGTTACCGGTGAGACACTGGACAGAGCAATTGTGCACATGGAGAGACTGTCCTCAGAAGCAGCTTGTACATGCGGCCAGTGGAGATAAGGGAGATGGGTGGCTAAGCTGAGGGAGGACTTATCTCGGAGGTGGGCAGAGGCATTGCTGACTACTTTTGGCTATCCGAGCACTGAGTGAGCCGCTAAATGACAGACAGGAGGTGCGGCTGGAGGCGGAGCTGACTGCCTGGAGGCACGGGAGTCAGAAGGAGCTGCCGGAGGACAGAGATTTGTATAAAGCTGCTGGAGAAATCAATAGCAGCACAGCTTCGGAGATCGGGGAGTGGTAAGCAAGACCTCCGTAGTTCCCCACACACAGTCAAATCAGCACAACTACCTCACTGTTAGAGAGAGAGGGACTCACAGTGCCAAATGTAATAGGGTGTCTGTTTTGGTAAATTGCGAGTTTAGCACAAAACTTTCACAACTCTCCAATGTAATAGGGTGTCAGTTCTCTAAAACTCGCATTTTTCAGAGTTACTAAAAATCCCCATTTTCAAACTCACATCCAGATGTTTTCACATTGAAAATAATCAACTCGCCCAATGTAATAGAAAGTCTGTTTTAAACTCACAAAAAAAAGATAACCAAAAGTCCCCAAATAATAGACCTGCTTCAGGATAGCAAGTATATCCTGAGCAGGTCAGATTAACACAGAAACATGCACATATCCATGAGATACGTGCATGTTTCTGTGTGTACTTATGTAAAAGGTTTTTTTTTTTAGAAAAAAAAATGACGTGCAGCTCCCCCCGAAAGCCTTACCAGCCCCGGGCTTTCTAAAGCCTGTCCTGGTTCTAAAAATACAGGGGTCAAAATGCGTAGGGGGCCCCTGTATATTAAGAACCAGCACAGGGGTTTGCAGAGCCGGTCCTGGTTATGGAAAAACAGGGGACAAAATGAGTAGGGGTCCCCTGTTAATTCTATTACCAGCACCAGACTCTTTCTAGCAGGGAGGTAATGCCACAGCAAGGGAAAAACCTTTCACAGTTTTTTTTTTAAAATACAGACAGAAGCATCACGGATCTCACTGATCTGTGATGGCTTCTCTAAAACTCGCACCTTTTAATGCTAGTCACATTAAAAGGTGTCAGTTTCCATAGGGAAAAACTCGCCTAAACTCGCAAATGGAGTAGACTCGAGCTGAAAAGTTTGCAGGCTATTGAATTTGCGAGTAACAGCATAAACTCGCACCTTTAAAAAATGCGAGAAGGTGCAAGTTTGTACTGTTACTAAAACAGACTCCCTATTACATTTGGCCCACAGTGTCTGTTTTGCGGAATAAATTGTACATAGGTGCCTTGAATTCTAGATATTGCACTAGATACTAATTATTAGACGCAGCCAATTACAGTGCAGTTAGAAGAAAACACTTTGATTACCTAATGTCACTGTGATTACAGGCATTAAAGTAAATGAAAAATCTCTCCTGAATAGTACCTGTGTATAAAACCTACTTAGTTAGCTTGATTAACTGTTACTCTAAATGGGCCTATCCACTAGAAGACATGAAGACGACTGCACGATTACGACATTGTAATCGTGCAGTCGTTTGTCAGTCTGTGATGAGCCTGCAGTGAACGAGCAGTCGTTCAGTGTAGGCACATCAATCATCCCCTAACATGCTGAACCTGACGTTATCATCAGGTTGTCCAGCATGTTTGCCCGATGATAGATGTCGAAGCCGGATAATTGGCTGAGACTGAATCTGTTAAAATTAAAATCTGCACGACGCCATTTTGCGAATGGCCGCAAGACGCCATTTTGCGACTGGCCACCCAGTGCCATTTTAGCGAGTCTCACACATTATAAGTACATACGGCGATGCTATTATTTAGTGTTGTGCAATTCCCATGCAATAGAACAATGTTAAAAGTCCCCATTATATAAATGCATACATTGATATAAACATATACTATGATCAACCCTGCAAAACACGTACCACGGTGTACTTCACAAACACGTAGACGCACAACACTAACAAGTGTCTTTTCTTAATATCCCAATACTTACACACTGCACACTTGCATAAAAAGGTTCCCTAGCATTAAGGTTAATATTTAAGGTTTTATGCGTTATCAGCAATGTTGTGGAATACATGTTATTTGATATCTGAGGTTTAGTACATGATAAGCAGACCATGTTTGGTGTCATTCTAAACTACTGTGTATTTGCAGATTTCCGGTTCCATTAGTGAAGAAATCGCAACATGCGTCTGCAAATTATGGATCATAGAGAGTTAGGCATTAAAATGTACTCTGTAATGCAGCCAGTTTAGATTTGTTATTCAGCAGGAAAATGGACACAAAGAGCTGTTGGAGGCTGGACTGTGATCATACGAACTGACCTATGAACTGTACTGTAACAGAAGAACCAGGAAGAAGAACCAATGGAATCATGCCAACCTGTTCTATTGTATTGCCTATCTCTGTAAGGCATATATGTATATATATATGTATATATGCAAGCTCTCTGAAACTAGATGCCAGTCATCTTTTCTTTGCTGTTGACGGAGGTTTCATCTTTGATGCCGGGATCTGGATCCAGAGCGCATGCGTATGTAACGACTGTACCTTGTGACTGTATAATTTGTTTGCGCTAATTGTATTTAGATCACAGCATGTAATCATCTGCTTTTTGGTGAATAATATCTTTTTGTGCTTTGGAACCACAATCAAAGTCTGAAAGCAGTTATTTCTTGTGCGACTCATAACGCTAAATAGCGTAATTTTTAGAGTGTATAGATAGGTAAGCAATCAATATAGATGTCTAAACGACCAGCGGGAGCACGCATTGCTGGTCATTTTAGACATTTTTGCAAATGATTTGCAAACGATTTATGAACGATTACGATATCATTATCGTTCAATTGCTCAATTTAATCTAGTGGATGGGCACCTTTAGACCCCTCCAAGCAAGTGACTTTAGTAAAATTATTACTCTGCAGAGACAGTCAGCTTCACCTACAATAGTCTGAGAGTGAGAAAAACAGCCAGCATATCTCTGGAATAGCTACTGTTAAATGACATCACTAATTGAGATAGTTCTGCTACAGTGAAATTGTAGCCAAGAAAGGATATTGCTACACATTAGTGGAGAACCAGGCAGATCACCAGATCGAACCAGCGGGACAAGAAAATGGTAGATGCAGTAGGGCTAGGTATTAGCCCCCTAGACTACTGCATCTACTGTACTTCCTAGAGTCATGGAATCACTACAATGTCTACCGTAAGTCCGGGACAGGGTCGACAGTATTGTACTTACTATAATACAGACAACTGGGCATGTGCAGTGCTATGAGACTCAATACGCCACAGTGTAGCGTGCAACTAGCAATGCGGTATATGGCATACCGTATGGAGCAACAAACTACAGTACTGTAGCTGGGCACATCTACAGTACATACAGTATAATATATTGAGTTTTGTAAGGGTTGGATAACAATACTGAACTACAGTACTATAGTGAACATTTAAAAAAATAAATAAATTATCAAGGTCTCGAACAGAATTGTAAGCAAGACGGATCACCTAACCCCTTGCTCACAAGTCTCTCCTAGGAAGAATTGCATCTGTCCTCTACAGTACTTTATGTGACATCTACAGTACCGTACGATGAAGTACTCAGGCGTCTGTAGCGTAGAGGTAAGAAATTGAACTTCTACATTGCAGACGTCTGTACAACCCGGTTCCGGGTTCGAAACCTGGAAGGTTAAACTTTTTTTTTATTATTATTAGACAGTCAAGGTCACACTTTTTTTTTAAATATTATTATTACACAGTGTGTAATACGGAGATCCCACTTTCACTGTGTGTGAATCATGACCCGCTACTGTATGATCTTCCATACTGTACGCCATGGCATAGCGCTACAAGGGTATGGCTATGGTGCAGCACCACTGGCAATGCATTGCAACCCCACCACTGGGCACGCACCAGAGATCCTATTTGTACCGTAACCCCTCAGAACTGGCTATAAGTCACCACAGCGCCAACTGTACTGACATTGACGCAATTTTGTGGTTTAAACGCACAGTCAGTTTGTAATGCAGAGACCTCTCTCTCAAACAGAGCCAACTATCAGTTACTGAACTCATAAACTCACTAAAGTTTCCAAGTCTGGGACAGCATCGACACTGACACAAGTTTGCGCTCTAGAGCACAGTCAGTTTGTAATACAGAGACTTCCCTCCCAAACAAAGCCCACTACTGTAGCACTTTCTGAAGTCATGAAATGACTATTGTGTATACTGTAAGTCTCGGACAGTGCAGAATGGCACAAGTGTGAAAATTCAACAGTACTGTGGGAATACAGACACCTGGGCATGCGCCATGGCATAGCGCTACTTGGTTTATGGCTTGGCTCCACTGGGCATGCGGCACACATTCCATTGTCATTGTAACCCATCCACTGGACATGTGCTGACATTGACGCAATTTTGCGGTTTAAACGCACAGTCAGTTTGTAATACAGAGCCCACTCTCTTTAACAGAGCCCACTACCAGTTGATGGACATTATAGTGATTTTTTATGACCAAGTCTGGGTCAACGCCGGCATTGACGCAAGTTTGCATTCTAAGGTACAGTATGTACAGTAATAAAAATCCAAATTTCACTGTTTGACTCCCGAAGCACTGGGCATGCGCTCCACATGTACTGTATTGAATACTGAATATTTTAAGTGAAGATTTTAAAAATAATAAAAAAAAACATATTTTCAAGGTCTCAAACTCACGAAACAAGAAGAGGGGAGAAGCAGTGAGACTAGGCATTAGACCGCTAGGCCACACCTTCACCCATTACTAGAGTTCTGTAGTTTGTAATAATGAAACCACTACAATGTCTAAGTCTGGGACAGTGCCAACAGTATTTACATTTGCGCAAGTACTGTATGATTTCAACCGCACAGTCAGTGGGTAATACAGAGCTTAAGGATTTCAAACTTTATTAGACATTCTTCTACAGCTTTATTATACCGTACATTCCTGATTCCATGTGGAAAACACTGTAATACTGTATATTGTACCGAATCACCGCTTCTGTCAACCAGTCATCGGGTGGTGATACAGAACATACCGTACGGTACATTGGAAATCACACGCATGCGCTATGTAGTTTAGGAAAAGTGACACCTGGTGGCCAAAAAGTTGTATTACACGTAATGAAATCAGATGCATGCGCTATGTAGTTTAGGAAAAGTGACATCTGGTGGGCAAAAAGTTGTATTACACGTAATGACTTTTTTCCAGCGTTACACTACGCTACATTACTAAACTTTCTTTGTGGCACTACTCATGGCGTGGTGTGTGGCGTGCCATGTGTGGCGTGAGAGATAACGCTGATGCCACGTGATACCTGGGCACATCGGTACTTACCTTTCTCTCCCGGAATGGCCCACTGTCCCTATACACAAGTATCACAGATATCTCCTACTTACCTTCCTCTCACGGAATGGCCCGCTGTCCCCATATACTAGTATCACAGATATCTCCTACTTACCTTCCTGTGGCAGAATGGCCCACTGTCCCCATACAGTAGTATCACAGATATCTCCTACGTACCTTTCTCTCCCGGAATGGCCCGCTGTCACCATACACTAGTATCACAGATATCTCCTACTTACCTTCCTCTGGCAGAATGGCCCACTGTCCCCATACAGTAGTATCACAGATATCTCCTACGTACCTTTCTCTCCCGGAATGGCCCGCTGTCACCATACACTAGTATCACAGATATCTCCTACTTACCTTCCTCTGGCAGAATGGCCCGCTGTCCCCATACACTAGTATCACAGATATCTCCTACTTACCTTCCTCTGGCAGAATGGCCTGCTGTCACCATACACTAGTATCACAGATATCTCCTACTTACCTTCCTCTGGCAGAATGGCCTGCTGTCCCCTTACACTAATATGGGGACAGAATTCATCAAGCTCCGAAAATAAAATATTTTCGGAGCTTGATTGCAGGAGCATTTGTGATAAATGTGGCATGTCCTCTTGAGTTTTACTCATTAGTTGTTGAAGAAAAAAATCTTTTATTTTATTTGTTAATCTGGGGTGCTGTGTATGGTGGTGGTCGGAGAGGGTCATTATTTCATGATGGACTCAGGTATATTATTTAATGATAGACTGTGTTATAGCCCTGGACACTTTTCCCTGTCTGACTTCCCCTGTGTGTAGGTAGTTACAGACTTCATTGGTGGCAGTGGACACTGGGGCAGCAGCTGCAGGAGCTGGCGCGTGAGTGGAAAATTCGTGCAATCCAGCGCCAGCTGCACAGCGTCTTGTGCCCCCCAGAAGAAGAATACAACATGAGCCAGTCAGCGGGGGGTTAGAAGAGAGGGAGATTTGCGCTGACTGTGCAGTTACCGGTGAGACACTGGACAGAGCAATTGTGCACATGGAGAGACTGTCCTCAGAAGCAGCTTGTACATGCGGCCAGTGGAGATAAGGGAGATGGGTGGCTAAGCTGAGGGAGGACTTATCTCGGAGGTGGGCAGAGGCATTGCTGACTACTTTTGGCTATCCGAGCACTGAGTGAGCCGCTAAATGACAGACAGGAGGTGCGGCTGGAGGCGGAGCTGACTGCCTGGAGGCACGGGAGTCAGAAGGAGCTGCCGGAGGACAGAGATTTGTATAAAGCTGCTGGAGAAATCAATAGCAGCACAGCTTCGGAGATCGGGGAGTGGTAAGCAAGACCTCCGTAGTTCCCCACACACAGTCAAATCAGCACAACTACCTCACTGTTAGAGAGAGAGGGACTCACAGTGCCAAATGTAATAGGGTGTCTGTTTTGGTAAATTGCGAGTTTAGCACAAAACTTTCACAACTCTCCAATGTAATAGGGTGTCAGTTCTCTAAAACTCGCATTTTTCAGAGTTACTAAAAATCCCCATTTTCAAACTCACATCCAGATGTTTTCACATTGAAAATAATCAACTCGCCCAATGTAATAGAAAGTCTGTTTTAAACTCACAAAAAAAAGATAACCAAAAGTCCCCAAATAATAGACCTGCTTCAGGATAGCAAGTATATCCTGAGCAGGTCAGATTAACACAGAAACATGCACATATCCATGAGATACGTGCATGTTTCTGTGTGTACTTATGTAAAAGGTTTTTTTTTTTAGAAAAAAAAATGACGTGCAGCTCCCCCCGAAAGCCTTACCAGCCCCGGGCTTTCTAAAGCCTGTCCTGGTTCTAAAAATACAGGGGTCAAAATGCGTAGGGGGCCCCTGTATATTAAGAACCAGCACAGGGGTTTGCAGAGCCGGTCCTGGTTATGGAAAAACAGGGGACAAAATGAGTAGGGGTCCCCTGTTAATTCTATTACCAGCACCAGACTCTTTCTAGCAGGGAGGTAATGCCACAGCAAGGGAAAAACCTTTCACAGTTTTTTTTTTAAAATACAGACAGAAGCATCACGGATCTCACTGATCTGTGATGGCTTCTCTAAAACTCGCACCTTTTAATGCTAGTCACATTAAAAGGTGTCAGTTTCCATAGGGAAAAACTCGCCTAAACTCGCAAATGGAGTAGACTCGAGCTGAAAAGTTTGCAGGCTATTGAATTTGCGAGTAACAGCATAAACTCGCACCTTTAAAAAATGCGAGAAGGTGCAAGTTTGTACTGTTACTAAAACAGACTCCCTATTACATTTGGCCCACAGTGTCTGTTTTGCGGAATAAATTGTACATAGGTGCCTTGAATTCTAGATATTGCACTAGATACTAATTATTAGACGCAGCCAATTACAGTGCAGTTAGAAGAAAACACTTTGATTACCTAATGTCACTGTGATTACAGGCATTAAAGTAAATGAAAAATCTCTCCTGAATAGTACCTGTGTATAAAACCTACTTAGTTAGCTTGATTAACTGTTACTCTAAATGGGCCTATCCACTAGAAGACATGAAGACGACTGCACGATTACGACATTGTAATCGTGCAGTCGTTTGTCAGTCTGTGATGAGCCTGCAGTGAACGAGCAGTCGTTCAGTGTAGGCACATCAATCATCCCCTAACATGCTGAACCTGACGTTATCATCAGGTTGTCCAGCATGTTTGCCCGATGATAGATGTCGAAGCCGGATAATTGGCTGAGACTGAATCTGTTAAAATTAAAATCTGCACGACGCCATTTTGCGAATGGCCGCAAGACGCCATTTTGCGACTGGCCACCCAGTGCCATTTTAGCGAGTCTCACACATTATAAGTACATACGGCGATGCTATTATTTAGTGTTGTGCAATTCCCATGCAATAGAACAATGTTAAAAGTCCCCATTATATAAATGCATACATTGATATAAACATATACTATGATCAACCCTGCAAAACACGTACCACGGTGTACTTCACAAACACGTAGACGCACAACACTAACAAGTGTCTTTTCTTAATATCCCAATACTTACACACTGCACACTTGCATAAAAAGGTTCCCTAGCATTAAGGTTAATATTTAAGGTTTTATGCGTTATCAGCAATGTTGTGGAATACATGTTATTTGATATCTGAGGTTTAGTACATGATAAGCAGACCATGTTTGGTGTCATTCTAAACTACTGTGTATTTGCAGATTTCCGGTTCCATTAGTGAAGAAATCGCAACATGCGTCTGCAAATTATGGATCATAGAGAGTTAGGCATTAAAATGTACTCTGTAATGCAGCCAGTTTAGATTTGTTATTCAGCAGGAAAATGGACACAAAGAGCTGTTGGAGGCTGGACTGTGATCATACGAACTGACCTATGAACTGTACTGTAACAGAAGAACCAGGAAGAAGAACCAATGGAATCATGCCAACCTGTTCTATTGTATTGCCTATCTCTGTAAGGCATATATGTATATATATATGTATATATGCAAGCTCTCTGAAACTAGATGCCAGTCATCTTTTCTTTGCTGTTGACGGAGGTTTCATCTTTGATGCCGGGATCTGGATCCAGAGCGCATGCGTATGTAACGACTGTACCTTGTGACTGTATAATTTGTTTGCGCTAATTGTATTTAGATCACAGCATGTAACCATCTGCTTTTTGGTGAATAATATCTTTTTGTGCTTTGGAACCACAATCAAAGTCTGAAAGCAGTTATTTCTTGTGCGACTCATAACGCTAAATAGCGTAATTTTTAGAGTGTATAGATAGGTAAGCAATCAATATAGATGTCTAAACGACCAGCGGGAGCACGCATTGCTGGTCATTTTAGACATTTTTGCAAATGATTTGCAAACGATTTATGAACGATTACGATATCATTATCGTTCAATTGCTCAATTTAATCTAGTGGATGGGCACCTTTAGACCCCTCCAAGCAAGTGACTTTAGTAAAATTATTACTCTGCAGAGACAGTCAGCTTCACCTACAATAGTCTGAGAGTGAGAAAAACAGCCAGCATATCTCTGGAATAGCTACTGTTAAATGACATCACTAATTGAGATAGTTCTGCTACAGTGAAATTGTAGCCAAGAAAGGATATTGCTACACATTAGTGGAGAACCAGGCAGATCACCAGATCGAACCAGCGGGACAAGAAAATGGTAGATGCAGTAGGGCTAGGTATTAGCCCCCTAGACTACTGCATCTACTGTACTTCCTAGAGTCATGGAATCACTACAATGTCTACCGTAAGTCCGGGACAGGGTCGACAGTATTGTACTTACTATAATACAGACAACTGGGCATGTGCAGTGCTATGAGACTCAATACGCCACAGTGTAGCGTGCAACTAGCAATGCGGTATATGGCATACCGTATGGAGCAACAAACTACAGTACTGTAGCTGGGCACATCTACAGTACATACAGTATAATATATTGAGTTTTGTAAGGGTTGGATAACAATACTGAACTACAGTACTATAGTGAACATTTAAAAAAATAAATAAATTATCAAGGTCTCGAACAGAATTGTAAGCAAGACGGATCACCTAACCCCTTGCTCACAAGTCTCTCCTAGGAAGAATTGCATCTGTCCTCTACAGTACTTTATGTGACATCTACAGTACCGTACGATGAAGTACTCAGGCGTCTGTAGCGTAGAGGTAAGAAATTGAACTTCTACATTGCAGACGTCTGTACAACCCGGTTCCGGGTTCGAAACCTGGAAGGTTAAACTTTTTTTTTATTATTATTAGACAGTCAAGGTCACACTTTTTTTTTAAATATTATTATTACACAGTCAGTGTGTAATACGGAGATCCCACTTTCACTGTGTGTGAATCATGACCCGCTACTGTATGATCTTCCATACTGTACGCCATGGCATAGCGCTACAAGGGTATGGCTATGGTGCAGCACCACTGGCAATGCATTGCAACCCCACCACTGGGCACGCACCAGAGATCCTATTTGTACCGTAACCCCTCAGAACTGGCTATAAGTCACCACAGCGCCAACTGTACTGACATTGACGCAATTTTGTGGTTTAAACGCACAGTCAGTTTGTAATGCAGAGACCTCTCTCTCAAACAGAGCCAACTATCAGTTACTGAACTCATAAACTCACTAAAGTTTCCAAGTCTGGGACAGCATCGACACTGACGCAAGTTTGCGCTCTAGAGCACAGTCAGTTTGTAATACAGAGACTTCCCTCCCAAACAAAGCCCACTACTGTAGCACTTTCTGAAGTCATGAAATGACTATTGTGTATACTGTAAGTCTCGGACAGTGCAGAATGGCACAAGTGTGAAAATTCAACAGTACTGTGGGAATACAGACACCTGGGCATGCGCCATGGCATAGCGCTACTTGGTTTATGGCTTGGCTCCACTGGGCATGCGGCACACATTCCATTGTCATTGTAACCCATCCACTGGACATGTGCTGACATTGACGCAATTTTGCGGTTTAAACGCACAGTCAGTTTGTAATACAGAGCCCACTCTCTTTAACAGAGCCCACTACCAGTTGATGGACATTATAGTGATTTTTTATGACCAAGTCTGGGTCAACGCCGGCATTGACGCAAGTTTGCATTCTAAGGTACAGTATGTACAGTAATAAAAATCCAAATTTCACTGTTTGACTCCCGAAGCACTGGGCATGCGCTCCACATGTACTGTATTGAATACTGAATATTTTAAGTGAAGATTTTAAAAATAATAAAAAAAAACATATTTTCAAGGTCTCAAACTCACGAAACAAGAAGAGGGGAGAAGCAGTGAGACTAGGCATTAGACCGCTAGGCCACACGCTTCACCCATTACTAGAGTTCTGTAGTTTGTAATAATGAAACCACTACAATGTCTAAGTCTGGGACAGTGCCAACAGTATTTACATTTGCGCAAGTACTGTATGATTTCAACCGCACAGTCAGTGGGTAATACAGAGCTTAAGGATTTCAAACTTTATTAGACATTCTTCTACAGCTTTATTATACCGTACATTCCTGATTCCATGTGGAAAACACTGTAATACTGTATATTGTACCGAATCACCGCTTCTGTCAACCAATCATCGGGTGGTGATACAGAACATACCGTACGGTACATTGGAAATCACACGCATGCGCTATGTAGTTTAGGAAAAGTGACACCTGGTGGGCAAAAAGTTGTATTACACGTAATGAAATCAGATGCATGCGCTATGTAGTTTAGGAAAAGTGACATCTGGTGGGCAAAAAGTTGTATTACACGTAATGACTTTTTTCCAGCGTTACACTACGCTACATTACTAAACTTTCTTTGTGGCACTACTCATGGCGTGGTGTGTGGCGTGCCATGTGTGGCGTGAGAGATAACGCTGATGCCATGTGATACCTGGGCACATCGGTACTTAGCTTTCTCTCCCGGAATGGCCCACTGTCCCTATACACAAGTATCACAGATATCTCCTACTTACCTTCCTCTCACGGAATGGCCCGCTGTCCCCATATACTAGTATCACAGATATCTCCTACTTACCTTCCTGTGGCAGAATGGCCCACTGTCCCCATACAGTAGTATCACAGATATCTCCTACGTATACCTTTCTCTCCCGGAATGGCCCGCTGTCACCATACACTAGTATCACAGATATCTCCTACTTACCTTCCTCTGGCAGAATGGCCCACTGTCCCCATACAGTAGTATCACAGATATCTCCTACGTACCTTTCTCTCCCGGAATGGCCCGCTGTCACCATACACTAGTATCACAGATATCTCCTACTTACCTTCCTCTGGCAGAATGGCCCGCTGTCCCCATACACTAGTATCACAGATATCTCCTACTTACCTTCCTCTGGCAGAATGGCCTGCTGTCACCATACACTAGTATCACAGATATCTCCTACTTACCTTCCTCTGGCAGAATGGCCTGCTGTCCCCTTACACTAATATGGGGACAGAATTCATCAAGCTCCGAAAATAAAATATTTTCGGAGCTTGATTGCAGGAGCATTTGTGATAAATGTGGCATGTCCTCTTGAGTTTTACTCATTAGTTGTTGAAGAAAAAAATCTTTTATTTTATTTGTTAATCTGGGGTGCTGTGTATGGTGGTGGTCGGAGAGGGTCATTATTTCATGATGGACTCAGGTATATTATTTAATGATAGACTGTGTTATAGCCCTGGACACTTTTCCCTGTCTGACTTCCCCTGTGTGTAGGTAGTTACAGACTTCATTGGTGGCAGTGGACACTGGGGCAGCAGCTGCAGGAGCTGGCGCGTGAGTGGAAAATTCGTGCAATCCAGCGCCAGCTGCACAGCGTCTTGTGCCCCCCAGAAGAAGAATACAACATGAGCCAGTCAGCGGGGGGTTAGAAGAGAGGGAGATTTGCGCTGACTGTGCAGTTCCCGGTGAGACACTGGACAGAGCAATTGTGCACATGGAGAGACTGTCCTCAGAAGCAGCTTGTACATGCGGCCAGTGGAGATAAGGGAGATGGGTGGCTAAGCTGAGGGAGGACTTATCTCGGAGGTGGGCAGAGGCATTGCTGACTACTTTTGGCTATCCGAGCACTGAGTGAGCCGCTAAATGACAGACAGGAGGTGCGGCTGGAGGCGGAGCTGACTGCCTGGAGGCACGGGAGTCAGAAGGAGCTGCCGGAGGACAGAGATTTGTATAAAGCTGCTGGAGAAATCAATAGCAGCACAGCTTCGGAGATCGGGGAGTGGTAAGCAAGACCTCCGTAGTTCCCCACACACAGTCAAATCAGCACAACTACCTCACTGTTAGAGAGAGAGGGACTCACAGTGCCAAATGTAATAGGGTGTCTGTTTTGGTAAATTGCGAGTTTAGCACAAAACTTTCACAACTCTCCAATGTAATAGGGTGTCAGTTCTCTAAAACTCGCATTTTTCAGAGTTACTAAAAATCCCCATTTTCAAACTCACATCCAGATGTTTTCACATTGAAAATAATCAACTCGCCCAATGTAATAGAGTGTCTGTTTTAAACTCACAAAAAAAAGATAACCAAAAGTCCCCAAATAATAGACCTGCTTCAGGATAGCAAGTATATCCTGAGCAGGTCAGATTAACACAGAAACATGCACATATCCATGAGATACGTGCATGTTTCTGTGTGTACTTATGTAAAAGGTTTTTTTTTTTAGAAAAAAAAATGACGTGCAGCTCCCCCCGAAAGCCTTACCAGCCCCGGGCTTTCTAAAGCCTGTCCTGGTTCTAAAAATACAGGGGTCAAAATGCGTAGGGGGCCCCTGTATATTAAGAACCAGCACAGGGGTTTGCAGAGCCGGTCCTGGTTATGGAAAAACAGGGGACAAAATGAGTAGGGGTCCCCTGTTAATTCTATTACCAGCACCAGACTCTTTCTAGCAGGGAGGTAATGCCACAGCAAGGGAAAAACCTTTCACAGTTTTTTTTTTTAAAATACAGACAGAAGCATCACGGATCTCACTGATCTGTGATGGCTTCTCTAAAACTCGCACCTTTTAATGCTAGTCACATTAAAAGGTGTCAGTTTCCATAGGGAAAAACTCGCCTAAACTCGCAAATGGAGTAGACTCGAGCTGAAAAGTTTGCAGGCTATTGAATTTGCGAGTAACAGCATAAACTCGCACCTTTAAAAAATGCGAGAAGGTGCAAGTTTGTACTGTTACTAAAACAGACTCCCTATTACATTTGGCCCACAGTGTCTGTTTTGCGGAATAAATTGTACATAGGTGCCTTGAATTCTAGATATTGCACTAGATACTAATTATTAGACGCAGCCAATTACAGTGCAGTTAGAAGAAAACACTTTGATTACCTAATGTCACTGTGATTACAGGCATTAAAGTAAATGAAAAATCTCTCCTGAATAGTACCTGTGTATAAAACCTACTTAGTTAGCTTGATTAACTGTTACTCTAAATGGGCCTATCCACTAGAAGACATGAAGACGACTGCACGATTACGACATTGTAATCGTGCAGTCGTTTGTCAGTCTGTGATGAGCCTGCAGTGAACGAGCAGTCGTTCAGTGTAGGCACATCAATCATCCCCTAACATGCTGAACCTGACGTTATCATCAGGTTGTCCAGCATGTTTGCCCGATGATAGATGTCGAAGCCGGATAATTGGCTGAGACTGAATCTGTTAAAATTAAAATCTGCACGACGCCATTTTGCGAATGGCCGCAAGACGCCATTTTGCGACTGGCCACCCAGTGCCATTTTAGCGAGTCTCACACATTATAAGTACATACGGCGATGCTATTATTTAGTGTTGTGCAATTCCCATGCAATAGAACAATGTTAAAAGTCCCCATTATATAAATGCATACATTGATATAAACATATACTATGATCAACCCTGCAAAACACGTACCACGGTGTACTTCACAAACACGTAGACGCACAACACTAACAAGTGTCTTTTCTTAATATCCCAATACTTACACACTGCACACTTGCATAAAAAGGTTCCCTAGCATTAAGGTTAATATTTAAGGTTTTATGCGTTATCAGCAATGTTGTGGAATACATGTTATTTGATATCTGAGGTTTAGTACATGATAAGCAGACCATGTTTGGTGTCATTCTAAACTACTGTGTATTTGCAGATTTCCGGTTCCATTAGTGAAGAAATCGCAACATGCGTCTGCAAATTATGGATCATAGAGAGTTAGGCATTAAAATGTACTCTGTAATGCAGCCAGTTTAGATTTGTTATTCAGCAGGAAAATGGACACAAAGAGCTGTTGGAGGCTGGACTGTGATCATACGAACTGACCTATGAACTGTACTGTAACAGAAGAACCAGGAAGAAGAACCAATGGAATCATGCCAACCTGTTCTATTGTATTGCCTATCTCTGTAAGGCATATATGTATATATATATGTATATATGCAAGCTCTCTGAAACTAGATGCCAGTCATCTTTTCTTTGCTGTTGACGGAGGTTTCATCTTTGATGCCGGGATCTGGATCCAGAGCGCATGCGTATGTAACGACTGTACCTTGTGACTGTATAATTTGTTTGCGCTAATTGTATTTAGATCACAGCATGTAACCATCTGCTTTTTGGTGAATAATATCTTTTTGTGCTTTGGAACCACAATCAAAGTCTGAAAGCAGTTATTTCTTGTGCGACTCATAACGCTAAATAGCGTAATTTTTAGAGTGTATAGATAGGTAAGCAATCAATATAGATGTCTAAACGACCAGCGGGAGCACGCATTGCTGGTCATTTTAGACATTTTTGCAAATGATTTGCAAACGATTTATGAACGATTACGATATCATTATCGTTCAATTGCTCAATTTAATCTAGTGGATGGGCACCTTTAGACCCCTCCAAGCAAGTGACTTTAGTAAAATTATTACTCTGCAGAGACAGTCAGCTTCACCTACAATAGTCTGAGAGTGAGAAAAACAGCCAGCATATCTCTGGAATAGCTACTGTTAAATGACATCACTAATTGAGATAGTTCTGCTACAGTGAAATTGTAGCCAAGAAAGGATATTGCTACACATTAGTGGAGAACCAGGCAGATCACCAGATCGAACCAGCGGGACAAGAAAATGGTAGATGCAGTAGGGCTAGGTATTAGCCCCCTAGACTACTGCATCTACTGTACTTCCTAGAGTCATGGAATCACTACAATGTCTACCGTAAGTCCGGGACAGGGTCGACAGTATTGTACTTACTATAATACAGACAACTGGGCATGTGCAGTGCTATGAGACTCAATACGCCACAGTGTAGCGTGCAACTAGCAATGCGGTATATGGCATACCGTATGGAGCAACAAACTACAGTACTGTAGCTGGGCACATCTACAGTACATACAGTATAATATATTGAGTTTTGTAAGGGTTGGATAACAATACTGAACTACAGTACTATAGTGAACATTTAAAAAAATAAATAAATTATCAAGGTCTCGAACAGAATTGTAAGCAAGACGGATCACCTAACCCCTTGCTCACAAGTCTCTCCTAGGAAGAATTGCATCTGTCCTCTACAGTACTTTATGTGACATCTACAGTACCGTACGATGAAGTACTCAGGCGTCTGTAGCGTAGAGGTAAGAAATTGAACTTCTACATTGCAGACGTCTGTACAACCCGGTTCCGGGTTCGAAACCTGGAAGGTTAAACTTTTTTTTTATTATTATTAGACAGTCAAGGTCACACTTTTTTTTTAAATATTATTATTACACAGTCAGTGTGTAATACGGAGATCCCACTTTCACTGTGTGTGAATCATGACCCGCTACTGTATGATCTTCCATACTGTACGCCATGGCATAGCGCTACAAGGGTATGGCTATGGTGCAGCACCACTGGCAATGCATTGCAACCCCACCACTGGGCACGCACCAGAGATCCTATTTGTACCGTAACCCCTCAGAACTGGCTATAAGTCACCACAGCGCCAACTGTACTGACATTGACGCAATTTTGTGGTTTAAACGCACAGTCAGTTTGTAATGCAGAGACCTCTCTCTCAAACAGAGCCAACTATCAGTTACTGAACTCATAAACTCACTAAAGTTTCCAAGTCTGGGACAGCATCGACACTGACGCAAGTTTGCGCTCTAGAGCACAGTCAGTTTGTAATACAGAGACTTCCCTCCCAAACAAAGCCCACTACTGTAGCACTTTCTGAAGTCATGAAATGACTATTGTGTATACTGTAAGTCTCGGACAGTGCAGAATGGCACAAGTGTGAAAATTCAACAGTACTGTGGGAATACAGACACCTGGGCATGCGCCATGGCATAGCGCTACTTGGTTTATGGCTTGGCTCCACTGGGCATGCGGCACACATTCCATTGTCATTGTAACCCATCCACTGGACATGTGCTGACATTGACGCAATTTTGCGGTTTAAACGCACAGTCAGTTTGTAATACAGAGCCCACTCTCTTTAACAGAGCCCACTACCAGTTGATGGACATTATAGTGATTTTTTATGACCAAGTCTGGGTCAACGCCGGCATTGACGCAAGTTTGCATTCTAAGGTACAGTATGTACAGTAATAAAAATCCAAATTTCACTGTTTGACTCCCGAAGCACTGGGCATGCGCTCCACATGTACTGTATTGAATACTGAATATTTTAAGTGAAGATTTTAAAAATAATAAAAAAAAACATATTTTCAAGGTCTCAAACTCACGAAACAAGAAGAGGGGAGAAGCAGTGAGACTAGGCATTAGACCGCTAGGCCACACGCTTCACCCATTACTAGAGTTCTGTAGTTTGTAATAATGAAACCACTACAATGTCTAAGTCTGGGACAGTGCCAACAGTATTTACATTTGCGCAAGTACTGTATGATTTCAACCGCACAGTCAGTGGGTAATACAGAGCTTAAGGATTTCAAACTTTATTAGACATTCTTCTACAGCTTTATTATACCGTACATTCCTGATTCCATGTGGAAAACACTGTAATACTGTATATTGTACCGAATCACCGCTTCTGTCAACCAATCATCGGGTGGTGATACAGAACATACCGTACGGTACATTGGAAATCACACGCATGCGCTATGTAGTTTAGGAAAAGTGACACCTGGTGGGCAAAAAGTTGTATTACACGTAATGAAATCAGATGCATGCGCTATGTAGTTTAGGAAAAGTGACATCTGGTGGGCAAAAAGTTGTATTACACGTAATGACTTTTTTCCAGCGTTACACTACGCTACATTACTAAACTTTCTTTGTGGCACTACTCATGGCGTGGTGTGTGGCGTGCCATGTGTGGCGTGAGAGATAACGCTGATGCCATGTGATACCTGGGCACATCGGTACTTAGCTTTCTCTCCCGGAATGGCCCACTGTCCCTATACACAAGTATCACAGATATCTCCTACTTACCTTCCTCTCACGGAATGGCCCGCTGTCCCCATATACTAGTATCACAGATATCTCCTACTTACCTTCCTGTGGCAGAATGGCCCACTGTCCCCATACAGTAGTATCACAGATATCTCCTACGTATACCTTTCTCTCCCGGAATGGCCCGCTGTCACCATACACTAGTATCACAGATATCTCCTACTTACCTTCCTCTGGCAGAATGGCCCACTGTCCCCATACAGTAGTATCACAGATATCTCCTACGTACCTTTCTCTCCCGGAATGGCCCGCTGTCACCATACACTAGTATCACAGATATCTCCTACTTACCTTCCTCTGGCAGAATGGCCCGCTGTCCCCATACACTAGTATCACAGATATCTCCTACTTACCTTCCTCTGGCAGAATGGCCTGCTGTCACCATACACTAGTATCACAGATATCTCCTACTTACCTTCCTCTGGCAGAATGGCCTGCTGTCCCCTTACACTAATATGGGGACAGAATTCATCAAGCTCCGAAAATAAAATATTTTCGGAGCTTGATTGCAGGAGCATTTGTGATAAATGTGGCATGTCCTCTTGAGTTTTACTCATTAGTTGTTGAAGAAAAAAATCTTTTATTTTATTTGTTAATCTGGGGTGCTGTGTATGGTGGTGGTCGGAGAGGGTCATTATTTCATGATGGACTCAGGTATATTATTTAATGATAGACTGTGTTATAGCCCTGGACACTTTTCCCTGTCTGACTTCCCCTGTGTGTAGGTAGTTACAGACTTCATTGGTGGCAGTGGACACTGGGGCAGCAGCTGCAGGAGCTGGCGCGTGAGTGGAAAATTCGTGCAATCCAGCGCCAGCTGCACAGCGTCTTGTGCCCCCCAGAAGAAGAATACAACATGAGCCAGTCAGCGGGGGGTTAGAAGAGAGGGAGATTTGCGCTGACTGTGCAGTTCCCGGTGAGACACTGGACAGAGCAATTGTGCACATGGAGAGACTGTCCTCAGAAGCAGCTTGTACATGCGGCCAGTGGAGATAAGGGAGATGGGTGGCTAAGCTGAGGGAGGACTTATCTCGGAGGTGGGCAGAGGCATTGCTGACTACTTTTGGCTATCCGAGCACTGAGTGAGCCGCTAAATGACAGACAGGAGGTGCGGCTGGAGGCGGAGCTGACTGCCTGGAGGCACGGGAGTCAGAAGGAGCTGCCGGAGGACAGAGATTTGTATAAAGCTGCTGGAGAAATCAATAGCAGCACAGCTTCGGAGATCGGGGAGTGGTAAGCAAGACCTCCGTAGTTCCCCACACACAGTCAAATCAGCACAACTACCTCACTGTTAGAGAGAGAGGGACTCACAGTGCCAAATGTAATAGGGTGTCTGTTTTGGTAAATTGCGAGTTTAGCACAAAACTTTCACAACTCTCCAATGTAATAGGGTGTCAGTTCTCTAAAACTCGCATTTTTCAGAGTTACTAAAAATCCCCATTTTCAAACTCACATCCAGATGTTTTCACATTGAAAATAATCAACTCGCCCAATGTAATAGAGTGTCTGTTTTAAACTCACAAAAAAAAGATAACCAAAAGTCCCCAAATAATAGACCTGCTTCAGGATAGCAAGTATATCCTGAGCAGGTCAGATTAACACAGAAACATGCACATATCCATGAGATACGTGCATGTTTCTGTGTGTACTTATGTAAAAGGTTTTTTTTTTTAGAAAAAAAAATGACGTGCAGCTCCCCCCGAAAGCCTTACCAGCCCCGGGCTTTCTAAAGCCTGTCCTGGTTCTAAAAATACAGGGGTCAAAATGCGTAGGGGGCCCCTGTATATTAAGAACCAGCACAGGGGTTTGCAGAGCCGGTCCTGGTTATGGAAAAACAGGGGACAAAATGAGTAGGGGTCCCCTGTTAATTCTATTACCAGCACCAGACTCTTTCTAGCAGGGAGGTAATGCCACAGCAAGGGAAAAACCTTTCACAGTTTTTTTTTTTAAAATACAGACAGAAGCATCACGGATCTCACTGATCTGTGATGGCTTCTCTAAAACTCGCACCTTTTAATGCTAGTCACATTAAAAGGTGTCAGTTTCCATAGGGAAAAACTCGCCTAAACTCGCAAATGGAGTAGACTCGAGCTGAAAAGTTTGCAGGCTATTGAATTTGCGAGTAACAGCATAAACTCGCACCTTTAAAAAATGCGAGAAGGTGCAAGTTTGTACTGTTACTAAAACAGACTCCCTATTACATTTGGCCCACAGTGTCTGTTTTGCGGAATAAATTGTACATAGGTGCCTTGAATTCTAGATATTGCACTAGATACTAATTATTAGACGCAGCCAATTACAGTGCAGTTAGAAGAAAACACTTTGATTACCTAATGTCACTGTGATTACAGGCATTAAAGTAAATGAAAAATCTCTCCTGAATAGTACCTGTGTATAAAACCTACTTAGTTAGCTTGATTAACTGTTACTCTAAATGGGCCTATCCACTAGAAGACATGAAGACGACTGCACGATTACGACATTGTAATCGTGCAGTCGTTTGTCAGTCTGTGATGAGCCTGCAGTGAACGAGCAGTCGTTCAGTGTAGGCACATCAATCATCCCCTAACATGCTGAACCTGACGTTATCATCAGGTTGTCCAGCATGTTTGCCCGATGATAGATGTCGAAGCCGGATAATTGGCTGAGACTGAATCTGTTAAAATTAAAATCTGCACGACGCCATTTTGCGAATGGCCGCAAGACGCCATTTTGCGACTGGCCACCCAGTGCCATTTTAGCGAGTCTCACACATTATAAGTACATACGGCGATGCTATTATTTAGTGTTGTGCAATTCCCATGCAATAGAACAATGTTAAAAGTCCCCATTATATAAATGCATACTATGATCAACCCTGCAAAACACGTACCACGGTGTACTTCACAAACACGTAGACGCACAACACTAACAAGTGTCTTTTCTTAATATCCCAATACTTACACACTGCACACTTGCATAAAAAGGTTCCCTAGCATTAAGGTTAATATTTAAGGTTTTATGCGTTATCAGCAATGTTGTGGAATACATGTTATTTGATATCTGAGGTTTAGTACATGATAAGCAGACCATGTTTGGTGTCATTCTAAACTACTGTGTATTTGCAGATTTCCGGTTCCATTAGTGAAGAAATCGCAACATGCGTCTGCAAATTATGGATCATAGAGAGTTAGGCATTAAAATGTACTCTGTAATGCAGCCAGTTTAGATTTGTTATTCAGCAGGAAAATGGACACAAAGAGCTGTTGGAGGCTGGACTGTGATCATACGAACTGACCTATGAACTGTACTGTAACAGAAGAACCAGGAAGAAGAACCAATGGAATCATGCCAACCTGTTCTATTGTATTGCCTATCTCTGTAAGGCATATATGTATATATATATGTATATATGCAAGCTCTCTGAAACTAGATGCCAGTCATCTTTTCTTTGCTGTTGACGGAGGTTTCATCTTTGATGCCGGGATCTGGATCCAGAGCGCATGCGTATGTAACGACTGTACCTTGTGACTGTATAATTTGTTTGCGCTAATTGTATTTAGATCACAGCATGTAACCATCTGCTTTTTGGTGAATAATATCTTTTTGTGCTTTGGAACCACAATCAAAGTCTGAAAGCAGTTATTTCTTGTGCGACTCATAACGCTAAATAGCGTAATTTTTAGAGTGTATAGATAGGTAAGCAATCAATATAGATGTCTAAACGACCAGCGGGAGCACGCATTGCTGGTCATTTTAGACATTTTTGCAAATGATTTGCAAACGATTTATGAACGATTACGATATCATTATCGTTCAATTGCTCAATTTAATCTAGTGGATGGGCACCTTTAGACCCCTCCAAGCAAGTGACTTTAGTAAAATTATTACTCTGCAGAGACAGTCAGCTTCACCTACAATAGTCTGAGAGTGAGAAAAACAGCCAGCATATCTCTGGAATAGCTACTGTTAAATGACATCACTAATTGAGATAGTTCTGCTACAGTGAAATTGTAGCCAAGAAAGGATATTGCTACACATTAGTGGAGAACCAGGCAGATCACCAGATCGAACCAGCGGGACAAGAAAATGGTAGATGCAGTAGGGCTAGGTATTAGCCCCCTAGACTACTGCATCTACTGTACTTCCTAGAGTCATGGAATCACTACAATGTCTACCGTAAGTCCGGGACAGGGTCGACAGTATTGTACTTACTATAATACAGACAACTGGGCATGTGCAGTGCTATGAGACTCAATACGCCACAGTGTAGCGTGCAACTAGCAATGCGGTATATGGCATACCGTATGGAGCAACAAACTACAGTACTGTAGCTGGGCACATCTACAGTACATACAGTATAATATATTGAGTTTTGTAAGGGTTGGATAACAATACTGAACTACAGTACTATAGTGAACATTTAAAAAAATAAATAAATTATCAAGGTCTCGAACAGAATTGTAAGCAAGACGGATCACCTAACCCCTTGCTCACAAGTCTCTCCTAGGAAGAATTGCATCTGTCCTCTACAGTACTTTATGTGACATCTACAGTACCGTACGATGAAGTACTCAGGCGTCTGTAGCGTAGAGGTAAGAAATTGAACTTCTACATTGCAGACGTCTGTACAACCCGGTTCCGGGTTCGAAACCTGGAAGGTTAAACTTTTTTTTTATTATTATTAGACAGTCAAGGTCACACTTTTTTTTTAAATATTATTATTACACAGTCAGTGTGTAATACGGAGATCCCACTTTCACTGTGTGTGAATCATGACCCGCTACTGTATGATCTTCCATACTGTACGCCATGGCATAGCGCTACAAGGGTATGGCTATGGTGCAGCACCACTGGCAATGCATTGCAACCCCACCACTGGGCACGCACCAGAGATCCTATTTGTACCGTAACCCCTCAGAACTGGCTATAAGTCACCACAGCGCCAACTGTACTGACATTGACGCAATTTTGTGGTTTAAACGCACAGTCAGTTTGTAATGCAGAGACCTCTCTCTCAAACAGAGCCAACTATCAGTTACTGAACTCATAAACTCACTAAAGTTTCCAAGTCTGGGACAGCATCGACACTGACGCAAGTTTGCGCTCTAGAGCACAGTCAGTTTGTAATACAGAGACTTCCCTCCCAAACAAAGCCCACTACTGTAGCACTTTCTGAAGTCATGAAATGACTATTGTGTATACTGTAAGTCTCGGACAGTGCAGAATGGCACAAGTGTGAAAATTCAACAGTACTGTGGGAATACAGACACCTGGGCATGCGCCATGGCATAGCGCTACTTGGTTTATGGCTTGGCTCCACTGGGCATGAGGCACACATTCCATTGTCATTGTAACCCATCCACTGGACATGTGCTGACATTGACGCAATTTTGCGGTTTAAACGCACAGTCAGTTTGTAATACAGAGCCCACTCTCTTTAACAGAGCCCACTACCAGTTGATGGACATTATAGTGATTTTTTATGACCAAGTCTGGGTCAACGCCGGCATTGACGCAAGTTTGCATTCTAAGGTACAGTATGTACAGTAATAAAAATCCAAATTTCACTGTTTGACTCCCGAAGCACTGGGCATGCGCTCCACATGTACTGTATTGAATACTGAATATTTTAAGTGAAGATTTTAAAAATAATAAAAAAAAACATATTTTCAAGGTCTCAAACTCACGAAACAAGAAGAGGGGAGAAGCAGTGAGACTAGGCATTAGACCGCTAGGCCACACGCTTCACCCATTACTAGAGTTCTGTAGTTTGTAATAATGAAACCACTACAATGTCTAAGTCTGGGACAGTGCCAACAGTATTTACATTTGCGCAAGTACTGTATGATTTCAACCGCACAGTCAGTGGGTAATACAGAGCTTAAGGATTTCAAACTTTATTAGACATTCTTCTACAGCTTTATTATACCGTACATTCCTGATTCCATGTGGAAAACACTGTAATACTGTATATTGTACCGAATCACCGCTTCTGTCAACCAATCATCGGGTGGTGATACAGAACATACCGTACGGTACATTGGAAATCACACGCATGCGCTATGTAGTTTAGGAAAAGTGACACCTGGTGGGCAAAAAGTTGTATTACACGTAATGAAATCAGATGCATGCGCTATGTAGTTTAGGAAAAGTGACATCTGGTGGGCAAAAAGTTGTATTACACGTAATGACTTTTTTCCAGCGTTACACTACGCTACATTACTAAACTTTCTTTGTGGCACTACTCATGGCGTGGTGTGTGGCGTGCCATGTGTGGCGTGAGAGATAACGCTGATGCCATGTGATACCTGGGCACATCGGTACTTACCTTTCTCTCCCGGAATGGCCCACTGTCCCTATACACAAGTATCACAGATATCTCCTACTTACCTTCCTCTCACGGAATGGCCCGCTGTCCCCATATACTAGTATCACAGATATCTCCTACTTACCTTCCTGTGGCAGAATGGCCCACTGTCCCCATACAGTAGTATCACAGATATCTCCTACGTACCTTTCTCTCCCGGAATGGCCCGCTGTCACCATACACTAGTATCACAGATATCTCCTACTTACCTTCCTCTGGCAGAATGGCCCACTGTCCCCATACAGTAGTATCACAGATATCTCCTACGTACCTTTCTCTCCCGGAATGGCCCGCTGTCACCATACACTAGTATCACAGATATCTCCTACTTACCTTCCTCTGGCAGAATGGCCCGCTGTCCCCATACACTAGTATCACAGATATCTCCTACTTACCTTCCTCTGGCAGAATGGCCTGCTGTCACCATACACTAGTATCACAGATATCTCCTACTTACCTTCCTCTGGCAGAATGGCCTGCTGTCCCCTTACACTAATATGGGGACAGAATTCATCAAGCTCCGAAAATAAAATATTTTCGGAGCTTGATTGCAGGAGCATTTGTGATAAATGTGGCATGTCCTCTTGAGTTTTACTCATTAGTTGTTGAAGAAAAAAATCTTTTATTTTATTTGTTAATCTGGGGTGCTGTGTATGGTGGTGGTCGGAGAGGGTCATTATTTCATGATGGACTCAGGTATATTATTTAATGATAGACTGTGTTATAGCCCTGGACACTTTTCCCTGTCTGACTTCCCCTGTGTGTAGGTAGTTACAGACTTCATTGGTGGCAGTGGACACTGGGGCAGCAGCTGCAGGAGCTGGCGCGTGAGTGGAAAATTCGTGCAATCCAGCGCCAGCTGCACAGCGTCTTGTGCCCCCCAGAAGAAGAATACAACATGAGCCAGTCAGCGGGGGGTTAGAAGAGAGGGAGATTTGCGCTGACTGTGCAGTTCCCGGTGAGACACTGGACAGAGCAATTGTGCACATGGAGAGACTGTCCTCAGAAGCAGCTTGTACATGCGGCCAGTGGAGATAAGGGAGATGGGTGGCTAAGCTGAGGGAGGACTTATCTCGGAGGTGGGCAGAGGCATTGCTGACTACTTTTGGCTATCCGAGCACTGAGTGAGCCGCTAAATGACAGACAGGAGGTGCGGCTGGAGGCGGAGCTGACTGCCTGGAGGCACGGGAGTCAGAAGGAGCTGCCGGAGGACAGAGATTTGTATAAAGCTGCTGGAGAAATCAATAGCAGCACAGCTTCGGAGATCGGGGAGTGGTAAGCAAGACCTCCGTAGTTCCCCACACACAGTCAAATCAGCACAACTACCTCACTGTTAGAGAGAGAGGGACTCACAGTGCCAAATGTAATAGGGTGTCTGTTTTGGTAAATTGCGAGTTTAGCACAAAACTTTCACAACTCTCCAATGTAATAGGGTGTCAGTTCTCTAAAACTCGCATTTTTCAGAGTTACTAAAAATCCCCATTTTCAAACTCACATCCAGATGTTTTCACATTGAAAATAATCAACTCGCCCAATGTAATAGAGTGTCTGTTTTAAACTCACAAAAAAAAGATAACCAAAAGTCCCCAAATAATAGACCTGCTTCAGGATAGCAAGTATATCCTGAGCAGGTCAGATTAACACAGAAACATGCACATATCCATGAGATACGTGCATGTTTCTGTGTGTACTTATGTAAAAGGTTTTTTTTTTTAGAAAAAAAAATGACGTGCAGCTCCCCCCGAAAGCCTTACCAGCCCCGGGCTTTCTAAAGCCTGTCCTGGTTCTAAAAATACAGGGGTCAAAATGCGTAGGGGGCCCCTGTATATTAAGAACCAGCACAGGGGTTTGCAGAGCCGGTCCTGGTTATGGAAAAACAGGGGACAAAATGAGTAGGGGTCCCCTGTTAATTCTATTACCAGCACCAGACTCTTTCTAGCAGGGAGGTAATGCCACAGCAAGGGAAAAACCTTTCACAGTTTTTTTTTTTAAATACAGACAGAAGCATCACGGATCTCACTGATCTGTGATGGCTTCTCTAAAACTCGCACCTTTTAATGCTAGTCACATTAAAAGGTGTCAGTTTCCATAGGGAAAAACTCGCCTAAACTCGCAAATGGAGTAGACTCGAGCTGAAAAGTTTGCAGGCTATTGAATTTGCGAGTAACAGCATAAACTCGCACCTTTAAAAAATGCGAGAAGGTGCAAGTTTGTACTGTTACTAAAACAGACTCCCTATTACATTTGGCCCACAGTGTCTGTTTTGCGGAATAAATTGTACATAGGTGCCTTGAATTCTAGATATTGCACTAGATACTAATTATTAGACGCAGCCAATTACAGTGCAGTTAGAAGAAAACACTTTGATTACCTAATGTCACTGTGATTACAGGCATTAAAGTAAATGAAAAATCTCTCCTGAATAGTACCTGTGTATAAAACCTACTTAGTTAGCTTGATTAACTGTTACTCTAAATGGGCCTATCCACTAGAAGACATGAAGACGACTGCACGATTACGACATTGTAATCGTGCAGTCGTTTGTCAGTCTGTGATGAGCCTGCAGTGAACGAGCAGTCGTTCAGTGTAGGCACATCAATCATCCCCTAACATGCTGAACCTGACGTTATCATCAGGTTGTCCAGCATGTTTGCCCGATGATAGATGTCGAAGCCGGATAATTGGCTGAGACTGAATCTGTTAAAATTAAAATCTGCACGACGCCATTTTGCGAATGGCCGCAAGACGCCATTTTGCGACTGGCCACCCAGTGCCATTTTAGCGAGTCTCACACATTATAAGTACATACGGCGATGCTATTATTTAGTGTTGTGCAATTCCCATGCAATAGAACAATGTTAAAAGTCCCCATTATATAAATGCATACTATGATCAACCCTGCAAAACACGTACCACGGTGTACTTCACAAACACGTAGACGCACAACACTAACAAGTGTCTTTTCTTAATATCCCAATACTTACACACTGCACACTTGCATAAAAAGGTTCCCTAGCATTAAGGTTAATATTTAAGGTTTTATGCGTTATCAGCAATGTTGTGGAATACATGTTATTTGATATCTGAGGTTTAGTACATGATAAGCAGACCATGTTTGGTGTCATTCTAAACTACTGTGTATTTGCAGATTTCCGGTTCCATTAGTGAAGAAATCGCAACATGCGTCTGCAAATTATGGATCATAGAGAGTTAGGCATTAAAATGTACTCTGTAATGCAGCCAGTTTAGATTTGTTATTCAGCAGGAAAATGGACACAAAGAGCTGTTGGAGGCTGGACTGTGATCATACGAACTGACCTATGAACTGTACTGTAACAGAAGAACCAGGAAGAAGAACCAATGGAATCATGCCAACCTGTTCTATTGTATTGCCTATCTCTGTAAGGCATATATGTATATATATATGTATATATGCAAGCTCTCTGAAACTAGATGCCAGTCATCTTTTCTTTGCTGTTGACGGAGGTTTCATCTTTGATGCCGGGATCTGGATCCAGAGCGCATGCGTATGTAACGACTGTACCTTGTGACTGTATAATTTGTTTGCGCTAATTGTATTTAGATCACAGCATGTAACCATCTGCTTTTTGGTGAATAATATCTTTTTGTGCTTTGGAACCACAATCAAAGTCTGAAAGCAGTTATTTCTTGTGCGACTCATAACGCTAAATAGCGTAATTTTTAGAGTGTATAGATAGGTAAGCAATCAATATAGATGTCTAAACGACCAGCGGGAGCACGCATTGCTGGTCATTTTAGACATTTTTGCAAATGATTTGCAAACGATTTATGAACGATTACGATATCATTATCGTTCAATTGCTCAATTTAATCTAGTGGATGGGCACCTTTAGACCCCTCCAAGCAAGTGACTTTAGTAAAATTATTACTCTGCAGAGACAGTCAGCTTCACCTACAATAGTCTGAGAGTGAGAAAAACAGCCAGCATATCTCTGGAATAGCTACTGTTAAATGACATCACTAATTGAGATAGTTCTGCTACAGTGAAATTGTAGCCAAGAAAGGATATTGCTACACATTAGTGGAGAACCAGGCAGATCACCAGATCGAACCAGCGGGACAAGAAAATGGTAGATGCAGTAGGGCTAGGTATTAGCCCCCTAGACTACTGCATCTACTGTACTTCCTAGAGTCATGGAATCACTACAATGTCTGCCGTAAGTCCGGGACAGGGTCGACAGTATTGTACTTACTATAATACAGACAACTGGGCATGTGCAGTGCTATGAGACTCAATACGCCACAGTGTAGCGTGCAACTAGCAATGCGGTATATGGCATACCGTATGGAGCAACAAACTACAGTACTGTAGCTGGGCACATCTACAGTACATACAGTATAATATATTGAGTTTTGTAAGGGTTGGATAACAATACTGAACTACAGTACTATAGTGAACATTTAAAAAAATAAATAAATTATCAAGGTCTCGAACAGAATTGTAAGCAAGACGGATCACCTAACCCCTTGCTCACAAGTCTCTCCTAGGAAGAATTGCATCTGTCCTCTACAGTACTTTATGTGACATCTACAGTACCGTACGATGAAGTACTCAGGCGTCTGTAGCGTAGAGGTAAGAAATTGAACTTCTACATTGCAGACGTCTGTACAACCCGGTTCCGGGTTCGAAACCTGGAAGGTTAAACTTTTTTTTTATTATTATTAGACAGTCAAGGTCACACTTTTTTTTTAAATATTATTATTACACAGTCAGTGTGTAATACGGAGATCCCACTTTCACTGTGTGTGAATCATGACCCGCTACTGTATGATCTTCCATACTGTACGCCATGGCATAGCGCTACAAGGGTATGGCTATGGTGCAGCACCACTGGCAATGCATTGCAACCCCACCACTGGGCACGCACCAGAGATCCTATTTGTACCGTAACCCCTCAGAACTGGCTATAAGTCACCACAGCGCCAACTGTACTGACATTGACGCAATTTTGTGGTTTAAACGCACAGTCAGTTTGTAATGCAGAGACCTCTCTCTCAAACAGAGCCAACTATCAGTTACTGAACTCATAAACTCACTAAAGTTTCCAAGTCTGGGACAGCATCGACACTGACGCAAGTTTGCGCTCTAGAGCACAGTCAGTTTGTAATACAGAGACTTCCCTCCCAAACAAAGCCCACTACTGTAGCACTTTCTGAAGTCATGAAATGACTATTGTGTATACTGTAAGTCTCGGACAGTGCAGAATGGCACAAGTGTGAAAATTCAACAGTACTGTGGGAATACAGACACCTGGGCATGCGCCATGGCATAGCGCTACTTGGTTTATGGCTTGGCTCCACTGGGCATGAGGCACACATTCCATTGTCATTGTAACCCATCCACTGGACATGTGCTGACATTGACGCAATTTTGCGGTTTAAACGCACAGTCAGTTTGTAATACAGAGCCCACTCTCTTTAACAGAGCCCACTACCAGTTGATGGACATTATAGTGATTTTTTATGACCAAGTCTGGGTCAACGCCGGCATTGACGCAAGTTTGCATTCTAAGGTACAGTATGTACAGTAATAAAAATCCAAATTTCACTGTTTGACTCCCGAAGCACTGGGCATGCGCTCCACATGTACTGTATTGAATACTGAATATTTTAAGTGAAGATTTTAAAAATAATAAAAAAAAACATATTTTCAAGGTCTCAAACTCACGAAACAAGAAGAGGGGAGAAGCAGTGAGACTAGGCATTAGACCGCTAGGCCACACGCTTCACCCATTACTAGAGTTCTGTAGTTTGTAATAATGAAACCACTACAATGTCTAAGTCTGGGACAGTGCCAACAGTATTTACATTTGCGCAAGTACTGTATGATTTCAACCGCACAGTCAGTGGGTAATACAGAGCTTAAGGATTTCAAACTTTATTAGACATTCTTCTACAGCTTTATTATACCGTACATTCCTGATTCCATGTGGAAAACACTGTAATACTGTATATTGTACCGAATCACCGCTTCTGTCAACCAATCATCGGGTGGTGATACAGAACATACCGTACGGTACATTGGAAATCACACGCATGCGCTATGTAGTTTAGGAAAAGTGACACCTGGTGGGCAAAAAGTTGTATTACACGTAATGAAATCAGATGCATGCGCTATGTAGTTTAGGAAAAGTGACATCTGGTGGGCAAAAAGTTGTATTACACGTAATGACTTTTTTCCAGCGTTACACTACGCTACATTACTAAACTTTCTTTGTGGCACTACTCATGGCGTGGTGTGTGGCGTGCCATGTGTGGCGTGAGAGATAACGCTGATGCCATGTGATACCTGGGCACATCGGTACTTACCTTTCTCTCCCGGAATGGCCCACTGTCCCTATACACAAGTATCACAGATATCTCCTACTTACCTTCCTCTCACGGAATGGCCCGCTGTCCCCATATACTAGTATCACAGATATCTCCTACTTACCTTCCTGTGGCAGAATGGCCCACTGTCCCCATACAGTAGTATCACAGATATCTCCTACGTACCTTTCTCTCCCGGAATGGCCCGCTGTCACCATACACTAGTATCACAGATATCTCCTACTTACCTTCCTCTGGCAGAATGGCCCACTGTCCCCATACAGTAGTATCACAGATATCTCCTACGTACCTTTCTCTCCCGGAATGGCCCGCTGTCACCATACACTAGTATCACAGATATCTCCTACTTACCTTCCTCTGGCAGAATGGCCCGCTGTCCCCATACACTAGTATCACAGATATCTCCTACTTACCTTCCTCTGGCAGAATGGCCTGCTGTCACCATACACTAGTATCACAGATATCTCCTACTTACCTTCCTCTGGCAGAATGGCCTGCTGTCCCCTTACACTAATATGGGGACAGAATTCATCAAGCTCCGAAAATAAAATATTTTCGGAGCTTGATTGCAGGAGCATTTGTGATAAATGTGGCATGTCCTCTTGAGTTTTACTCATTAGTTGTTGAAGAAAAAAATCTTTTATTTTATTTGTTAATCTGGGGTGCTGTGTATGGTGGTGGTCGGAGAGGGTCATTATTTCATGATGGACTCAGGTATATTATTTAATGATAGACTGTGTTATAGCCCTGGACACTTTTCCCTGTCTGACTTCCCCTGTGTGTAGGTAGTTACAGACTTCATTGGTGGCAGTGGACACTGGGGCAGCAGCTGCAGGAGCTGGCGCGTGAGTGGAAAATTCGTGCAATCCAGCGCCAGCTGCACAGCGTCTTGTGCCCCCCAGAAGAAGAATACAACATGAGCCAGTCAGCGGGGGGTTAGAAGAGAGGGAGATTTGCGCTGACTGTGCAGTTCCCGGTGAGACACTGGACAGAGCAATTGTGCACATGGAGAGACTGTCCTCAGAAGCAGCTTGTACATGCGGCCAGTGGAGATAAGGGAGATGGGTGGCTAAGCTGAGGGAGGACTTATCTCGGAGGTGGGCAGAGGCATTGCTGACTACTTTTGGCTATCCGAGCACTGAGTGAGCCGCTAAATGACAGACAGGAGGTGCGGCTGGAGGCGGAGCTGACTGCCTGGAGGCACGGGAGTCAGAAGGAGCTGCCGGAGGACAGAGATTTGTATAAAGCTGCTGGAGAAATCAATAGCAGCACAGCTTCGGAGATCGGGGAGTGGTAAGCAAGACCTCCGTAGTTCCCCACACACAGTCAAATCAGCACAACTACCTCACTGTTAGAGAGAGAGGGACTCACAGTGCCAAATGTAATAGGGTGTCTGTTTTGGTAAATTGCGAGTTTAGCACAAAACTTTCACAACTCTCCAATGTAATAGGGTGTCAGTTCTCTAAAACTCGCATTTTTCAGAGTTACTAAAAATCCCCATTTTCAAACTCACATCCAGATGTTTTCACATTGAAAATAATCAACTCGCCCAATGTAATAGAGTGTCTGTTTTAAACTCACAAAAAAAAGATAACCAAAAGTCCCCAAATAATAGACCTGCTTCAGGATAGCAAGTATATCCTGAGCAGGTCAGATTAACACAGAAACATGCACATATCCATGAGATACGTGCATGTTTCTGTGTGTACTTATGTAAAAGGTTTTTTTTTTTAGAAAAAAAAATGACGTGCAGCTCCCCCCGAAAGCCTTACCAGCCCCGGGCTTTCTAAAGCCTGTCCTGGTTCTAAAAATACAGGGGTCAAAATGCGTAGGGGGCCCCTGTATATTAAGAACCAGCACAGGGGTTTGCAGAGCCGGTCCTGGTTATGGAAAAACAGGGGACAAAATGAGTAGGGGTCCCCTGTTAATTCTATTACCAGCACCAGACTCTTTCTAGCAGGGAGGTAATGCCACAGCAAGGGAAAAACCTTTCACAGTTTTTTTTTTTAAATACAGACAGAAGCATCACGGATCTCACTGATCTGTGATGGCTTCTCTAAAACTCGCACCTTTTAATGCTAGTCACATTAAAAGGTGTCAGTTTCCATAGGGAAAAACTCGCCTAAACTCGCAAATGGAGTAGACTCGAGCTGAAAAGTTTGCAGGCTATTGAATTTGCGAGTAACAGCATAAACTCGCACCTTTAAAAAATGCGAGAAGGTGCAAGTTTGTACTGTTACTAAAACAGACTCCCTATTACATTTGGCCCACAGTGTCTGTTTTGCGGAATAAATTGTACATAGGTGCCTTGAATTCTAGATATTGCACTAGATACTAATTATTAGACGCAGCCAATTACAGTGCAGTTAGAAGAAAACACTTTGATTACCTAATGTCACTGTGATTACAGGCATTAAAGTAAATGAAAAATCTCTCCTGAATAGTACCTGTGTATAAAACCTACTTAGTTAGCTTGATTAACTGTTACTCTAAATGGGCCTATCCACTAGAAGACATGAAGACGACTGCACGATTACGACATTGTAATCGTGCAGTCGTTTGTCAGTCTGTGATGAGCCTGCAGTGAACGAGCAGTCGTTCAGTGTAGGCACATCAATCATCCCCTAACATGCTGAACCTGACGTTATCATCAGGTTGTCCAGCATGTTTGCCCGATGATAGATGTCGAAGCCGGATAATTGGCTGAGACTGAATCTGTTAAAATTAAAATCTGCACGACGCCATTTTGCGAATGGCCGCAAGACGCCATTTTGCGACTGGCCACCCAGTGCCATTTTAGCGAGTCTCACACATTATAAGTACATACGGCGATGCTATTATTTAGTGTTGTGCAATTCCCATGCAATAGAACAATGTTAAAAGTCCCCATTATATAAATGCATACTATGATCAACCCTGCAAAACACGTACCACGGTGTACTTCACAAACACGTAGACGCACAACACTAACAAGTGTCTTTTCTTAATATCCCAATACTTACACACTGCACACTTGCATAAAAAGGTTCCCTAGCATTAAGGTTAATATTTAAGGTTTTATGCGTTATCAGCAATGTTGTGGAATACATGTTATTTGATATCTGAGGTTTAGTACATGATAAGCAGACCATGTTTGGTGTCATTCTAAACTACTGTGTATTTGCAGATTTCCGGTTCCATTAGTGAAGAAATCGCAACATGCGTCTGCAAATTATGGATCATAGAGAGTTAGGCATTAAAATGTACTCTGTAATGCAGCCAGTTTAGATTTGTTATTCAGCAGGAAAATGGACACAAAGAGCTGTTGGAGGCTGGACTGTGATCATACGAACTGACCTATGAACTGTACTGTAACAGAAGAACCAGGAAGAAGAACCAATGGAATCATGCCAACCTGTTCTATTGTATTGCCTATCTCTGTAAGGCATATATGTATATATATATGTATATATGCAAGCTCTCTGAAACTAGATGCCAGTCATCTTTTCTTTGCTGTTGACGGAGGTTTCATCTTTGATGCCGGGATCTGGATCCAGAGCGCATGCGTATGTAACGACTGTACCTTGTGACTGTATAATTTGTTTGCGCTAATTGTATTTAGATCACAGCATGTAACCATCTGCTTTTTGGTGAATAATATCTTTTTGTGCTTTGGAACCACAATCAAAGTCTGAAAGCAGTTATTTCTTGTGCGACTCATAACGCTAAATAGCGTAATTTTTAGAGTGTATAGATAGGTAAGCAATCAATATAGATGTCTAAACGACCAGCGGGAGCACGCATTGCTGGTCATTTTAGACATTTTTGCAAATGATTTGCAAACGATTTATGAACGATTACGATATCATTATCGTTCAATTGCTCAATTTAATCTAGTGGATGGGCACCTTTAGACCCCTCCAAGCAAGTGACTTTAGTAAAATTATTACTCTGCAGAGACAGTCAGCTTCACCTACAATAGTCTGAGAGTGAGAAAAACAGCCAGCATATCTCTGGAATAGCTACTGTTAAATGACATCACTAATTGAGATAGTTCTGCTACAGTGAAATTGTAGCCAAGAAAGGATATTGCTACACATTAGTGGAGAACCAGGCAGATCACCAGATCGAACCAGCGGGACAAGAAAATGGTAGATGCAGTAGGGCTAGGTATTAGCCCCCTAGACTACTGCATCTACTGTACTTCCTAGAGTCATGGAATCACTACAATGTCTGCCGTAAGTCCGGGACAGGGTCGACAGTATTGTACTTACTATAATACAGACAACTGGGCATGTGCAGTGCTATGAGACTCAATACGCCACAGTGTAGCGTGCAACTAGCAATGCGGTATATGGCATACCGTATGGAGCAACAAACTACAGTACTGTAGCTGGGCACATCTACAGTACATACAGTATAATATATTGAGTTTTGTAAGGGTTGGATAACAATACTGAACTACAGTACTATAGTGAACATTTAAAAAAATAAATAAATTATCAAGGTCTCGAACAGAATTGTAAGCAAGACGGATCACCTAACCCCTTGCTCACAAGTCTCTCCTAGGAAGAATTGCATCTGTCCTCTACAGTACTTTATGTGACATCTACAGTACCGTACGATGAAGTACTCAGGCGTCTGTAGCGTAGAGGTAAGAAATTGAACTTCTACATTGCAGACGTCTGTACAACCCGGTTCCGGGTTCGAAACCTGGAAGGTTAAACTTTTTTTTTATTATTATTAGACAGTCAAGGTCACACTTTTTTTTTAAATATTATTATTACACAGTCAGTGTGTAATACGGAGATCCCACTTTCACTGTGTGTGAATCATGACCCGCTACAGTATGATCTTCCATACTGTACGCCATGGCATAGCGCTACAAGGGTATGGCTATGGTGCAGCACCACTGGCAATGCATTGCAACCCCACCACTGGGCACGCACCAGAGATCCTATTTGTACCGTAACCCCTCAGAACTGGCTATAAGTCACCACAGCGCCAACTGTACTGACATTGACGCAATTTTGTGGTTTAAACGCACAGTCAGTTTGTAATGCAGAGACCTCTCTCTCAAACAGAGCCAACTATCAGTTACTGAACTCATAAACTCACTAAAGTTTCCAAGTCTGGGACAGCATCGACACTGACGCAAGTTTGCGCTCTAGAGCACAGTCAGTTTGTAATACAGAGACTTCCCTCCCAAACAAAGCCCACTACTGTAGCACTTTCTGAAGTCATGAAATGACTATTGTGTATACTGTAAGTCTCGGACAGTGCAGAATGGCACAAGTGTGAAAATTCAACAGTACTGTGGGAATACAGACACCTGGGCATGCGCCATGGCATAGCGCTACTTGGTTTATGGCTTGGCTCCACTGGGCATGCGGCACACATTCCATTGTCATTGTAACCCATCCACTGGACATGTGCTGACATTGACGCAATTTTGCGGTTTAAACGCACAGTCAGTTTGTAATACAGAGCCCACTCTCTTTAACAGAGCCCACTACCAGTTGATGGACATTATAGTGATTTTTTATGACCAAGTCTGGGTCAACGCCGGCATTGACGCAAGTTTGCATTCTAAGGTACAGTATGTACAGTAATAAAAATCCAAATTTCACTGTTTGACTCCCGAAGCACTGGGCATGCGCTCCACATGTACTGTATTGAATACTGAATATTTTAAGTGAAGATTTTAAAAATAATAAAAAAAAACATATTTTCAAGGTCTCAAACTCACGAAACAAGAAGAGGGGAGAAGCAGTGAGACTAGGCATTAGACCGCTAGGCCACACGCTTCACCCATTACTAGAGTTCTGTAGTTTGTAATAATGAAACCACTACAATGTCTAAGTCTGGGACAGTGCCAACAGTATTTACATTTGCGCAAGTACTGTATGATTTCAACCGCACAGTCAGTGGGTAATACAGAGCTTAAGGATTTCAAACTTTATTAGACATTCTTCTACAGCTTTATTATACCGTACATTCCTGATTCCATGTGGAAAACACTGTAATACTGTATATTGTACCGAATCACCGCTTCTGTCAACCAATCATCGGGTGGTGATACAGAACATACCGTACGGTACATTGGAAATCACACGCATGCGCTATGTAGTTTAGGAAAAGTGACACCTGGTGGGCAAAAAGTTGTATTACACGTAATGAAATCAGATGCATGCGCTATGTAGTTTAGGAAAAGTGACATCTGGTGGGCAAAAAGTTGTATTACACGTAATGACTTTTTTCCAGCGTTACACTACGCTACATTACTAAACTTTCTTTGTGGCACTACTCATGGCGTGGTGTGTGGCGTGCCATGTGTGGCGTGAGAGATAACGCTGATGCCACGTGATACCTGGGCACATCGGTACTTACCTTTCTCTCCCGGAATGGCCCACTGTCCCTATACACAAGTATCACAGATATCTCCTACTTACCTTCCTCTCACGGAATGGCCCGCTGTCCCCATATACTAGTATCACAGATATCTCCTACTTACCTTCCTGTGGCAGAATGGCCCACTGTCCCCATACAGTAGTATCACAGATATCTCCTACGTACCTTTCTCTCCCGGAATGGCCCGCTGTCACCATACACTAGTATCACAGATATCTCCTACTTACCTTCCTCTGGCAGAATGGCCCACTGTCCCCATACAGTAGTATCACAGATATCTCCTACGTACCTTTCTCTCCCGGAATGGCCCGCTGTCACCATACACTAGTATCACAGATATCTCCTACTTACCTTCCTCTGGCAGAATGGCCCGCTGTCCCCATACACTAGTATCACAGATATCTCCTACTTACCTTCCTCTGGCAGAATGGCCTGCTGTCACCATACACTAGTATCACAGATATCTCCTACTTACCTTCCTCTGGCAGAATGGCCTGCTGTCCCCTTACACTAATATGGGGACAGAATTCATCAAGCTCCGAAAATAAAATATTTTCGGAGCTTGATTGCAGGAGCATTTGTGATAAATGTGGCATGTCCTCTTGAGTTTTACTCATTAGTTGTTGAAGAAAAAAATCTTTTATTTTATTTGTTAATCTGGGGTGCTGTGTATGGTGGTGGTCGGAGAGGGTCATTATTTCATGATGGACTCAGGTATATTATTTAATGATAGACTGTGTTATAGCCCTGGACACTTTTCCCTGTCTGACTTCCCCTGTGTGTAGGTAGTTACAGACTTCATTGGTGGCAGTGGACACTGGGGCAGCAGCTGCAGGAGCTGGCGCGTGAGTGGAAAATTCGTGTAATCCAGCGCCAGCTGCACAGCGTCTTGTGCCCCCCAGAAGAAGAATACAACATGAGCCAGTCAGCGGGGGGTTAGAAGAGAGGGAGATTTGCGCTGACTGTGCAGTTCCCGGTGAGACACTGGACAGAGCAATTGTGCACATGGAGACTGTCCTCAGAAGCAGCTTGTACATGCGGCCAGTGGAGATAAGGGAGATGGGTGGCTAAGCTGAGGGAGGACTTATCTCGGAGGTGGGCAGAGGCATTGCTGACTACTTTTGGCTATCCGAGCACTGAGTGAGCCGCTAAATGACAGACAGGAGGTGCGGCTGGAGGCGGAGCTGACTGCCTGGAGGCACGGGAGTCAGAAGGAGCTGCCGGAGGACAGAGATTTGTATAAAGCTGCTGGAGAAATCAATAGCAGCACAGCTTCGGAGATCGGGGAGTGGTAAGCAAGACCTCCGTAGTTCCCCACACACAGTCAAATCAGCACAACTACCTCACTGTTAGAGAGAGAGGGACTCACAGTGCCAAATGTAATAGGGTGTCTGTTTTGGTAAATTGCGAGTTTAGCACAAAACTTTCACAACTCTCCAATGTAATAGGGTGTCAGTTCTCTAAAACTCGCATTTTTCAGAGTTACTAAAAATCCCCATTTTCAAACTCACATCCAGATGTTTTCACATTGAAAATAATCAACTCGCCCAATGTAATAGAGTGTCTGTTTTAAACTCACAAAAAAAAGATAACCAAAAGTCCCCAAATAATAGACCTGCTTCAGGATAGCAAGTATATCCTGAGCAGGTCAGATTAACACAGAAACATGCACATATCCATGAGATACGTGCATGTTTCTGTGTGTACTTATGTAAAAGGTTTTTTTTTTTAGAAAAAAAAATGACGTGCAGCTCCCCCCGAAAGCCTTACCAGCCCCGGGCTTTCTAAAGCCTGTCCTGGTTCTAAAAATACAGGGGTCAAAATGCATAGGGGGCCCCTGTATATTAAGAACCAGCACAGGGGTTTGCAGAGCCGGTCCTGGTTATGGAAAAACAGGGGACAAAATGAGTAGGGGTCCCCTATTAATTCTATTACCAGCACCAGACTCTTTCTAGCAGGGAGGTAATGCCACAGCAAGGGAAAAACCTTTCACAGTTTTTTTTTTAAAATACAGACAGAAGCATCACGGATCTCACTGATCTGTGATGGCTTCTCTAAAACTCGCACCTTTTAATGCTAGTCACATTAAAAGGTGTCAGTTTCCATAGGGAAAAACTCGCCTAAACTCGCAAATGGAGTAGACTCGAGCTGAAAAGTTTGCAGGCTATTGAATTTGCGAGTAACAGCATAAACTCGCACCTTTAAAAAATGCGAGAAGGTGCAAGTTTGTACTGTTACTAAAACAGACTCCCTATTACATTTGGCCCACAGTGTCTGTTTTGCGGAATAAATTGTACATAGGTGCCTTGAATTCTAGATATTGCACTAGATACTAATTATTAGACGCAGCCAATTACAGTGCAGTTAGAAGAAAACACTTTGATTACCTAATGTCACTGTGATTACAGGCATTAAAGTAAATGAAAAATCTCTCCTGAATAGTACCTGTGTATAAAACCTACTTAGTTAGCTTGATTAACTGTTACTCTAAATGGGCCTATCCACTAGAAGACATGAAGACGACTGCACGATTACGACATTGTAATCGTGCAGTCGTTTGTCAGTCTGTGATGAGCCTGCAGTGAACGAGCAGTCGTTCAGTGTAGGCACATCAATCATCCCCTAACATGCTGAACCTGACGTTATCATCAGGTTGTCCAGCATGTTTGCCCGATGATAGATGTCGAAGCCGGATAATTGGCTGAGACTGAATCTGTTAAAATTAAAATCTGCACGACGCCATTTTGCGAATGGCCGCAAGACGCCATTTTGCGACTGGCCACCCAGTGCCATTTTAGCGAGTCTCACACATTATAAGTACATACGGCGATGCTATTATTTAGTGTTGTGCAATTCCCATGCAATAGAACAATGTTAAAAGTCCCCATTATATAAATGCATACTATGATCAACCCTGCAAAACACGTACCACGGTGTACTTCACAAACACGTAGACGCACAACACTAACAAGTGTCTTTTCTTAATATCCCAATACTTACACACTGCACACTTGCATAAAAAGGTTCCCTAGCATTAAGGTTAATATTTAAGGTTTTATGCGTTATCAGCAATGTTGTGGAATACATGTTATTTGATATCTGAGGTTTAGTACATGATAAGCAGACCATGTTTGGTGTCATTCTAAACTACTGTGTATTTGCAGATTTCCGGTTCCATTAGTGAAGAAATCGCAACATGCGTCTGCAAATTATGGATCATAGAGAGTTAGGCATTAAAATGTACTCTGTAATGCAGCCAGTTTAGATTTGTTATTCAGCAGGAAAATGGACACAAAGAGCTGTTGGAGGCTGGACTGTGATCATACGAACTGACCTATGAACTGTACTGTAACAGAAGAACCAGGAAGAAGAACCAATGGAATCATGCCAACCTGTTCTATTGTATTGCCTATCTCTGTAAGGCATATATGTATATATATATGTATATATGCAAGCTCTCTGAAACTAGATGCCAGTCATCTTTTCTTTGCTGTTGACGGAGGTTTCATCTTTGATGCCGGGATCTGGATCCAGAGCGCATGCGTATGTAACGACTGTACCTTGTGACTGTATAATTTGTTTGCGCTAATTGTATTTAGATCACAGCATGTAACCATCTGCTTTTTGGTGAATAATATCTTTTTGTGCTTTGGAACCACAATCAAAGTCTGAAAGCAGTTATTTCTTGTGCGACTCATAACGCTAAATAGCGTAATTTTTAGAGTGTATAGATAGGTAAGCAATCAATATAGATGTCTAAACGACCAGCGGGAGCACGCATTGCTGGTCATTTTAGACATTTTTGCAAATGATTTGCAAACGATTTATGAACGATTACGATATCATTATCGTTCAATTGCTCAATTTAATCTAGTGGATGGGCACCTTTAGACCCCTCCAAGCAAGTGACTTTAGTAAAATTATTACTCTGCAGAGACAGTCAGCTTCACCTACAATAGTCTGAGAGTGAGAAAAACAGCCAGAATATCTCTGGAATAGCTACTGTTAAATGACATCACTAATTGAGATAGTTCTGCTACAGTGAAATTGTAGCCAAGAAAGGATATTGCTACACATTAGTGGAGAACCAGGCAGATCACCAGATCGAACCAGCGGGACAAGAAAATGGTAGATGCAGTAGGGCTAGGTATTAGCCCCCTAGACTACTGCATCTACTGTACTTCCTAGAGTCATGGAATCACTACAATGTCTACCGTAAGTCCGGGACAGGGTCGACAGTATTGTACTTACTATAATACAGACAACTGGGCATGTGCAGTGCTATGAGACTCAATACGCCACAGTGTAGCGTGCAACTAGCAATGCGGTATATGGCATACCGTATGGAGCAACAAACTACAGTACTGTAGCTGGGCACATCTACAGTACATACAGTATAATATATTGAGTTTTGTAAGGGTTGGATAACAATACTGAACTACAGTACTATAGTGAACATTTAAAAAAATAAATAAATTATCAAGGTCTCGAACAGAATTGTAAGCAAGACGGATCACCTAACCCCTTGCTCACAAGTCTCTCCTAGGAAGAATTGCATCTGTCCTCTACAGTACTTTATGTGACATCTACAGTACCGTACGATGAAGTACTCAGGCGTCTGTAGCGTAGTGGTAAGAAATTGAACTTCTACATTGCAGACGTCTGTACAACCCGGTTCCGGGTTCGAAACCTGGAAGGTTAAACTTTTTTTTTATTATTATTAGACAGTCAAGGTCACACTTTTTTTTTAAATATTATTATTACACAGTCAGTGTGTGATACGGAGATCCCACTTTCACTGTGTGTGAATCATGACCCGCTACTGTATGATCTTCCATACTGTACGCCATGGCATAGCGCTACAAGGGTATGGCTATGGTGCAGCACCACTGGCAATGCATTGCAACCCCACCACTGGGCACGCACCAGAGATCCTATTTGTACCGTAACCCCTCAGAACTGGCTATAAGTCACCACAGCGCCAACTGTACTGACATTGACGCAATTTTGTGGTTTAAACGCACAGTCAGTTTGTAATGCAGAGACCTCTCTCTCAAACAGAGCCAACTATCAGTTACTGAACTCATAAACTCACTAAAGTTTCCAAGTCTGGGACAGCATCGACACTGACGCAAGTTTGCGCTCTAGAGCACAGTCAGTTTGTAATACAGAGACTTCCCTCCCAAACAAAGCCCACTACTGTAGCACTTTCTGAAGTCATGAAATGACTATTGTGTATACTGTAAGTCTCGGACAGTGCAGAATGGCACAAGTGTGAAAATTCAACAGTACTGTGGGAATACAGACACCTGGGCATGCGCCATGGCATAGCGCTACTTGGTTTATGGCTTGGCTCCACTGGGCATGCGGCACACATTCCATTGTCATTGTAACCCATCCACTGGACATGTGCTGACATTGATGCAATTTTGCGGTTTAAACGCACAGTCAGTTTGTAATACAGAGCCCACTCTCTTTAACAGAGCCCACTACCAGTTGATGGACATTATAGTGATTTTTTATGACCAAGTCTGGGTCAACGCCGGCATTGACGCAAGTTTGCATTCTAAGGTACAGTATGTACAGTAATAAAAATCCAAATTTCACTGTTTGACTCCCGAAGCACTGGGCATGCGCTCCACATGTACTGTATTGAATACTGAATATTTTAAGTGAAGATTTTAAAAATAATAAAAAAAAACATATTTTCAAGGTCTCAAACTCACGAAACAAGAAGAGGGGAGAAGCAGTGAGACTAGGCATTAGACCGCTAGGCCACACGCTTCACCCATTACTAGAGTTCTGTAGTTTGTAATAATGAAACCACTACAATGTCTAAGTCTGGGACAGTGCCAACAGTATTTACATTTGCGCAAGTACTGTATGATTTCAACCGCACAGTCAGTGGGTAATACAGAGCTTAAGGATTTCAAACTTTATTAGACATTCTTCTACAGCTTTATTATACCGTACATTCCTGATTCCATGTGGAAAACACTGTAATACTGTATATTGTACCGAATCACCGCTTCTGTCAACCAATCATCGGGTGGTGATACAGAACATACCGTACGGTACATTGGAAATCACACGCATGCGCTATGTAGTTTAGGAAAAGTGACACCTGGTGGGCAAAAAGTTGTATTACACGTAATGAAATCAGATGCATGCGCTATGTAGTTTAGGAAAAGTGACATCTGGTGGGCAAAAAGTTGTATTACACGTAATGACTTTTTTCCAGCGTTACACTACGCTACATTACTAAACTTTCTTTGTGGCACTACTCATGGCGTGGTGTGTGGCGTGCCATGTGTGGCGTGAGAGATAACGCTGATGCCATGTGATACCTGGGCACATCGGTACTTACCTTTCTCTCCCGGAATGGCCCACTGTCCCTATACACAAGTATCACAGATATCTCCTACTTACCTTCCTCTCACGGAATGGCCCGCTGTCCCCATATACTAGTATCACAGATATCTCCTACTTACCTTCCTGTGGCAGAATGGCCCACTGTCCCCATACAGTAGTATCACAGATATCTCCTACGTACCTTTCTCTCCCGGAATGGCCCGCTGTCACCATACACTAGTATCACAGATATCTCCTACTTACCTTCCTCTGGCAGAATGGCCCACTGTCCCCATACAGTAGTATCACAGATATCTCCTACGTACCTTTCTCTCCCGGAATGGCCCGCTGTCACCATACACTAGTATCACAGATATCTCCTACTTACCTTCCTCTGGCAGAATGGCCCGCTGTCCCCATACACTAGTATCACAGATATCTCCTACTTACCTTCCTCTGGCAGAATGGCCTGCTGTCACCATACACTAGTATCACAGATATCTCCTACTTACCTTCCTCTGGCAGAATGGCCTGCTGTCCCCTTACACTAATATGGGGACAGAATTCATCAAGCTCCGAAAATAAAATATTTTCGGAGCTTGATTGCAGGAGCATTTGTGATAAATATGGCATGTCCTCTTGAGTTTTACTCATTAGTTGTTGAAGAAAAAAATCTTTTATTTTATTTGTTAATCTGGGGTGCTGTGTATGGTGGTGGTCGGAGAGGGTCATTATTTCATGATGGACTCAGGTATATTATTTAATGATAGACTGTGTTATAGCCCTGGACACTTTTCCCTGTCTGACTTCCCCTGTGTGTAGGTAGTTACAGACTTCATTGGTGGCAGTGGACACTGGGGCAGCAGCTGCAGGAGCTGGCGCGTGAGTGGAAAATTCGTGCAATCCAGCGCCAGCTGCACAGCGTCTTGTGCCCCCCAGAAGAAGAATACAACATGAGCCAGTCAGCGGGGGGTTAGAAGAGAGGGAGATTTGCGCTGACTGTGCAGTTCCCGGTGAGACACTGGACAGAGCAATTGTGCACATGGAGAGACTGTCCTCAGAAGCAGCTTGTACATGCGGCCAGTGGAGATAAGGGAGATGGGTGGCTAAGCTGAGGGAGGACTTATCTCGGAGGTGGGCAGAGGCATTGCTGACTACTTTTGGCTATCCGAGCACTGAGTGAGCCGCTAAATGACAGACAGGAGGTGCGGCTGGAGGCGGAGCTGACTGCCTGGAGGCACGGGAGTCAGAAGGAGCTGCCAGAGGACAGAGATTTGTATAAAGCTGCTGGAGAAATCAATAGCAGCACAGCTTCGGAGATCGGGGAGTGGTAAGCAAGACCTCCGTAGTTCCCCACACACAGTCAAATCAGCACAACTACCTCACTGTTAGAGAGAGAGGGACTCACAGTGCCAAATGTAATAGGGTGTCTGTTTTGGTAAATTGCGAGTTTAGCACAAAACTTTCACAACTCTCCAATGTAATAGGGTGTCAGTTCTCTAAAACTCGCATTTTTCAGAGTTACTAAAAATCCCCATTTTCAAACTCACATCCAGATGTTTTCACATTGAAAATAATCAACTCGCCCAATGTAATAGAGTGTCTGTTTTAAACTCACAAAAAAAAGATAACCAAAAGTCCCCAAATAATAGACCTGCTTCAGGATAGCAAGTATATCCTGAGCAGGTCAGATTAACACAGAAACATGCACATATCCATGAGATACGTGCATGTTTCTGTGTGTACTTATGTAAAAGGTTTTTTTTTTTAGAAAAAAAAATGACGTGCAGCTCCCCCCGAAAGCCTTACCAGCCCCGGGCTTTCTAAAGCCTGTCCTGGTTCTAAAAATACAGGGGTCAAAATGCGTAGGGGGCCCCTGTATATTAAGAACCAGCACAGGGGTTTGCAGAGCCGGTCCTGGTTATGGAAAAACAGGGGACAAAATGAGTAGGGGTCCCCTGTTAATTCTATTACCAGCACCAGACTCTTTCTAGCAGGGAGGTAATGCCACAGCAAGGGAAAAACCTTTCACAGTTTTTTTTTTAAAATACAGACAGAAGCATCACGGATCTCACTGATCTGTGATGGCTTCTCTAAAACTCGCACCTTTTAATGCTAGTCACATTAAAAGGTGTCAGTTTCCATAGGGAAAAACTCGCCTAAACTCGCAAATGGAGTAGACTCGAGCTGAAAAGTTTGCAGGCTATTGAATTTGCGAGTAACAGCATAAACTCGCACCTTTAAAAAATGCGAGAAGGTGCAAGTTTGTACTGTTACTAAAACAGACTCCCTATTACATTTGGCCCACAGTGTCTGTTTTGCGGAATAAATTGTACATAGGTGCCTTGAATTCTAGATATTGCACTAGATACTAATTATTAGACGCAGCCAATTACAGTGCAGTTAGAAGAAAACACTTTGATTACCTAATGTCACTGTGATTACAGGCATTAAAGTAAATGAAAAATCTCTCCTGAATAGTACCTGTGTATAAAACCTACTTAGTTAGCTTGATTAACTGTTACTCTAAATGGGCCTATCCACTAGAAGACATGAAGACGACTGCACGATTACGACATTGTAATCGTGCAGTCGTTTGTCAGTCTGTGATGAGCCTGCAGTGAACGAGCAGTCGTTCAGTGTAGGCACATCAATCATCCCCTAACATGCTGAACCTGACGTTATCATCAGGTTGTCCAGCATGTTTGCCCGATGATAGATGTCGAAGCCGGATAATTGGCTGAGACTGAATCTGTTAAAATTAAAATCTGCACGACGCCATTTTGCGAATGGCCGCAAGACGCCATTTTGCGACTGGCCACCCAGTGCCATTTTAGCGAGTCTCACACATTATAAGTACATACGGCGATGCTATTATTTAGTGTTGTGCAATTCCCATGCAATAGAACAATGTTAAAAGTCCCCATTATATAAATGCATACTATGATCAACCCTGCAAAACACGTACCACGGTGTACTTCACAAACACGTAGACGCACAACACTAACAAGTGTCTTTTCTTAATATCCCAATACTTACACACTGCACACTTGCATAAAAAGGTTCCCTAGCATTAAGGTTAATATTTAAGGTTTTATGCGTTATCAGCAATGTTGTGGAATACATGTTATTTGATATCTGAGGTTTAGTACATGATAAGCAGACCATGTTTGGTGTCATTCTAAACTACTGTGTATTTGCAGATTTCCGGTTCCATTAGTGAAGAAATCGCAACATGCGTCTGCAAATTATGGATCATAGAGAGTTAGGCATTAAAATGTACTCTGTAATGCAGCCAGTTTAGATTTGTTATTCAGCAGGAAAATGGACACAAAGAGCTGTTGGAGGCTGGACTGTGATCATACGAACTGACCTATGAACTGTACTGTAACAGAAGAACCAGGAAGAAGAACCAATGGAATCATGCCAACCTGTTCTATTGTATTGCCTATCTCTGTAAGGCATATATGTATATATATATGTATATATGCAAGTTCTCTGAAACTAGATGCCAGTCATCTTTTCTTTGCTGTTGACGGAGGTTTCATCTTTGATGCCGGGATCTGGATCCAGAGCGCATGCGTATGTAACGACTGTACCTTGTGACTGTATAATTTGTTTGCGCTAATTGTATTTAGATCACAGCATGTAACCATCTGCTTTTTGGTGAATAATATCTTTTTGTGCTTTGGAACCACAATCAAAGTCTGAAAGCAGTTATTTCTTGTGCGACTCATAACGCTAAATAGCGTAATTTTTAGAGTGTATAGATAGGTAAGCAATCAATATAGATGTCTAAACGACCAGCGGGAGCACGCATTGCTGGTCATTTTAGACATTTTTGCAAATGATTTGCAAACGATTTATGAACGATTACGATATCATTATCGTTCAATTGCTCAATTTAATCTAGTGGATGGGCACCTTTAGACCCCTCCAAGCAAGTGACTTTAGTAAAATTATTACTCTGCAGAGACAGTCAGCTTCACCTACAATAGTCTGAGAGTGAGAAAAACAGCCAGCATATCTCTGGAATAGCTACTGTTAAATGACATCACTAATTGAGATAGTTCTGCTACAGTGAAATTGTAGCCAAGAAAGGATATTGCTACACATTAGTGGAGAACCAGGCAGATCACCAGATCGAACCAGCGGGACAAGAAAATGGTAGATGCAGTAGGGCTAGGTATTAGCCCCCTAGACTACTGCATCTACTGTACTTCCTAGAGTCATGGAATCACTACAATGTCTACCGTAAGTCCGGGACAGGGTCGACAGTATTGTACTTACTATAATACAGACAACTGGGCATGTGCAGTGCTATGAGACTCAATACGCCACAGTGTAGCGTGCAACTAGCAATGCGGTATATGGCATACCGTATGGAGCAACAAACTACAGTACTGTAGCTGGGCACATCTACAGTACATACAGTATAATATATTGAGTTTTGTAAGGGTTGGATAACAATACTGAACTACAGTACTATAGTGAACATTTAAAAAAATAAATAAATTATCAAGGTCTCGAACAGAATTGTAAGCAAGACGGATCACCTAACCCCTTGCTCACAAGTCTCTCCTAGGAAGAATTGCATCTGTCCTCTACAGTACTTTATGTGACATCTACAGTACCGTACGATGAAGTACTCAGGCGTCTGTAGCGTAGAGGTAAGAAATTGAACTTCTACATTGCAGACGTCTGTACAACCCGGTTCCGGGTTCGAAACCTGGAAGGTTAAACTTTTTTTTTATTATTATTAGACAGTCAAGGTCACACTTTTTTTTTAAATATTATTATTACACAGTCAGTGTGTAATACGGAGATCCCACTTTCACTGTGTGTGAATCATGACCCGCTACTGTATGATCTTCCATACTGTACGCCATGGCATAGCGCTACAAGGGTATGGCTATGGTGCAGCACCACTGGCAATGCATTGCAACCCCACCACTGGGCACGCACCAGAGATCCTATTTGTACCGTAACCCCTCAGAACTGGCTATAAGTCACCACAGCGCCAACTGTACTGACATTGACGCAATTTTGTGGTTTAAACGCACAGTCAGTTTGTAATGCAGAGACCTCTCTCTCAAACAGAGCCAACTATCAGTTACTGAACTCATAAACTCACTAAAGTTTCCAAGTCTGGGACAGCATCGACACTGACGCAAGTTTGCGCTCTAGAGCACAGTCAGTTTGTAATACAGAGACTTCCCTCCCAAACAAAGCCCACTACTGTAGCACTTTCTGAAGTCATGAAATGACTATTGTGTATACTGTAAGTCTCGGACAGTGCAGAATGGCACAAGTGTGAAAATTCAACAGTACTGTGGGAATACAGACACCTGGGCATGCGCCATGGCATAGCGCTACTTGGTTTATGGCTTGGCTCCACTGGGCATGCGGCACACATTCCATTGTCATTGTAACCCATCCACTGGACATGTGCTGACATTGACGCAATTTTGCGGTTTAAACGCACAGTCAGTTTGTAATACAGAGCCCACTCTCTTTAACAGAGCCCACTACCAGTTGATGGACATTATAGTGATTTTTTATGACCAAGTCTGGGTCAACGCCGGCATTGACGCAAGTTTGCATTCTAAGGTACAGTATGTACAGTAATAAAAATCCAAATTTCACTGTTTGACTCCCGAAGCACTGGGCATGCGCTCCACATGTACTGTATTGAATACTGAATATTTTAAGTGAAGATTTTAAAAATAATAAAAAAAAACATATTTTCAAGGTCTCAAACTCACGAAACAAGAAGAGGGGAGAAGCAGTGAGACTAGGCATTAGACCGCTAGGCCACACGCTTCACCCATTACTAGAGTTCTGTAGTTTGTAATAATGAAACCACTACAATGTCTAAGTCTGGGACAGTGCCAACAGTATTTACATTTGCGCAAGTACTGTATGATTTCAACCGCACAGTCAGTGGGTAATACAGAGCTTAAGGATTTCAAACTTTATTAGACATTCTTCTACAGCTTTATTATACCGTACATTCCTGATTCCATGTGGAAAACACTGTAATACTGTATATTGTACCGAATCACCGCTTCTGTCAACCAATCATCGGGTGGTGATACAGAACATACCGTACGGTACATTGGAAATCACACGCATGCGCTATGTAGTTTAGGAAAAGTGACACCTGGTGGGCAAAAAGTTGTATTACACGTAATGAAATCAGATGCATGCGCTATGTAGTTTAGGAAAAGTGACATCTGGTGGGCAAAAAGTTGTATTACACGTAATGACTTTTTTCCAGCGTTACACTACACTACATTACTAAACTTTCTTTGTGGCACTACTCATGGCGTGCCATGTGTGGCGTGAGAGATAACGCTGATGCCACGTGATACCTGGGCACATCGGTACTTACCTTTCTCTCCCGGAATGGCCCACTGTCCCTATACACAAGTATCACAGATATCTCCTACTTACCTTCCTCTCACGGAATGGCCCGCTGTCCCCATATACTAGTATCACAGATATCTCCTACTTACCTTCCTGTGGCAGAATGGCCCACTGTCCCCATACAGTAGTATCACAGATATCTCCTACGTACCTTTCTCTCCCGGAATGGCCCGCTGTCACCATACACTAGTATCACAGATATCTCCTACTTACCTTCCTCTGGCAGAATGGCCCACTGTCCCCATACAGTAGTATCACAGATATCTCCTACGTACCTTTCTCTCCCGGAATGGCCCGCTGTCACCATACACTAGTATCACAGATATCTCCTACTTACCTTCCTCTGGCAGAATGGCCCGCTGTCCCCATACACTAGTATCACAGATATCTCCTACTTACCTTCCTCTGGCAGAATGGCCTGCTGTCACCATACACTAGTATCACAGATATCTCCTACTTACCTTCCTCTGGCAGAATGGCCTGCTGTCCCCTTACACTAATATGGGGACAGAATTCATCAAGCTCCGAAAATAAAATATTTTCGGAGCTTGATTGCAGGAGCATTTGTGATAAATGTGGCATGTCCTCTTGAGTTTTACTCATTAGTTGTTGAAGAAAAAAATCTTTTATTTTATTTGTTAATCTGGGGTGCTGTGTATGGTGGTGGTCGGAGAGGGTCATTATTTCATGATGGACTCAGGTATATTATTTAATGATAGACTGTGTTATAGCCCTGGACACTTTTCCCTGTCTGACTTCCCCTGTGTGTAGGTAGTTACAGACTTCATTGGTGGCAGTGGACACTGGGGCAGCAGCTGCAGGAGCTGGCGCGTGAGTGGAAAATTCGTGCAATCCAGCGCCAGCTGCACAGCGTCTTGTGCCCCCCAGAAGAAGAATACAACATGAGCCAGTCAGCGGGGGGTTAGAAGAGAGGGAGATTTGCGCTGACTGTGCAGTTCCCGGTGAGACACTGGACAGAGCAATTGTGCACATGGAGAGACTGTCCTCAGAAGCAGCTTGTACATGCGGCCAGTGGAGATAAGGGAGATGGGTGGCTAAGCTGAGGGAGGACTTATCTCGGAGGTGGGCAGAGGCATTGCTGACTACTTTTGGCTATCCGAGCACTGAGTGAGCCGCTAAATGACAGACAGGAGGTGCGGCTGGAGGCGGAGCTGACTGCCTGGAGGCACGGGAGTCAGAAGGAGCTGCCGGAGGACAGAGATTTGTATAAAGCTGCTGGAGAAATCAATAGCAGCACAGCTTCGGAGATCGGGGAGTGGTAAGCAAGACCTCCGTAGTTCCCCACACACAGTCAAATCAGCACAACTACCTCACTGTTAGAGAGAGAGGGACTCACAGTGCCAAATGTAATAGGGTGTCTGTTTTGGTAAATTGCGAGTTTAGCACAAAACTTTCACAACTCTCCAATGTAATAGGGTGTCAGTTCTCTAAAACTCGCATTTTTCAGAGTTACTAAAAATCCCCATTTTCAAACTCACATCCAGATGTTTTCACATTGAAAATAATCAACTCGCCCAATGTAATAGAGTGTCTGTTTTAAACTCACAAAAAAAAGATAACCAAAAGTCCCCAAATAATAGACCTGCTTCAGGATAGCAAGTATATCCTGAGCAGGTCAGATTAACACAGAAACATGCACATATCCATGAGATACGTGCATGTTTCTGTGTGTACTTATGTAAAAGGTTTTTTTTTTTAGAAAAAAAAATGACGTGCAGCTCCCCCCGAAAGCCTTACCAGCCCCGGGCTTTCTAAAGCCTGTCCTGGTTCTAAAAATACAGGGGTCAAAATGCGTAGGGGGCCCCTGTATATTAAGAACCAGCACAGGGGTTTGCAGAGCCGGTCCTGGTTATGGAAAAACAGGGGACAAAATGAGTAGGGGTCCCCTGTTAATTCTATTACCAGCACCAGACTCTTTCTAGCAGGGAGGTAATGCCACAGCAAGGGAAAAACCTTTCACAGTTTTTTTTTTAAAATACAGACAGAAGCATCACGGATCTCACTGATCTGTGATGGCTTCTCTAAAACTCGCACCTTTTAATGCTAGTCACATTAAAAGGTGTCAGTTTCCATAGGGAAAAACTCGCCTAAACTCGCAAATGGAGTAGACTCGAGCTGAAAAGTTTGCAGGCTATTGAATTTGCGAGTAACAGCATAAACTCGCACCTTTAAAAAATGCGAGAAGGTGCAAGTTTGTACTGTTACTAAAACAGACTCCCTATTACATTTGGCCCACAGTGTCTGTTTTGCGGAATAAATTGTACATAGGTGCCTTGAATTCTAGATATTGCACTAGATACTAATTATTAGACGCAGCCAATTACAGTGCAGTTAGAAGAAAACACTTTGATTACCTAATGTCACTGTGATTACAGGCATTAAAGTAAATGAAAAATCTCTCCTGAATAGTACCTGTGTATAAAACCTACTTAGTTAGCTTGATTAACTGTTACTCTAAATGGGCCTATCCACTAGAAGACATGAAGACGACTGCACGATTACGACATTGTAATCGTGCAGTCGTTTGTCAGTCTGTGATGAGCCTGCAGTGAACGAGCAGTCGTTCAGTGTAGGCACATCAATCATCCCCTAACATGCTGAACCTGACGTTATCATCAGGTTGTCCAGCATGTTTGCCCGATGATAGATGTCGAAGCCGGATAATTGGCTGAGACTGAATCTGTTAAAATTAAAATCTGCACGACGCCATTTTGCGAATGGCCGCAAGACGCCATTTTGCGACTGGCCACCCAGTGCCATTTTAGCGAGTCTCACACATTATAAGTACATACGGCGATGCTATTATTTAGTGTTGTGCAATTCCCATGCAATAGAACAATGTTAAAAGTCCCCATTATATAAATGCATACTATGATCAACCCTGCAAAACACGTACCACGGTGTACTTCACAAACACGTAGACGCACAACACTAACAAGTGTCTTTTCTTAATATCCCAATACTTACACACTGCACACTTGCATAAAAAGGTTCCCTAGCATTAAGGTTAATATTTAAGGTTTTATGCGTTATCAGCAATGTTGTGGAATACATGTTATTTGATATCTGAGGTTTAGTACATGATAAGCAGACCATGTTTGGTGTCATTCTAAACTACTGTGTATTTGCAGATTTCCGGTTCCATTAGTGAAGAAATCGCAACATGCGTCTGCAAATTATGGATCATAGAGAGTTAGGCATTAAAATGTACTCTGTAATGCAGCCAGTTTAGATTTGTTATTCAGCAGGAAAATGGACACAAAGAGCTGTTGGAGGCTGGACTGTGATCATACGAACTGACCTATGAACTGTACTGTAACAGAAGAACCAGGAAGAAGAACCAATGGAATCATGCCAACCTGTTCTATTGTATTGCCTATCTCTGTAAGGCATATATGTATATATATATGTATATATGCAAGTTCTCTGAAACTAGATGCCAGTCATCTTTTCTTTGCTGTTGACGGAGGTTTCATCTTTGATGCCGGGATCTGGATCCAGAGCGCATGCGTATGTAACGACTGTACCTTGTGACTGTATAATTTGTTTGCGCTAATTGTATTTAGATCACAGCATGTAACCATCTGCTTTTTGGTGAATAATATCTTTTTGTGCTTTGGAACCACAATCAAAGTCTGAAAGCAGTTATTTCTTGTGCGACTCATAACGCTAAATAGCGTAATTTTTAGAGTGTATAGATAGGTAAGCAATCAATATAGATGTCTAAACGACCAGCGGGAGCACGCATTGCTGGTCATTTTAGACATTTTTGCAAATGATTTGCAAACGATTTATGAACGATTACGATATCATTATCGTTCAATTGCTCAATTTAATCTAGTGGATGGGCACCTTTAGACCCCTCCAAGCAAGTGACTTTAGTAAAATTATTACTCTGCAGAGACAGTCAGCTTCACCTACAATAGTCTGAGAGTGAGAAAAACAGCCAGCATATCTCTGGAATAGCTACTGTTAAATGACATCACTAATTGAGATAGTTCTGCTACAGTGAAATTGTAGCCAAGAAAGGATATTGCTACACATTAGTGGAGAACCAGGCAGATCACCAGATCGAACCAGCGGGACAAGAAAATGGTAGATGCAGTAGGGCTAGGTATTAGCCCCCTAGACTACTGCATCTACTGTACTTCCTAGAGTCATGGAATCACTACAATGTCTACCGTAAGTCCGGGACAGGGTCGACAGTATTGTACTTACTATAATACAGACAACTGGGCATGTGCAGTGCTATGAGACTCAATACGCCACAGTGTAGCGTGCAACTAGCAATGCGGTATATGGCATACCGTATGGAGCAACAAACTACAGTACTGTAGCTGGGCACATCTACAGTACATACAGTATAATATATTGAGTTTTGTAAGGGTTGGATAACAATACTGAACTACAGTACTATAGTGAACATTTAAAAAAATAAATAAATTATCAAGGTCTCGAACAGAATTGTAAGCAAGACGGATCACCTAACCCCTTGCTCACAAGTCTCTCCTAGGAAGAATTGCATCTGTCCTCTACAGTACTTTATGTGACATCTACAGTACCGTACGATGAAGTACTCAGGCGTCTGTAGCGTAGAGGTAAGAAATTGAACTTCTACATTGCAGACGTCTGTACAACCCGGTTCCGGGTTCGAAACCTGGAAGGTTAAACTTTTTTTTTATTATTATTAGACAGTCAAGGTCACACTTTTTTTTTAAATATTATTATTACACAGTCAGTGTGTAATACGGAGATCCCACTTTCACTGTGTGTGAATCATGACCCGCTACTGTATGATCTTCCATACTGTACGCCATGGCATAGCGCTACAAGGGTATGGCTATGGTGCAGCACCACTGGCAATGCATTGCAACCCCACCACTGGGCACGCACCAGAGATCCTATTTGTACCGTAACCCCTCAGAACTGGCTATAAGTCACCACAGCGCCAACTGTACTGACATTGACGCAATTTTGTGGTTTAAACGCACAGTCAGTTTGTAATGCAGAGACCTCTCTCTCAAACAGAGCCAACTATCAGTTACTGAACTCATAAACTCACTAAAGTTTCCAAGTCTGGGACAGCATCGACACTGACGCAAGTTTGCGCTCTAGAGCACAGTCAGTTTGTAATACAGAGACTTCCCTCCCAAACAAAGCCCACTACTGTAGCACTTTCTGAAGTCATGAAATGACTATTGTGTATACTGTAAGTCTCGGACAGTGCAGAATGGCACAAGTGTGAAAATTCAACAGTACTGTGGGAATACAGACACCTGGGCATGCGCCATGGCATAGCGCTACTTGGTTTATGGCTTGGCTCCACTGGGCATGCGGCACACATTCCATTGTCATTGTAACCCATCCACTGGACATGTGCTGACATTGACGCAATTTTGCGGTTTAAACGCACAGTCAGTTTGTAATACAGAGCCCACTCTCTTTAACAGAGCCCACTACCAGTTGATGGACATTATAGTGATTTTTTATGACCAAGTCTGGGTCAACGCCGGCATTGACGCAAGTTTGCATTCTAAGGTACAGTATGTACAGTAATAAAAATCCAAATTTCACTGTTTGACTCCCGAAGCACTGGGCATGCGCTCCACATGTACTGTATTGAATACTGAATATTTTAAGTGAAGATTTTAAAAATAATAAAAAAAAACATATTTTCAAGGTCTCAAACTCACGAAACAAGAAGAGGGGAGAAGCAGTGAGACTAGGCATTAGACCGCTAGGCCACACGCTTCACCCATTACTAGAGTTCTGTAGTTTGTAATAATGAAACCACTACAATGTCTAAGTCTGGGACAGTGCCAACAGTATTTACATTTGCGCAAGTACTGTATGATTTCAACCGCACAGTCAGTGGGTAATACAGAGCTTAAGGATTTCAAACTTTATTAGACATTCTTCTACAGCTTTATTATACCGTACATTCCTGATTCCATGTGGAAAACACTGTAATACTGTATATTGTACCGAATCACCGCTTCTGTCAACCAATCATCGGGTGGTGATACAGAACATACCGTACGGTACATTGGAAATCACACGCATGCGCTATGTAGTTTAGGAAAAGTGACACCTGGTGGGCAAAAAGTTGTATTACACGTAATGAAATCAGATGCATGCGCTATGTAGTTTAGGAAAAGTGACATCTGGTGGGCAAAAAGTTGTATTACACGTAATGACTTTTTTCCAGCGTTACACTACACTACATTACTAAACTTTCTTTGTGGCACTACTCATGGCGTGCCATGTGTGGCGTGAGAGATAACGCTGATGCCACGTGATACCTGGGCACATCGGTACTTACCTTTCTCTCCCGGAATGGCCCACTGTCCCTATACACAAGTATCACAGATATCTCCTACTTACCTTCCTCTCACGGAATGGCCCGCTGTCCCCATATACTAGTATCACAGATATCTCCTACTTACCTTCCTGTGGCAGAATGGCCCACTGTCCCCATACAGTAGTATCACAGATATCTCCTACGTACCTTTCTCTCCCGGAATGGCCCGCTGTCACCATACACTAGTATCACAGATATCTCCTACTTACCTTCCTCTGGCAGAATGGCCCACTGTCCCCATACAGTAGTATCACAGATATCTCCTACGTACCTTTCTCTCCCGGAATGGCCCGCTGTCACCATACACTAGTATCACAGATATCTCCTACTTACCTTCCTCTGGCAGAATGGCCCGCTGTCCCCATACACTAGTATCACAGATATCTCCTACTTACCTTCCTCTGGCAGAATGGCCTGCTGTCACCATACACTAGTATCACAGATATCTCCTACTTACCTTCCTCTGGCAGAATGGCCTGCTGTCCCCTTACACTAATATGGGGACAGAATTCATCAAGCTCCGAAAATAAAATATTTTCGGAGCTTGATTGCAGGAGCATTTGTGATAAATGTGGCATGTCCTCTTGAGTTTTACTCATTAGTTGTTGAAGAAAAAAATCTTTTATTTTATTTGTTAATCTGGGGTGCTGTGTATGGTGGTGGTCGGAGAGGGTCATTATTTCATGATGGACTCAGGTATATTATTTAATGATAGACTGTGTTATAGCCCTGGACACTTTTCCCTGTCTGACTTCCCCTGTGTGTAGGTAGTTACAGACTTCATTGGTGGCAGTGGACACTGGGGCAGCAGCTGCAGGAGCTGGCGCGTGAGTGGAAAATTCGTGCAATCCAGCGCCAGCTGCACAGCGTCTTGTGCCCCCCAGAAGAAGAATACAACATGAGCCAGTCAGCGGGGGGTTAGAAGAGAGGGAGATTTGCGCTGACTGTGCAGTTCCCGGTGAGACACTGGACAGAGCAATTGTGCACATGGAGAGACTGTCCTCAGAAGCAGCTTGTACATGCGGCCAGTGGAGATAAGGGAGATGGGTGGCTAAGCTGAGGGAGGACTTATCTCGGAGGTGGGCAGAGGCATTGCTGACTACTTTTGGCTATCCGAGCACTGAGTGAGCCGCTAAATGACAGACAGGAGGTGCGGCTGGAGGCGGAGCTGACTGCCTGGAGGCACGGGAGTCAGAAGGAGCTGCCGGAGGACAGAGATTTGTATAAAGCTGCTGGAGAAATCAATAGCAGCACAGCTTCGGAGATCGGGGAGTGGTAAGCAAGACCTCCGTAGTTCCCCACACACAGTCAAATCAGCACAACTACCTCACTGTTAGAGAGAGAGGGACTCACAGTGCCAAATGTAATAGGGTGTCTGTTTTGGTAAATTGCGAGTTTAGCACAAAACTTTCACAACTCTCCAATGTAATAGGGTGTCAGTTCTCTAAAACTCGCATTTTTCAGAGTTACTAAAAATCCCCATTTTCAAACTCACATCCAGATGTTTTCACATTGAAAATAATCAACTCGCCCAATGTAATAGAAAGTCTGTTTTAAACTCACAAAAAAAAGATAACCAAAAGTCCCCAAATAATAGACCTGCTTCAGGATAGCAAGTATATCCTGAGCAGGTCAGATTAACACAGAAACATGCACATATCCATGAGATACGTGCATGTTTCTGTGTGTACTTATGTAAAAGGTTTTTTTTTTTAGAAAAAAAAATGACGTGCAGCTCCCCCCGAAAGCCTTACCAGCCCCGGGCTTTCTAAAGCCTGTCCTGGTTCTAAAAATACAGGGGTCAAAATGCGTAGGGGGCCCCTGTATATTAAGAACCAGCACAGGGGTTTGCAGAGCCGGTCCTGGTTATGGAAAAACAGGGGACAAAATGAGTAGGGGTCCCCTGTTAATTCTATTACCAGCACCAGACTCTTTCTAGCAGGGAGGTAATGCCACAGCAAGGGAAAAACCTTTCACAGTTTTTTTTTTAAAATACAGACAGAAGCATCACGGATCTCACTGATCTGTGATGGCTTCTCTAAAACTCGCACCTTTTAATGCTAGTCACATTAAAAGGTGTCAGTTTCCATAGGGAAAAACTCGCCTAAACTCGCAAATGGAGTAGACTCGAGCTGAAAAGTTTGCAGGCTATTGAATTTGCGAGTAACAGCATAAACTCGCACCTTTAAAAAATGCGAGAAGGTGCAAGTTTGTACTGTTACTAAAACAGACTCCCTATTACATTTGGCCCACAGTGTCTGTTTTGCGGAATAAATTGTACATAGGTGCCTTGAATTCTAGATATTGCACTAGATACTAATTATTAGACGCAGCCAATTACAGTGCAGTTAGAAGAAAACACTTTGATTACCTAATGTCACTGTGATTACAGGCATTAAAGTAAATGAAAAATCTCTCCTGAATAGTACCTGTGTATAAAACCTACTTAGTTAGCTTGATTAACTGTTACTCTAAATGGGCCTATCCACTAGAAGACATGAAGACGACTGCACGATTACGACATTGTAATCGTGCAGTCGTTTGTCAGTCTGTGATGAGCCTGCAGTGAACGAGCAGTCGTTCAGTGTAGGCACATCAATCATCCCCTAACATGCTGAACCTGACGTTATCATCAGGTTGTCCAGCATGTTTGCCCGATGATAGATGTCGAAGCCGGATAATTGGCTGAGACTGAATCTGTTAAAATTAAAATCTGCACGACGCCATTTTGCGAATGGCCGCAAGACGCCATTTTGCGACTGGCCACCCAGTGCCATTTTAGCGAGTCTCACACATTATAAGTACATACGGCGATGCTATTATTTAGTGTTGTGCAATTCCCATGCAATAGAACAATGTTAAAAGTCCCCATTATATAAATGCATACATTGATATAAACATATACTATGATCAACCCTGCAAAACACGTACCACGGTGTACTTCACAAACACGTAGACGCACAACACTAACAAGTGTCTTTTCTTAATATCCCAATACTTACACACTGCACACTTGCATAAAAAGGTTCCCTAGCATTAAGGTTAATATTTAAGGTTTTATGCGTTATCAGCAATGTTGTGGAATACATGTTATTTGATATCTGAGGTTTAGTACATGATAAGCAGACCATGTTTGGTGTCATTCTAAACTACTGTGTATTTGCAGATTTCCGGTTCCATTAGTGAAGAAATCGCAACATGCGTCTGCAAATTATGGATCATAGAGAGTTAGGCATTAAAATGTACTCTGTAATGCAGCCAGTTTAGATTTGTTATTCAGCAGGAAAATGGACACAAAGAGCTGTTGGAGGCTGGACTGTGATCATACGAACTGACCTATGAACTGTACTGTAACAGAAGAACCAGGAAGAAGAACCAATGGAATCATGCCAACCTGTTCTATTGTATTGCCTATCTCTGTAAGGCATATATGTATATATATATGTATATATGCAAGCTCTCTGAAACTAGATGCCAGTCATCTTTTCTTTGCTGTTGACGGAGGTTTCATCTTTGATGCCGGGATCTGGATCCAGAGCGCATGCGTATGTAACGACTGTACCTTGTAACTGTATAATTTGTTTGCGCTAATTGTATTTAGATCACAGCATGTAACCATCTGCTTTTTGGTGAATAATATCTTTTTGTGCTTTGGAACCACAATCAAAGTCTGAAAGCAGTTATTTCTTGTGCGACTCATAACGCTAAATAGCGTAATTTTTAGAGTGTATAGATAGGTAAGCAATCAATATAGATGTCTAAACGACCAGCGGGAGCACGCATTGCTGGTCATTTTAGACATTTTTGCAAATGATTTGCAAATGATTTATGAACGATTACGATATCATTATCGTTCAATTGCTCAATTTAATCTAGTGGATGGGCACCTTTAGACCCCTCCAAGCAAGTGACTTTAGTAAAATTATTACTCTGCAGAGACAGTCAGCTTCACCTACAATAGTCTGAGAGTGAGAAAAACAGCCAGCATATCTCTGGAATAGCTACTGTTAAATGACATCACTAATTGAGATAGTTCTGCTACAGTGAAATTGTAGCCAAGAAAGGATATTGCTACACATTAGTGGAGAACCAGGCAGATCACCAGATCGAACCAGCGGGACAAGAAAATGGTAGATGCAGTAGGGCTAGGTATTAGCCCCCTAGACTACTGCATCTACTGTACTTCCTAGAGTCATGGAATCACTACAATGTCTACCGTAAGTCCGGGACAGGGTCGACAGTATTGTACTTACTATAATACAGACAACTGGGCATGTGCAGTGCTATGAGACTCAATACGCCACAGTGTAGCGTGCAACTAGCAATGCGGTATATGGCATACCGTATGGAGCAACAAACTACAGTACTGTAGCTGGGCACATCTACAGTACATACAGTATAATATATTGAGTTTTGTAAGGGTTGGATAACAATACTGAACTACAGTACTATAGTGAACATTTAAAAAAATAAATAAATTATCAAGGTCTCGAACAGAATTGTAAGCAAGACGGATCACCTAACCCCTTGCTCACAAGTCTCTCCTAGGAAGAATTGCATCTGTCCTCTACAGTACTTTATGTGACATCTACAGTACCGTACGATGAAGTACTCAGGCGTCTGTAGCGTAGAGGTAAGAAATTGAACTTCTACATTGCAGACGTCTGTACAACCCGGTTCCGGGTTCGAAACCTGGAAGGTTAAACTTTTTTTTTATTATTATTAGACAGTCAAGGTCACACTTTTTTTTTAAATATTATTATTACACAGTCAGTGTGTAATACGGAGATCCCACTTTCACTGTGTGTGAATCATGACCCGCTACTGTATGATCTTCCATACTGTACGCCATGGCATAGCGCTACAAGGGTATGGCTATGGTGCAGCACCACTGGCAATGCATTGCAACCCCACCACTGGGCACGCACCAGAGATCCTATTTGTACCGTAACCCCTCAGAACTGGCTATAAGTCACCACAGCGCCAACTGTACTGACATTGACGCAATTTTGTGGTTTAAACGCACAGTCAGTTTGTAATGCAGAGACCTCTCTCTCAAACAGAGCCAACTATCAGTTACTGAACTCATAAACTCACTAAAGTTTCCAAGTCTGGGACAGCATCGACACTGACGCAAGTTTGCGCTCTAGAGCACAGTCAGTTTGTAATACAGAGACTTCCCTCCCAAACAAAGCCCACTACTGTAGCACTTTCTGAAGTCATGAAATGACTATTGTGTATACTGTAAGTCTCGGACAGTGCAGAATGGCACAAGTGTGAAAATTCAACAGTACTGTGGGAATACAGACACCTGGGCATGCGCCATGGCATAGCGCTACTTGGTTTATGGCTTGGCTCCACTGGGCATGCGGCACACATTCCATTGTCATTGTAACCCATCCACTGGACATGTGCTGACATTGACGCAATTTTGCGGTTTAAACGCACAGTCAGTTTGTAATACAGAGCCCACTCTCTTTAACAGAGCCCACTACCAGTTGATGGACATTATAGTGATTTTTTATGACCAAGTCTGGGTCAACGCCGGCATTGACGCAAGTTTGCATTCTAAGGTACAGTATGTACAGTAATAAAAATCCAAATTTCACTGTTTGACTCCCGAAGCACTGGGCATGCGCTCCACATGTACTGTATTGAATACTGAATATTTTAAGTGAAGATTTTAAAAATAATAAAAAAAAACATATTTTCAAGGTCTCAAACTCACGAAACAAGAAGAGGGGAGAAGCAGTGAGACTAGGCATTAGACCGCTAGGCCACACGCTTCACCCATTACTAGAGTTCTGTAGTTTGTAATAATGAAACCACTACAATGTCTAAGTCTGGGACAGTGCCAACAGTATTTACATTTGCGCAAGTACTGTATGATTTCAACCGCACAGTCAGTGGGTAATACAGAGCTTAAGGATTTCAAACTTTATTAGACATTCTTCTACAGCTTTATTATACCGTACATTCCTGATTCCATGTGGAAAACACTGTAATACTGTATATTGTACCGAATCACCGCTTCTGTCAACCAATCATCGGGTGGTGATACAGAACATACCGTACGGTACATTGGAAATCACACGCATGCGCTATGTAGTTTAGGAAAAGTGACACCTGGTGGGCAAAAAGTTGTATTACACGTAATGAAATCAGATGCATGCGCTATGTAGTTTAGGAAAAGTGACATCTGGTGGGCAAAAAGTTGTATTACACGTAATGACTTTTTTCCAGCGTTACACTACACTACATTACTAAACTTTCTTTGTGGCACTACTCATGGCGTGCCATGTGTGGCGTGAGAGATAACGCTGATGCCACGTGATACCTGGGCACATCGGTACTTACCTTTCTCTCCCGGAATGGCCCACTGTCCCTATACACAAGTATCACAGATATCTCCTACTTACCTTCCTCTCACGGAATGGCCCGCTGTCCCCATATACTAGTATCACAGATATCTCCTACTTACCTTCCTGTGGCAGAATGGCCCACTGTCCCCATACAGTAGTATCACAGATATCTCCTACGTACCTTTCTCTCCCGGAATGGCCCGCTGTCACCATACACTAGTATCACAGATATCTCCTACTTACCTTCCTCTGGCAGAATGGCCCACTGTCCCCATACAGTAGTATCACAGATATCTCCTACGTACCTTTCTCTCCCGGAATGGCCCGCTGTCACCATACACTAGTATCACAGATATCTCCTACTTACCTTCCTCTGGCAGAATGGCCCGCTGTCCCCATACACTAGTATCACAGATATCTCCTACTTACCTTCCTCTGGCAGAATGGCCTGCTGTCACCATACACTAGTATCACAGATATCTCCTACTTACCTTCCTCTGGCAGAATGGCCTGCTGTCCCCTTACACTAATATGGGGACAGAATTCATCAAGCTCCGAAAATAAAATATTTTCGGAGCTTGATTGCAGGAGCATTTGTGATAAATGTGGCATGTCCTCTTGAGTTTTACTCATTAGTTGTTGAAGAAAAAAATCTTTTATTTTATTTGTTAATCTGGGGTGCTGTGTATGGTGGTGGTCGGAGAGGGTCATTATTTCATGATGGACTCAGGTATATTATTTAATGATAGACTGTGTTATAGCCCTGGACACTTTTCCCTGTCTGACTTCCCCTGTGTGTAGGTAGTTACAGACTTCATTGGTGGCAGTGGACACTGGGGCAGCAGCTGCAGGAGCTGGCGCGTGAGTGGAAAATTCGTGCAATCCAGCGCCAGCTGCACAGCGTCTTGTGCCCCCCAGAAGAAGAATACAACATGAGCCAGTCAGCGGGGGGTTAGAAGAGAGGGAGATTTGCGCTGACTGTGCAGTTCCCGGTGAGACACTGGACAGAGCAATTGTGCACATGGAGAGACTGTCCTCAGAAGCAGCTTGTACATGCGGCCAGTGGAGATAAGGGAGATGGGTGGCTAAGCTGAGGGAGGACTTATCTCGGAGGTGGGCAGAGGCATTGCTGACTACTTTTGGCTATCCGAGCACTGAGTGAGCCGCTAAATGACAGACAGGAGGTGCGGCTGGAGGCGGAGCTGACTGCCTGGAGGCACGGGAGTCAGAAGGAGCTGCCGGAGGACAGAGATTTGTATAAAGCTGCTGGAGAAATCAATAGCAGCACAGCTTCGGAGATCGGGGAGTGGTAAGCAAGACCTCCGTAGTTCCCCACACACAGTCAAATCAGCACAACTACCTCACTGTTAGAGAGAGAGGGACTCACAGTGCCAAATGTAATAGGGTGTCTGTTTTGGTAAATTGCGAGTTTAGCACAAAACTTTCACAACTCTCCAATGTAATAGGGTGTCAGTTCTCTAAAACTCGCATTTTTCAGAGTTACTAAAAATCCCCATTTTCAAACTCACATCCAGATGTTTTCACATTGAAAATAATCAACTCGCCCAATGTAATAGAAAGTCTGTTTTAAACTCACAAAAAAAAGATAACCAAAAGTCCCCAAATAATAGACCTGCTTCAGGATAGCAAGTATATCCTGAGCAGGTCAGATTAACACAGAAACATGCACATATCCATGAGATACGTGCATGTTTCTGTGTGTACTTATGTAAAAGGTTTTTTTTTTTAGAAAAAAAAATGACGTGCAGCTCCCCCCGAAAGCCTTACCAGCCCCGGGCTTTCTAAAGCCTGTCCTGGTTCTAAAAATACAGGGGTCAAAATGCGTAGGGGGCCCCTGTATATTAAGAACCAGCACAGGGGTTTGCAGAGCCGGTCCTGGTTATGGAAAAACAGGGGACAAAATGAGTAGGGGTCCCCTGTTAATTCTATTACCAGCACCAGACTCTTTCTAGCAGGGAGGTAATGCCACAGCAAGGGAAAAACCTTTCACAGTTTTTTTTTTAAAATACAGACAGAAGCATCACGGATCTCACTGATCTGTGATGGCTTCTCTAAAACTCGCACCTTTTAATGCTAGTCACATTAAAAGGTGTCAGTTTCCATAGGGAAAAACTCGCCTAAACTCGCAAATGGAGTAGACTCGAGCTGAAAAGTTTGCAGGCTATTGAATTTGCGAGTAACAGCATAAACTCGCACCTTTAAAAAATGCGAGAAGGTGCAAGTTTGTACTGTTACTAAAACAGACTCCCTATTACATTTGGCCCACAGTGTCTGTTTTGCGGAATAAATTGTACATAGGTGCCTTGAATTCTAGATATTGCACTAGATACTAATTATTAGACGCAGCCAATTACAGTGCAGTTAGAAGAAAACACTTTGATTACCTAATGTCACTGTGATTACAGGCATTAAAGTAAATGAAAAATCTCTCCTGAATAGTACCTGTGTATAAAACCTACTTAGTTAGCTTGATTAACTGTTACTCTAAATGGGCCTATCCACTAGAAGACATGAAGACGACTGCACGATTACGACATTGTAATCGTGCAGTCGTTTGTCAGTCTGTGATGAGCCTGCAGTGAACGAGCAGTCGTTCAGTGTAGGCACATCAATCATCCCCTAACATGCTGAACCTGACGTTATCATCAGGTTGTCCAGCATGTTTGCCCGATGATAGATGTCGAAGCCGGATAATTGGCTGAGACTGAATCTGTTAAAATTAAAATCTGCACGACGCCATTTTGCGAATGGCCGCAAGACGCCATTTTGCGACTGGCCACCCAGTGCCATTTTAGCGAGTCTCACACATTATAAGTACATACGGCGATGCTATTATTTAGTGTTGTGCAATTCCCATGCAATAGAACAATGTTAAAAGTCCCCATTATATAAATGCATACATTGATATAAACATATACTATGATCAACCCTGCAAAACACGTACCACGGTGTACTTCACAAACACGTAGACGCACAACACTAACAAGTGTCTTTTCTTAATATCCCAATACTTACACACTGCACACTTGCATAAAAAGGTTCCCTAGCATTAAGGTTAATATTTAAGGTTTTATGCGTTATCAGCAATGTTGTGGAATACATGTTATTTGATATCTGAGGTTTAGTACATGATAAGCAGACCATGTTTGGTGTCATTCTAAACTACTGTGTATTTGCAGATTTCCGGTTCCATTAGTGAAGAAATCGCAACATGCGTCTGCAAATTATGGATCATAGAGAGTTAGGCATTAAAATGTACTCTGTAATGCAGCCAGTTTAGATTTGTTATTCAGCAGGAAAATGGACACAAAGAGCTGTTGGAGGCTGGACTGTGATCATACGAACTGACCTATGAACTGTACTGTAACAGAAGAACCAGGAAGAAGAACCAATGGAATCATGCCAACCTGTTCTATTGTATTGCCTATCTCTGTAAGGCATATATGTATATATATATGTATATATGCAAGCTCTCTGAAACTAGATGCCAGTCATCTTTTCTTTGCTGTTGACGGAGGTTTCATCTTTGATGCCGGGATCTGGATCCAGAGCGCATGCGTATGTAACGACTGTACCTTGTAACTGTATAATTTGTTTGCGCTAATTGTATTTAGATCACAGCATGTAACCATCTGCTTTTTGGTGAATAATATCTTTTTGTGCTTTGGAACCACAATCAAAGTCTGAAAGCAGTTATTTCTTGTGCGACTCATAACGCTAAATAGCGTAATTTTTAGAGTGTATAGATAGGTAAGCAATCAATATAGATGTCTAAACGACCAGCGGGAGCACGCATTGCTGGTCATTTTAGACATTTTTGCAAATGATTTGCAAATGATTTATGAACGATTACGATATCATTATCGTTCAATTGCTCAATTTAATCTAGTGGATGGGCACCTTTAGACCCCTCCAAGCAAGTGACTTTAGTAAAATTATTACTCTGCAGAGACAGTCAGCTTCACCTACAATAGTCTGAGAGTGAGAAAAACAGCCAGCATATCTCTGGAATAGCTACTGTTAAATGACATCACTAATTGAGATAGTTCTGCTACAGTGAAATTGTAGCCAAGAAAGGATATTGCTACACATTAGTGGAGAACCAGGCAGATCACCAGATCGAACCAGCGGGACAAGAAAATGGTAGATGCAGTAGGGCTAGGTATTAGCCCCCTAGACTACTGCATCTACTGTACTTCCTAGAGTCATGGAATCACTACAATGTCTACCGTAAGTCCGGGACAGGGTCGACAGTATTGTACTTACTATAATACAGACAACTGGGCATGTGCAGTGCTATGAGACTCAATACGCCACAGTGTAGCGTGCAACTAGCAATGCGGTATATGGCATACCGTATGGAGCAACAAACTACAGTACTGTAGCTGGGCACATCTACAGTACATACAGTATAATATATTGAGTTTTGTAAGGGTTGGATAACAATACTGAACTACAGTACTATAGTGAACATTTAAAAAAATAAATAAATTATCAAGGTCTCGAACAGAATTGTAAGCAAGACGGATCACCTAACCCCTTGCTCACAAGTCTCTCCTAGGAAGAATTGCATCTGTCCTCTACAGTACTTTATGTGACATCTACAGTACCGTATGATGAAGTACTCAGGCGTCTGTAGCGTAGAGGTAAGAAATTGAACTTCTACATTGCAGACGTCTGTACAACCCGGTTCCGGGTTCGAAACCTGGAAGGTTAAACTTTTTTTTTATTATTATTAGACAGTCAAGGTCACACTTTTTTTTTAAATATTATTATTACACAGTCAGTGTGTAATACGGAGATCCCACTTTCACTGTGTGTGAATCATGACCCGCTACTGTATGATCTTCCATACTGTACGCCATGGCATAGCGCTACAAGGGTATGGCTATGGTGCAGCACCACTGGCAATGCATTGCAACCCCACCACTGGGCACGCACCAGAGATCCTATTTGTACCGTAACCCCTCAGAACTGGCTATAAGTCACCACAGCGCCAACTGTACTGACATTGACGCAATTTTGTGGTTTAAACGCACAGTCAGTTTGTAATGCAGAGACCTCTCTCTCAAACAGAGCCAACTATCAGTTACTGAACTCATAAACTCACTAAAGTTTCCAAGTCTGGGACAGCATCGACACTGACGCAAGTTTGCGCTCTAGAGCACAGTCAGTTTGTAATACAGAGACTTCCCTCCCAAACAAAGCCCACTACTGTAGCACTTTCTGAAGTCATGAAATGACTATTGTGTATACTGTAAGTCTCGGACAGTGCAGAATGGCACAAGTGTGAAAATTCAACAGTACTGTGGGAATACAGACACCTGGGCATGCGCCATGGCATAGCGCTACTTGGTTTATGGCTTGGCTCCACTGGGCATGCGGCACACATTCCATTGTCATTGTAACCCATCCACTGGACATGTGCTGACATTGACGCAATTTTGCGGTTTAAACGCACAGTCAGTTTGTAATACAGAGCCCACTCTCTTTAACAGAGCCCACTACCAGTTGATGGACATTATAGTGATTTTTTATGACCAAGTCTGGGTCAACGCCGGCATTGACGCAAGTTTGCATTCTAAGGTACAGTATGTACAGTAATAAAAATCCAAATTTCACTGTTTGACTCCCGAAGCACTGGGCATGCGCTCCACATGTACTGTATTGAATACTGAATATTTTAAGTGAAGATTTTAAAAATAATAAAAAAAAACATATTTTCAAGGTCTCAAACTCACGAAACAAGAAGAGGGGAGAAGCAGTGAGACTAGGCATTAGACCGCTAGGCCACACGCTTCACCCATTACTAGAGTTCTGTAGTTTGTAATAATGAAACCACTACAATGTCTAAGTCTGGGACAGTGCCAACAGTATTTACATTTGCGCAAGTACTGTATGATTTCAACCGCACAGTCAGTGGGTAATACAGAGCTTAAGGATTTCAAACTTTATTAGACATTCTTCTACAGCTTTATTATACCGTACATTCCTGATTCCATGTGGAAAACACTGTAATACTGTATATTGTACCGAATCACCGCTTCTGTCAACCAATCATCGGGTGGTGATACAGAACATACCGTACGGTACATTGGAAATCACACGCATGCGCTATGTAATTTAGGAAAAGTGACACCTGGTGGGCAAAAAGTTGTATTACACGTAATGAAATCAGATGCATGCGCTATGTAGTTTAGGAAAAGTGACATCTGGTGGCCAAAAAGTTGTATTACACGTAATGACTTTTTTCCAGCGTTACACTACACTACATTACTAAACTTTCTTTGTGGCACTACTCATGGCGTGGTGTGTGGCGTGCCATGTGTGGCGTGAGAGATAACGCTGATGCCACGTGATACCTGGGCACATCGGTACTTACCTTTCTCTCCCGGAATGGCCCACTGTCCCTATACACAAGTATCACAGATATCTCCTACTTACCTTCCTCTCACGGAATGGCCCGCTGTCCCCATATACTAGTATCACAGATATCTCCTACTTACCTTCCTGTGGCAGAATGGCCCACTGTCCCCATACAGTAGTATCACAGATATCTCCTACGTACCTTTCTCTCCCGGAATGGCCCGCTGTCACCATACACTAGTATCACAGATATCTCCTACTTACCTTCCTCTGGCAGAATGGCCCACTGTCCCCATACAGTAGTATCACAGATATCTCCTACGTACCTTTCTCTCCCGGAATGGCCCGCTGTCACCATACACTAGTATCACAGATATCTCCTACTTACCTTCCTCTGGCAGAATGGCCCGCTGTCCCCATACACTAGTATCACAGATATCTCCTACTTACCTTCCTCTGGCAGAATGGCCCACTGTCCCCATACACTAGTATCACAGATATCTCCTACTTACCTTCCTCTGGCAGAATGGCCTGCTGTCACCATACACTAGTATCACAGATATCTCCTACTTACCTTCCTCTGGCAGAATGGCCTGCTGTCCCCTTACACTAATATGGGGACAGAATTCATCAAGCTCCGAAAATAAAATATTTTCGGAGCTTGATTGCAGGAGCATTTGTGATAAATGTGGCATGTCCTCTTGAGTTTTACTCATTAGTTGTTGAAGAAAAAAATCTTTTATTTTATTTGTTAATCTGGGGTGCTGTGTATGGTGGTGGTCGGAGAGGGTCATTATTTCATGATGGACTCAGGTATATTATTTAATGATAGACTGTGTTATAGCCCTGGACACTTTTCCCTGTCTGACTTCCCCTGTGTGTAGGTAGTTACAGACTTCATTGGTGGCAGTGGACACTGGGGCAGCAGCTGCAGGAGCTGGCGCGTGAGTGGAAAATTTGTGCAATCCAGCGCCAGCTGCACAGCGTCTTGTGCCCCCCAGAAGAAGAATACAACATGAGCCAGTCAGCGGAGGGTTAGAAGAGAGGGAGATTTGCGCTGACTGTGCAGTTCCCGGTGAGACACTGGACAGAGCAATTGTGCACATGGAGAGACTGTCCTCAGAAGCAGCTTGTACATGCGGCCAGTGGAGATAAGGGAGATGGGTGGCTAAGCTGAGGGAGGACTTATCTCGGAGGTGGGCAGAGGCATTGCTGACTACTTTTGGCTATCCGAGCACTGAGTGAGCCGCTAAATGACAGACAGGAGGTGCGGCTGGAGGCGGAGCTGACTGCCTGGAGGCACGGGAGTCAGAAGGAGCTGCCGGAGGACAGAGATTTGTATAAAGCTGCTGGAGAAATCAATAGCAGCACAGCTTCGGAGATCGGGGAGTGGTAAGCAAGACCTCCGTAGTTCCCCACACACAGTCAAATCAGCACAACTACCTCACTGTTAGAGAGAGAGGGACTCACAGTGCCAAATGTAATAGGGTGTCTGTTTTGGTAAATTGCGAGTTTAGCACAAAACTTTCACAACTCTCCAATGTAATAGGGTGTCAGTTCTCTAAAACTCGCATTTTTCAGAGTTACTAAAAATCCCCATTTTCAAACTCACATCCAGATGTTTTCACATTGAAAATAATCAACTCGCCCAATGTAATAGAAAGTCTGTTTTAAACTCACAAAAAAAAGATAACCAAAAGTCCCCAAATAATAGACCTGCTTCAGGATAGCAAGTATATCCTGAGCAGGTCAGATTAACACAGAAACATGCACATATCCATGAGATACGTGCATGTTTCTGTGTGTACTTATGTAAAAGGTTTTTTTTTTTAGAAAAAAAAATGACGTGCAGCTCCCCCCGAAAGCCTTACCAGCCCCGGGCTTTCTAAAGCCTGTCCTGGTTCTAAAAATACAGGGGTCAAAATGCGTAGGGGGCCCCTGTATATTAAGAACCAGCACAGGGGTTTGCAGAGCCGGTCCTGGTTATGGAAAAACAGGGGACAAAATGAGTAGGGGTCCCCTGTTAATTCTATTACCAGCACCAGACTCTTTCTAGCAGGGAGGTAATGCCACAGCAAGGGAAAAACCTTTCACAGTTTTTTTTTTAAAATACAGACAGAAGCATCACGGATCTCACTGATCTGTGATGGCTTCTCTAAAACTCGCACCTTTTAATGCTAGTCACATTAAAAGGTGTCAGTTTCCATAGGGAAAAACTCGCCTAAACTCGCAAATGGAGTAGACTCGAGCTGAAAAGTTTGCAGGCTATTGAATTTGCGAGTAACAGCATAAACTCGCACCTTTAAAAAATGCGAGAAGGTGCAAGTTTGTACTGTTACTAAAACAGACTCCCTATTACATTTGGCCCACAGTGTCTGTTTTGCGGAATAAATTGTACATAGGTGCCTTGAATTCTAGATATTGCACTAGATACTAATTATTAGACGCAGCCAATTACAGTGCAGTTAGAAGAAAACACTTTGATTACCTAATGTCACTGTGATTACAGGCATTAAAGTAAATGAAAAATCTCTCCTGAATAGTACCTGTGTATAAAACCTACTTAGTTAGCTTGATTAACTGTTACTCTAAATGGGCCTATCCACTAGAAGACATGAAGACGACTGCACGATTACGACATTGTAATCGTGCAGTCGTTTGTCAGTCTGTGATGAGCCTGCAGTGAACGAGCAGTCGTTCAGTGTAGGCACATCAATCATCCCCTAACATGCTGAACCTGACGTTATCATCAGGTTGTCCAGCATGTTTGCCCGATGATAGATGTCGAAGCCGGATAATTGGCTGAGACTGAATCTGTTAAAATTAAAATCTGCACGACGCCATTTTGCGAATGGCCGCAAGACGCCATTTTGCGACTGGCCACCCAGTGCCATTTTAGCGAGTCTCACACATTATAAGTACATACGGCGATGCTATTATTTAGTGTTGTGCAATTCCCATGCAATAGAACAATGTTAAAAGTCCCCATTATATAAATGCATACATTGATATAAACATATACTATGATCAACCCTGCAAAACACGTACCACGGTGTACTTCACAAACACGTAGACGCACAACACTAACAAGTGTCTTTTCTTAATATCCCAATACTTACACACTGCACACTTGCATAAAAAGGTTCCCTAGCATTAAGGTTAATATTTAAGGTTTTATGCGTTATCAGCAATGTTGTGGAATACATGTTATTTGATATCTGAGGTTTAGTACATGATAAGCAGACCATGTTTGGTGTCATTCTAAACTACTGTGTATTTGCAGATTTCCGGTTCCATTAGTGAAGAAATCGCAACATGCGTCTGCAAATTATGGATCATAGAGAGTTAGGCATTAAAATGTACTCTGTAATGCAGCCAGTTTAGATTTGTTATTCAGCAGGAAAATGGACACAAAGAGCTGTTGGAGGCTGGACTGTGATCATACGAACTGACCTATGAACTGTACTGTAACAGAAGAACCAGGAAGAAGAACCAATGGAATCATGCCAACCTGTTCTATTGTATTGCCTATCTCTGTAAGGCATATATGTATATATATATGTATATATGCAAGCTCTCTGAAACTAGATGCCAGTCATCTTTTCTTTGCTGTTGACGGAGGTTTCATCTTTGATGCCGGGATCTGGATCCAGAGCGCATGCGTATGTAACGACTGTACCTTGTGACTGTATAATTTGTTTGCGCTAATTGTATTTAGATCACAGCATGTAACCATCTGCTTTTTGGTGAATAATATCTTTTTGTGCTTTGGAACCACAATCAAAGTCTGAAAGCAGTTATTTCTTGTGCGACTCATAACGCTAAATAGCGTAATTTTTAGAGTGTATAGATAGGTAAGCAATCAATATAGATGTCTAAACGACCAGCGGGAGCACGCATTGCTGGTCATTTTAGACATTTTTGCAAATGATTTGCAAACGATTTATGAACGATTACGATATCATTATCGTTCAATTGCTCAATTTAATCTAGTGGATGGGCACCTTTAGACCCCTCCAAGCAAGTGACTTTAGTAAAATTATTACTCTGCAGAGACAGTCAGCTTCACCTACAATAGTCTGAGAGTGAGAAAAACAGCCAGCATATCTCTGGAATAGCTACTGTTAAATGACATCACTAATTGAGATAGTTCTGCTACAGTGAAATTGTAGCCAAGAAAGGATATTGCTACACATTAGTGGAGAACCAGGCAGATCACCAGATCGAACCAGCGGGACAAGAAAATGGTAGATGCAGTAGGGCTAGGTATTAGCCCCCTAGACTACTGCATCTACTGTACTTCCTAGAGTCATGGAATCACTACAATGTCTACCGTAAGTCCGGGACAGGGTCGACAGTATTGTACTTACTATAATACAGACAACTGGGCATGTGCAGTGCTATGAGACTCAATACGCCACAGTGTAGCGTGCAACTAGCAATGCGGTATATGGCATACCGTATGGAGCAACAAACTACAGTACTGTAGCTGGGCACATCTACAGTACATACAGTATAATATATTGAGTTTTGTAAGGGTTGGATAACAATACTGAACTACAGTACTATAGTGAACATTTAAAAAAATAAATAAATTATCAAGGTCTCGAACAGAATTGTAAGCAAGACGGATCACCTAACCCCTTGCTCACAAGTCTCTCCTAGGAAGAATTGCATCTGTCCTCTACAGTACTTTATGTGACATCTACAGTACCGTACGATGAAGTACTCAGGCGTCTGTAGCGTAGAGGTAAGAAATTGAACTTCTACATTGCAGACGTCTGTACAACCCGGTTCCGGGTTCGAAACCTGGAAGGTTAAACTTTTTTTTTATTATTATTAGACAGTCAAGGTCACACTTTTTTTTTAAATATTATTATTACACAGTCAGTGTGTAATACGGAGATCCCACTTTCACTGTGTGTGAATCATGACCCGCTACTGTATGATCTTCCATACTGTACGCCATGGCATAGCGCTACAAGGGTATGGCTATGGTGCAGCACCACTGGCAATGCATTGCAGCCCCACCACTGGGCACGCACCAGAGATCCTATTTGTACCGTAACCCCTCAGAACTGGCTATAAGTCACCACAGCGCCAACTGTACTGACATTGACGCAATTTTGTGGTTTAAACGCACAGTCAGTTTGTAATGCAGAGACCTCTCTCTCAAACAGAGCCAACTATCAGTTACTGAACTCATAAACTCACTAAAGTTTCCAAGTCTGGGACAGCATCGACACTGACGCAAGTTTGCGCTCTAGAGCACAGTCAGTTTGTAATACAGAGACTTCCCTCCCAAACAAAGCCCACTACTGTAGCACTTTCTGAAGTCATGAAATGACTATTGTGTATACTGTAAGTCTCGGACAGTGCAGAATGGCACAAGTGTGAAAATTCAACAGTACTGTGGGAATACAGACACCTGGGCATGCGCCATGGCATAGCGCTACTTGGTTTATGGCTTGGCTCCACTGGGCATGCGGCACACATTCCATTGTCATTGTAACCCATCCACTGGACATGTGCTGACATTGACGCAATTTTGCGGTTTAAACGCACAGTCAGTTTGTAATACAGAGCCCACTCTCTTTAACAGAGCCCACTACCAGTTGATGGACATTATAGTGATTTTTTATGACCAAGTCTGGGTCAACGCCGGCATTGACGCAAGTTTGCATTCTAAGGTACAGTATGTACAGTAATAAAAATCCAAATTTCACTGTTTGACTCCCGAAGCACTGGGCATGCGCTCCACATGTACTGTATTGAATACTGAATATTTTAAGTGAAGATTTTAAAAATAATAAAAAAAAACATATTTTCAAGGTCTCAAACTCACGAAAACAAGAAGAGGGGAGAAGCAGTGAGACTAGGCATTAGACCGCTAGGCCACACGCTTCACCCATTACTAGAGTTCTGTAGTTTGTAATAATGAAACCACTACAATGTCTAAGTCTGGGACAGTGCCAACAGTATTTACATTTGCGCAAGTACTGTATGATTTCAACCGCACAGTCAGTGGGTAATACAGAGCTTAAGGATTTCAAACTTTATTAGACATTCTTCTACAGCTTTATTATACCGTACATTCCTGATTCCATGTGGAAAACACTGTAATACTGTATAGTGTACCGAATCACCGCTTCTGTCAACCAATCATCGGGTGGTGATACAGAACATACCGTACGGTACATTGGAAATCACACGCATGCGCTATGTAGTTTAGGAAAAGTGACACCTGGTGGGCAAAAAGTTGTATTACACGTAATGAAATCAGATGCATGCGCTATGTAGTTTAGGAAAAGTGACATCTGGTGGGCAAAAAGTTGTATTACACGTAATGACTTTTTTCCAGCGTTACACTACGCTACATTACTAAACTTTCTTTGTGGCACTACTCATGGCGTGGTGTGTGGCGTGCCATGTGTGGCGTGAGAGATAACGCTGATGCCACGTGATACCTGGGCACATCGGTACTTACCTTTCTCTCCCGGAATGGCCCACTGTCCCTATACACAAGTATCACAGATATCTCCTACTTACCTTCCTCTCACGGAATGGCCCGCTGTCCCCATATACTAGTATCACAGATATCTCCTACTTACCTTCCTGTGGCAGAATGGCCCACTGTCCCCATACAGTAGTATCACAGATATCTCCTACGTACCTTTCTCTCCCGGAATGGCCCGCTGTCACCATACACTAGTATCACAGATATCTCCTACTTACCTTCCTCTGGCAGAATGGCCCACTGTCCCCATACAGTAGTATCACAGATATCTCCTACGTACCTTTCTCTCCCGGAATGGCCCGCTGTCACCATACACTAGTATCACAGATATCTCCTACTTACCTTCCTCTGGCAGAATGGCCCGCTGTCCCCATACACTAGTATCACAGATATCTCCTACTTACCTTCCTCTGGCAGAATGGCCCACTGTCCCCATACACTAGTATCACAGATATCTCCTACTTACCTTCCTCTGGCAGAATGGCCTGCTGTCACCATACACTAGTATCACAGATATCTCCTACTTACCTTCCTCTGGCAGAATGGCCTGCTGTCCCCTTACACTAATATGGGGACAGAATTCATCAAGCTCCGAAAATAAAATATTTTCGGAGCTTGATTGCAGGAGCATTTGTGATAAATGTGGCATGTCCTCTTGAGTTTTACTCATTAGTTGTTGAAGAAAAAAATCTTTTATTTTATTTGTTAATCTGGGGTGCTGTGTATGGTGGTGGTCGGAGAGGGTCATTATTTCATGATGGACTCAGGTATATTATTTAATGATAGACTGTGTTATAGCCCTGGACACTTTTCCCTGTCTGACTTCCCCTGTGTGTAGGTAGTTACAGACTTCATTGGTGGCAGTGGACACTGGGGCAGCAGCTGCAGGAGCTGGCGCGTGAGTGGAAAATTCGTGCAATCCAGCGCCAGCTGCACAGCGTCTTGTGCCCCCCAGAAGAAGAATACAACATGAGCCAGTCAGCGGGGGGTTAGAAGAGAGGGAGATTTGCGCTGACTGTGCAGTTCCCGGTGAGACACTGGACAGAGCAATTGTGCACATGGAGAGACTGTCCTCAGAAGCAGCTTGTACATGCGGCCAGTGGAGATAAGGGAGATGGGTGGCTAAGCTGAGGGAGGACTTATCTCGGAGGTGGGCAGAGGCATTGCTGACTACTTTTGGCTATCCGAGCACTGAGTGAGCCGCTAAATGACAGACAGGAGGTGCGGCTGGAGGCGGAGCTGACTGCCTGGAGGCACGGGAGTCAGAAGGAGCTGCCGGAGGACAGAGATTTGTATAAAGCTGCTGGAGAAATCAATAGCAGCACAGCTTCGGAGATCGGGGAGTGGTAAGCAAGACCTCCGTAGTTCCCCACACACAGTCAAATCAGCACAACTACCTCACTGTTAGAGAGAGAGGGACTCACAGTGCCAAATGTAATAGGGTGTCTGTTTTGGTAAATTGCGAGTTTAGCACAAAACTTTCACAACTCTCCAATGTAATAGGGTGTCAGTTCTCTAAAACTCGCATTTTTCAGAGTTACTAAAAATCCCCATTTTCAAACTCACATCCAGATGTTTTCACATTGAAAATAATCAACTCGCCCCATGTAATAGAGTGTCTGTTTTAAACTCACAAAAAAAAGATAACCAAAAGTCCCCAAATAATAGACCTGCTTCAGGATAGCAAGTATATCCTGAGCAGGTCAGATTAACACAGAAACATGCACATATCCATGAGATACGTGCATGTTTCTGTGTGTACTTATGTAAAAGGTTTTTTTTTTTTAGAAAAAAAAATGACGTGCAGCTCCCCCCGAAAGCCTTACCAGCCCCGGGCTTTCTAAAGCCTGTCCTGGTTCTAAAAATACAGGGGTCAAAATGCGTAGGGGGCCCCTGTATATTAAGAACCAGCACAGGGGTTTGCAGAGCCGGTCCTGGTTATGGAAAAACAGGGGACAAAATGAGTAGGGGTCCCCTGTTAATTCTATTACCAGCACCAGACTCTTTCTAGCAGGGAGGTAATGCCACAGCAAGGGAAAAACCTTTCAAAGTTTTTTTTTTAAAATACAGACAGAAGCATCACGGATCTCACTGATCTGTGATGGCTTCTCTAAAACTCGCACCTTTTAATGCTAGTCACATTAAAAGGTGTCAGTTTCCATAGGGAAAAACTCGCCTAAACTCGCAAATGGAGTAGACTCGAGCTGAAAAGTTTGCAGGCTATTGAATTTGCGAGTAACAGCATAAACTCGCACCTTTAAAAAATGCGAGAAGGTGCAAGTTTGTACTGTTACTAAAACAGACTCCCTATTACATTTGGCCCACAGTGTCTGTTTTGCGGAATAAATTGTACATAGGTGCCTTGAATTCTAGATATTGCACTAGATACTAATTATTAGACGCAGCCAATTACAGTGCAGTTAGAAGAAAACACTTTGATTACCTAATGTCACTGTGATTACAGGCATTAAAGTAAATGAAAAATCTCTCCTGAATAGTACCTGTGTATAAAACCTACTTAGTTAGCTTGATTAACTGTTACTCTAAATGGGCCTATCCACTAGAAGACATGAAGACGACTGCACGATTACGACATTGTAATCGTGCAGTCGTTTGTCAGTCTGTGATGAGCCTGCAGTGAACGAGCAGTCGTTCAGTGTAGGCACATCAATCATCCCCTAACATGCTGAACCTGACGTTATCATCAGGTTGTCCAGCATGTTTGCCCGATGATAGATGTCGAAGCCGGATAATTGGCTGAGACTGAATCTGTTAAAATTAAAATCTGCACGACGCCATTTTGCGAATGGCCGCAAGACGCCATTTTGCGACTGGCCACCCAGTGCCATTTTAGCGAGTCTCACACATTATAAGTACATACGGCGATGCTATTATTTAGTGTTGTGCAATTCCCATGCAATAGAACAATGTTAAAAGTCCCCATTATATAAATGCATACTATGATCAACCCTGCAAAACACGTACCACGGTGTACTTCACAAACACGTAGACGCACAACACTAACAAGTGTCTTTTCTTAATATCCCAATACTTACACACTGCACACTTGCATAAAAAGGTTCCCTAGCATTAAGGTTAATATTTAAGGTTTTATGCGTTATCAGCAATGTTGTGGAATACATGTTATTTGATATCTGAGGTTTAGTACATGATAAGCAGACCATGTTTGGTGTCATTCTAAACTACTGTGTATTTGCAGATTTCCGGTTCCATTAGTGAAGAAATCGCAACATGCGTCTGCAAATTATGGATCATAGAGAGTTAGGCATTAAAATGTACTCTGTAATGCAGCCAGTTTAGATTTGTTATTCAGCAGGAAAATGGACACAAAGAGCTGTTGGAGGCTGGACTGTGATCATACGAACTGACCTATGAACTGTACTGTAACAGAAGAACCAGGAAGAAGAACCAATGGAATCATGCCAACCTGTTCTATTGTATTGCCTATCTCTGTAAGGCATATATGTATATATATATGTATATATGCAAGCTCTCTGAAACTAGATGCCAGTCATCTTTTCTTTGCTGTTGACGGAGGTTTCATCTTTGATGCCGGGATCTGGATCCAGAGCGCATGCGTATGTAACGACTGTACCTTGTGACTGTATAATTTGTTTGCGCTAATTGTATTTAGATCACAGCATGTAACCATCTGCTTTTTGGTGAATAATATCTTTTTGTGCTTTGGAACCACAATCAAAGTCTGAAAGCAGTTATTTCTTGTGCGACTCATAACGCTAAATAGCGTAATTTTTAGAGTGTATAGATAGGTAAGCAATCAATATAGATGTCTAAACGACCAGCGGGAGCACGCATTGCTGGTCATTTTAGACATTTTTGCAAATGATTTGCAAACGATTTATGAACGATTACGATATCATTATCGTTCAATTGCTCAATTTAATCTAGTGGATGGGCACCTTTAGACCCCTCCAAGCAAGTGACTTTAGTAAAATTATTACTCTGCAGAGACAGTCAGCTTCACCTACAATAGTCTGAGAGTGAGAAAAACAGCCAGCATATCTCTGGAATAGCTACTGTTAAATGACATCACTAATTGAGATAGTTCTGCTACAGTGAAATTGTAGCCAAGAAAGGATATTGCTACACATTAGTGGAGAACCAGGCAGATCACCAGATCGAACCAGCGGGACAAGAAAATGGTAGATGCAGTAGGGCTAGGTATTAGCCCCCTAGACTACTGCATCTACTGTACTTCCTAGAGTCATGGAATCACTACAATGTCTACCGTAAGTCCGGGACAGGGTCGACAGTATTGTACTTACTATAATACAGACAACTGGGCATGTGCAGTGCTATGAGACTCAATACGCCACAGTGTAGCGTGCAACTAGCAATGCGGTATATGGCATACCGTATGGAGCAACAAACTACAGTACTGTAGCTGGGCACATCTACAGTACATACAGTATAATATATTGAGTTTTGTAAGGGTTGGATAACAATACTGAACTACAGTACTATAGTGAACATTTAAAAAAATAAATAAATTATCAAGGTCTCGAACAGAATTGTAAGCAAGACGGATCACCTAACCCCTTGCTCACAAGTCTCTCCTAGGAAGAATTGCATCTGTCCTCTACAGTACTTTATGTGACATCTACAGTACCGTACGATGAAGTACTCAGGCGTCTGTAGCGTAGAGGTAAGAAATTGAACTTCTACATTGCAGACGTCTGTACAACCCGGTTCCGGGTTCGAAACCTGGAAGGTTAAACTTTTTTTTTATTATTATTAGACAGTCAAGGTCACACTTTTTTTTTAAATATTATTATTACACAGTCAGTGTGTAATACGGAGATCCCACTTTCACTGTGTGTGAATCATGACCCGCTACTGTATGATCTTCCATACTGTACGCCATGGCATAGCGCTACAAGGGTATGGCTATGGTGCAGCACCACTGGCAATGCATTGCAACCCCACCACTGGGCACGCACCAGAGATCCTATTTGTACCGTAACCCCTCAGAACTGGCTATAAGTCACCACAGCGCCAACTGTACTGACATTGACGCAATTTTGTGGTTTAAACGCACAGTCAGTTTGTAATGCAGAGACCTCTCTCTCAAACAGAGCCAACTATCAGTTACTGAACTCATAAACTCACTAAAGTTTCCAAGTCTGGGACAGCATCGACACTGACGCAAGTATCACAGATATCTCCTACTTACCTTCCTCTCACGGAATGGCCCGCTGTCCCCATATACTAGTATCACAGATATCTCCTACTTACCTTCCTGTGGCAGAATGGCCCACTGTCCCCATACAGTAGTATCACAGATATCTCCTACGTACCTTTCTCTCCCGGAATGGCCCGCTGTCACCATACACTAGTATCACAGATATCTCCTACTTACCTTCCTCTGGCAGAATGGCCCACTGTCCCCATACAGTAGTATCACAGATATCTCCTACGTACCTTTCTCTCCCGGAATGGCCCGCTGTCACCATACACTAGTATCACAGATATCTCCTACTTACCTTCCTCTGGCAGAATGGCCCGCTGTCCCCATACACTAGTATCACAGATATCTCCTACTTACCTTCCTCTGGCAGAATGGCCCACTGTCCCCATACACTAGTATCACAGATATCTCCTACTTACCTTCCTCTGGCAGAATGGCCTGCTGTCACCATACACTAGTATCACAGATATCTCCTACTTACCTTCCTCTGGCAGAATGGCCTGCTGTCCCCTTACACTAATATGGGGACAGAATTCATCAAGCTCCGAAAATAAAATATTTTCGGAGCTTGATTGCAGGAGCATTTGTGATAAATGTGGCATGTCCTCTTGAGTTTTACTCATTAGTTGTTGAAGAAAAAAATCTTTTATTTTATTTGTTAATCTGGGGTGCTGTGTATGGTGGTGGTCGGAGAGGGTCATTATTTCATGATGGACTCAGGTATATTATTTAATGATAGACTGTGTTATAGCCCTGGACACTTTTCCCTGTCTGACTTCCCCTGTGTGTAGGTAGTTACAGACTTCATTGGTGGCAGTGGACACTGGGGCAGCAGCTGCAGGAGCTGGCGCGTGAGTGGAAAATTCGTGCAATCCAGCGCCAGCTGCACAGCGTCTTGTGCCCCCCAGAAGAAGAATACAACATGAGCCAGTCAGCGGGGGGTTAGAAGAGAGGGAGATTTGCGCTGACTGTGCAGTTCCCGGTGAGACACTGGACAGAGCAATTGTGCACATGGAGAGACTGTCCTCAGAAGCAGCTTGTACATGCGGCCAGTGGAGATAAGGGAGATGGGTGGCTAAGCTGAGGGAGGACTTATCTCGGAGGTGGGCAGAGGCATTGCTGACTACTTTTGGCTATCCGAGCACTGAGTGAGCCGCTAAATGACAGACAGGAGGTGCGGCTGGAGGCGGAGCTGACTGCCTGGAGGCACGGGAGTCAGAAGGAGCTGCCGGAGGACAGAGATTTGTATAAAGCTGCTGGAGAAATCAATAGCAGCACAGCTTCGGAGATCGGGGAGTGGTAAGCAAGACCTCCGTAGTTCCCCACACACAGTCAAATCAGCACAACTACCTCACTGTTAGAGAGAGAGGGACTCACAGTGCCAAATGTAATAGGGTGTCTGTTTTGGTAAATTGCGAGTTTAGCACAAAACTTTCACAACTCTCCAATGTAATAGGGTGTCAGTTCTCTAAAACTCGCATTTTTCAGAGTTACTAAAAATCCCCATTTTCAAACTCACATCCAGATGTTTTCACATTGAAAATAATCAACTCGCCCAATGTAATAGAGTGTCTGTTTTAAACTCACAAAAAAAAGATAACCAAAAGTCCCCAAATAATAGACCTGCTTCAGGATAGCAAGTATATCCTGAGCAGGTCAGATTAACACAGAAACATGCACATATCCATGAGATACGTGCATGTTTCTGTGTGTACTTATGTAAAATATTTTTTTTTTAGAAAAAAAAATGACGTGCAGCTCCCCCCGAAAGCCTTACCAGCCCCGGGCTTTCTAAAGCCTGTCCTGGTTCTAAAAATACAGGGGTCAAAATGCGTAGGGGGCCCCTGTATATTAAGAACCAGCACAGGGGTTTGCAGAGCCGGTCCTGGTTATGGAAAAACAGGGGACAAAATGAGTAGGGGTCCCCTGTTAATTCTATTACCAGCACCAGACTCTTTCTAGCAGGGAGGTAATGCCACAGCAAGGGAAAAACCTTTCACAGTTTTTTTTTTAAAATACAGACAGAAGCATCACGGATCTCACTGATCTGTGATGGCTTCTCTAAAACTCGCACCTTTTAATGCTAGTCACATTAAAAGGTGTCAGTTTCCATAGGGAAAAACTCGCCTAAACTCGCAAATGGAGTAGACTCGAGCTGAAAAGTTTGCAGGCTATTGAATTTGCGAGTAACAGCATAAACTCGCACCTTTAAAAAATGCGAGAAGGTGCAAGTTTGTACTGTTACTAAAACAGACTCCCTATTACATTTGGCCCACAGTGTCTGTTTTGCGGAATAAATTGTACATAGGTGCCTTGAATTCTAGATATTGCACTAGATACTAATTATTAGACGCAGCCAATTACAGTGCAGTTAGAAGAAAACACTTTGATTACCTAATGTCACTGTGATTACAGGCATTAAAGTAAATGAAAAATCTCTCCTGAATAGTACCTGTGTATAAAACCTACTTAGTTAGCTTGATTAACTGTTACTCTAAATGGGCCTATCCACTAGAAGACATGAAGACGACTGCACGATTACGACATTGTAATCGTGCAGTCGTTTGTCAGTCTGTGATGAGCCTGCAGTGAACGAGCAGTCGTTCAGTGTAGGCACATCAATCATCCCCTAACATGCTGAACCTGACGTTATCATCAGGTTGTCCAGCATGTTTGCCCGATGATAGATGTCGAAGCCGGATAATTGGCTGAGACTGAATCTGTTAAAATTAAAATCTGCACGACGCCATTTTGCGAATGGCCGCAAGACGCCATTTTGCGACTGGCCACCCAGTGCCATTTTAGCGAGTCTCACACATTATAAGTACATACGGCGATGCTATTATTTAGTGTTGTGCAATTCCCATGCAATAGAACAATGTTAAAAGTCCCCATTATATAAATGCATACTATGATCAACCCTGCAAAACACGTACCACGGTGTACTTCACAAACACGTAGACGCACAACACTAACAAGTGTCTTTTCTTAATATCCCAATACTTACACACTGCACACTTGCATAAAAAGGTTCCCTAGCATTAAGGTTAATATTTAAGGTTTTATGCGTTATCAGCAATGTTGTGGAATACATGTTATTTGATATCTGAGGTTTAGTACATGATAAGCAGACCATGTTTGGTGTCATTCTAAACTACTGTGTATTTGCAGATTTCCGGTTCCATTAGTGAAGAAATCGCAACATGCGTCTGCAAATTATGGATCATAGAGAGTTAGGCATTAAAATGTACTCTGTAATGCAGCCAGTTTAGATTTGTTATTCAGCAGGAAAATGGACACAAAGAGCTGTTGGAGGCTGGACTGTGATCATACGAACTGACCTATGAACTGTACTGTAACAGAAGAACCAGGAAGAAGAACCAATGGAATCATGCCAACCTGTTCTATTGTATTGCCTATCTCTGTAAGGCATATATGTATATATATATGTATATATGCAAGCTCTCTGAAACTAGATGCCAGTCATCTTTTCTTTGCTGTTGACGGAGGTTTCATCTTTGATGCCGGGATCTGGATCCAGAGCGCATGCGTATGTAACGACTGTACCTTGTGACTGTATAATTTGTTTGCGCTAATTGTATTTAGATCACAGCATGTAACCATCTGCTTTTTGGTGAATAATATCTTTTTGTGCTTTGGAACCACAATCAAAGTCTGAAAGCAGTTATTTCTTGTGCGACTCATAACGCTAAATAGCGTAATTTTTAGAGTGTATAGATAGGTAAGCAATCAATATAGATGTCTAAACGACCAGCGGGAGCACGCATTGCTGGTCATTTTAGACATTTTTGCAAATGATTTGCAAACGATTTATGAACGATTACGATATCATTATCGTTCAATTGCTCAATTTAATCTAGTGGATGGGCACCTTTAGACCCCTCCAAGCAAGTGACTTTAGTAAAATTATTACTCTGCAGAGACAGTCAGCTTCACCTACAATAGTCTGAGAGTGAGAAAAACAGCCAGCATATCTCTGGAATAGCTACTGTTAAATGACATCACTAATTGAGATAGTTCTGCTACAGTGAAATTGTAGCCAAGAAAGGATATTGCTACACATTAGTGGAGAACCAGGCAGATCACCAGATCGAACCAGCGGGACAAGAAAATGGTAGATGCAGTAGGGCTAGGTATTAGCCCCCTAGACTACTGCATCTACTGTACTTCCTAGAGTCATGGAATCACTACAATGTCTACCGTAAGTCCGGGACAGGGTCGACAGTATTGTACTTACTATAATACAGACAACTGGGCATGTGCAGTGCTATGAGACTCAATACGCCACAGTGTAGCGTGCAACTAGCAATGCGGTATATGGCATACCGTATGGAGCAACAAACTACAGTACTGTAGCTGGGCACATCTACAGTACATACAGTATAATATATTGAGTTTTGTAAGGGTTGGATAACAATACTGAACTACAGTACTATAGTGAACATTTAAAAAAATAAATAAATTATCAAGGTCTCGAACAGAATTGTAAGCAAGACGGATCACCTAACCCCTTGCTCACAAGTCTCTCCTAGGAAGAATTGCATCTGTCCTCTACAGTACTTTATGTGACATCTACAGTACCGTACGATGAAGTACTCAGGCGTCTGTAGCGTAGAGGTAAGAAATTGAACTTCTACATTGCAGACGTCTGTACAACCCGGTTCCGGGTTCGAAACCTGGAAGGTTAAACTTTTTTTTTATTATTATTAGACAGTCAAGGTCACACTTTTTTTTTAAATATTATTATTACACAGTCAGTGTGTAATACGGAGATCCCACTTTCACTGTGTGTGAATCATGACCCGCTACTGTATGATCTTCCATACTGTACGCCATGGCATAGCGCTACAAGGGTATGGCTATGGTGCAGCACCACTGGCAATGCATTGCAACCCCACCACTGGGCACGCACCAGAGATCCTATTTGTACCGTAACCCCTCAGAACTGGCTATAAGTCACCACAGCGCCAACTGTACTGACATTGACGCAATTTTGTGGTTTAAACGCACAGTCAGTTTGTAATGCAGAGACCTCTCTCTCAAACAGAGCCAACTATCAGTTACTGAACTCATAAACTCACTAAAGTTTCCAAGTCTGGGACAGCATCGACACTGACGCAAGTTTGCGCTCTAGAGCACAGTCAGTTTGTAATACAGAGACTTCCCTCCCAAACAAAGCCCACTACTGTAGCACTTTCTGAAGTCATGAAATGACTATTGTGTATACTGTAAGTCTCGGACAGTGCAGAATGGCACAAGTGTGAAAATTCAACAGTACTGTAGGAATACAGACACCTGGGCATGCGCCATGGCATAGCGCTACTTGGTTTATGGCTTGGCTCCACTGGGCATGCGGCACACATTCCATTGTCATTGTAACCCATCCACTGGACATGTGCTGACATTGACGCAATTTTGCGGTTTAAACGCACAGTCAGTTTGTAATACAGAGCCCACTCTCTTTAACAGAGCCCACTACCAGTTGATGGACATTATAGTGATTTTTTATGACCAAGTCTGGGTCAACGCCGGCATTGACGCAAGTTTGCATTCTAAGGTACAGTATGTACAGTAATAAAAATCCAAATTTCACTGTTTGACTCCCGAAGCACTGGGCATGCGCTCCACATGTACTGTATTGAATACTGAATATTTTAAGTGAAGATTTTAAAAATAATAAAAAAAAACATATTTTCAAGGTCTCAAACTCACGAAAACAAGAAGAGGGGAGAAGCAGTGAGACTAGGCATTAGACCGCTAGGCCACACGCTTCACCCATTACTAGAGTTCTGTAGTTTGTAATAATGAAACCACTACAATGTCTAAGTCTGGGACAGTGCCAACAGTATTTACATTTGCGCAAGTACTGTATGATTTCAACCGCACAGTCAGTGGGTAATACAGAGCTTAAGGATTTCAAACTTTATTAGACATTCTTCTACAGCTTTATTATACCGTACATTCCTGATTCCATGTGGAAAACACTGTAATACTGTATAGTGTACCGAATCACCGCTTCTGTCAACCAATCATCGGGTGGTGATACAGAACATACCGTACGGTACATTGGAAATCACACGCATGCGCTATGTAGTTTAGGAAAAGTGACACCTGGTGGGCAAAAAGTTGTATTACACGTAATGAAATCAGATGCATGCGCTATGTAGTTTAGGAAAAGTGACATCTGGTGGGCAAAAAGTTGTATTACACGTAATGACTTTTTTCCAGCGTTACACTACGCTACATTACTAAACTTTCTTTGTGGCACTACTCATGGCGTGGTGTGGCGTGCCATGTGTGGCGTGAGAGATAACGCTGATGCCACGTGATACCTGGGCACATCGGTACTTACCTTTCTCTCCCGGAATGGCCCACTGTCCCTATACACAAGTATCACAGATATCTCCTACTTACCTTCCTCTCACGGAATGGCCCGCTGTCCCCATATACTAGTATCACAGATATCTCCTACTTACCTTCCTGTGGCAGAATGGCCCACTGTCCCCATACAGTAGTATCACAGATATCTCCTACGTACCTTTCTCTCCCGGAATGGCCCGCTGTCACCATACACTAGTATCACAGATATCTCCTACTTACCTTCCTCTGGCAGAATGGCCCACTGTCCCCATACAGTAGTATCACAGATATCTCCTACGTACCTTTCTCTCCCGGAATGGCCCGCTGTCACCATACACTAGTATCACAGATATCTCCTACTTACCTTCCTCTGGCAGAATGGCCCGCTGTCCCCATACACTAGTATCACAGATATCTCCTACTTACCTTCCTCTGGCAGAATGGCCCACTGTCCCCATACACTAGTATCACAGATATCTCCTACTTACCTTCCTCTGGCAGAATGGCCTGCTGTCACCATACACTAGTATCACAGATATCTCCTACTTACCTTCCTCTGGCAGAATGGCCTGCTGTCCCCTTACACTAATATGGGGACAGAATTCATCAAGCTCCGAAAATAAAATATTTTCGGAGCTTGATTGCAGGAGCATTTGTGATAAATGTGGCATGTCCTCTTGAGTTTTACTCATTAGTTGTTGAAGAAAAAAATCTTTTATTTTATTTGTTAATCTGGGGTGCTGTGTATGGTGGTGGTCGGAGAGGGTCATTATTTCATGATGGACTCAGGTATATTATTTAATGATAGACTGTGTTATAGCCCTGGACACTTTTCCCTGTCTGACTTCCCCTGTGTGTAGGTAGTTACAGACTTCATTGGTGGCAGTGGACACTGGGGCAGCAGCTGCAGGAGCTGGCGCGTGAGTGGAAAATTCGTGCAATCCAGCGCCAGCTGCACAGCGTCTTGTGCCCCCCAGAAGAAGAATACAACATGAGCCAGTCAGCGGGGGGTTAGAAGAGAGGGAGATTTGCGCTGACTGTGCAGTTCCCGGTGAGACACTGGACAGAGCAATTGTGCACATGGAGAGACTGTCCTCAGAAGCAGCTTGTACATGCGGCCAGTGGAGATAAGGGAGATGGGTGGCTAAGCTGAGGGAGGACTTATCTCGGAGGTGGGCAGAGGCATTGCTGACTACTTTTGGCTATCCGAGCACTGAGTGAGCCGCTAAATGACAGACAGGAGGTGCGGCTGGAGGCGGAGCTGACTGCCTGGAGGCACGGGAGTCAGAAGGAGCTGCCGGAGGAGAGAGATTTGTATAAAGCTGCTGGAGAAATCAATAGCAGCACAGCTTCGGAGATCGGGGAGTGGTAAGCAAGACCTCCGTAGTTCCCCACACACAGTCAAATCAGCACAACTACCTCACTGTTAGAGAGAGAGGGACTCACAGTGCCAAATGTAATAGGGTGTCTGTTTTGGTAAATTGCGAGTTTAGCACAAAACTTTCACAACTCTCCAATGTAATAGGGTGTCAGTTCTCTAAAACTCGCATTTTTCAGAGTTACTAAAAATCCCCATTTTCAAACTCACATCCAGATGTTTTCACATTGAAAATAATCAACTCGCCCAATGTAATAGAGTGTCTGTTTTAAACTCACAAAAAAAAGATAACCAAAAGTCCCCAAATAATAGACCTGCTTCAGGATAGCAAGTATATCCTGAGCAGGTCAGATTAACACAGAAACATGCACATATCCATGAGATACGTGCATGTTTCTGTGTGTACTTATGTAAAAGGTTTTTTTTTTTAGAAAAAAAAATGACGTGCAGCTCCCCCCGAAAGCCTTACCAGCCCCGGGCTTTCTAAAGCCTGTCCTGGTTCTAAAAATACAGGGGTCAAAATGCGTAGGGGGCCCCTGTATATTAAGAACCAGCACAGGGGTTTGCAGAGCCGGTCCTGGTTATGGAAAAACAGGGGACAAAATGAGTAGGGGTCCCCTGTTAATTCTATTACCAGCACCAGACTCTTTCTAGCAGGGAGGTAATGCCACAGCAAGGGAAAAACCTTTCACAGTTTATTTTTTTAAAATACAGACAGAAGCATCACGGATCTCACTGATCTGTGATGGCTTCTCTAAAACTCGCACCTTTTAATGCTAGTCGCATTAAAAGGTGTCAGTTTCCATAGGGAAAAACTCGCCTAAACTCGCAAATGGAGTAGACTCGAGCTGAAAAGTTTGCAGGCTATTGAATTTGCGAGTAACAGCATAAACTCGCACCTTTAAAAAATGCGAGAAGGTGCAAGTTTGTACTGTTACTAAAACAGACTCCCTATTACATTTGGCCCACAGTGTCTGTTTTGCGGAATAAATTGTACATAGGTGCCTTGAATTCTAGATATTGCACTAGATACTAATTATTAGACGCAGCCAATTACAGTGCAGTTAGAAGAAAACACTTTGATTACCTAATGTCACTGTGATTACAGGCATTAAAGTAAATGAAAAATCTCTCCTGAATAGTACCTGTGTATAAAACCTACTTAGTTAGCTTGATTAACTGTTACTCTAAATGGGCCTATCCACTAGAAGACATGAAGACGACTGCACGATTACGACATTGTAATCGTGCAGCCGTTTGTCAGTCTGTGATGAGCCTGCAGTGAACGAGCAGTCGTTCAGTGTAGGCACATCAATCATCCCCTAACATGCTGAACCTGACGTTATCATCAGGTTGTCCAGCATGTTTGCCCGATGATAGATGTCGAAGCCGGATAATTGGCTGAGACTGAATCTGTTAAAATTAAAATCTGCACGACGCCATTTTGCGAATGGCCGCAAGACGCCATTTTGCGACTGGCCACCCAGTGCCATTTTAGCGAGTCTCACACATTATAAGTACATACGGCGATGCTATTATTTAGTGTTGTGCAATTCCCATGCAATAGAACAATGTTAAAAGTCCCCATTATATAAATGCATACATTGATATAAACATATACTATGATCAACCCTGCAAAACACGTACCACGGTGTACTTCACAAACACGTAGACGCACAACACTAACAAGTGTCTTTTCTTAATATCCCAATACTTACACACTGCACACTTGCATAAAAAGGTTCCCTAGCATTAAGGTTAATATTTAAGGTTTTATGCGTTATCAGCAATGTTGTGGAATACATGTTATTTGATATCTGAGGTTTAGTACATGATAAGCAGACCATGTTTGGTGTAATTCTAAACTACTGTGTATTTGCAGATTTCCGGTTCCATTAGTGAAGAAATCGCAACATGCGTCTGCAAATTATGGATCATAGAGAGTTAGGCATTAAAATGTACTCTGTAATGCAGCCAGTTTAGATTTGTTATTCAGCAGGAAAATGGACACAAAGAGCTGTTGGAGGCTGGACTGTGATCATACGAACTGACCTATGAACTGTACTGTAACAGAAGAACCAGGAAGAAGAACCAATGGAATCATGCCAACCTGTTCTATTGTATTGCCTATCTCTGTAAGGCATATATGTATATATATATGTATATATGCAAGCTCTCTGAAACTAGATGCCAGTCATCTTTTCTTTGCTGTTGACGGAGGTTTCATCTTTGATGCCGGGATCTGGATCCAGAGCGCATGCGTATGTAACGACTGTACCTTGTGACTGTATAATTTGTTTGCGCTAATTGTATTTAGATCACAGCATGTAACCATCTGCTTTTTGGTGAATAATATCTTTTTGTGCTTTGGAACCACAATCAAAGTCTGAAAGCAGTTATTTCTTGTGCGACTCATAACGCTAAATAGCGTAATTTTTAGAGTGTATAGATAGGTAAGCAATCAATATAGATGTCTAAACGACCAGCGGGAGCACGCATTGCTGGTCATTTTAGACATTTTTGCAAATGATTTGCAAACGATTTATGAACGATTACGATATCATTATCGTTCAATTGCTCAATTTAATCTAGTGGATGGGCACCTTTAGACCCCTCCAAGCAAGTGACTTTAGTAAAATTATTACTCTGCAGAGACAGTCAGCTTCACCTACAATAGTCTGAGAGTGAGAAAAACAGCCAGCATATCTTTGGAATAGCTACTGTTAAATGACATCACTAATTGAGATAGTTCTGCTACAGTGAAATTGTAGCCAAGAAAGGATATTGCTACACATTAGTGGAGAACCAGGCAGATCACCAGATCGAACCAGCGGGACAAGAAAATGGTAGATGCAGTAGGGCTAGGTATTAGCCCCCTAGACTACTGCATCTACTGTACTTCCTAGAGTCATGGAATCACTACAATGTCTACCGTAAGTCCGGGACAGGGTCGACAGTATTGTACTTACTATAATACAGACAACTGGGCATGTGCAGTGCTATGAGACTCAATACGCCACAGTGTAGCGTGCAACTAGCAATGCGGTATATGGCATACCGTATGGAGCAACAAACTACAGTACTGTAGCTGGGCACATCTACAGTACATACAGTATAATATATTGAGTTTTGTAAGGGTTGGATAACAATACTGAACTACAGTACTATAGTGAACATTTAAAAAAATAAATTATCAAGGTCTCGAACAGAATTGTAAGCAAGACGGATCACCTAACCCCTTGCTCACAAGTCTCTCCTAGGAAGAATTGCATCTGTCCTCTACAGTACTTTATGTGACATCTACAGTACCGTACGATGAAGTACTCAGGCGTCTGTAGCGTAGAGGTAAGAAATTGAACTTCTACATTGCAGACGTCTGTACAACCCGGTTCCGGGTTCGAAACCTGGAAGGTTAAACTTTTTTTTTATTATTATTAGACAGTCAAGGTCACACTTTTTTTTTAAATATTATTATTACACAGTCAGTGTGTAATACGGAGATCCCACTTTCACTGTGTGTGAATCATGACCCGCTACTGTATGATCTTCCATACTGTACGCCATGGCATAGCGCTACAAGGGTATGGCTATGGTGCAGCACCACTGGCAATGCATTGCAACCCCACCACTGGGCACGCACCAGAGATCCTATTTGTACCGTAACCCCTCAGAACTGGCTATAAGTCACCACAGCGCCAACTGTACTGACATTGACGCAATTTTGTGGTTTAAACGCACAGTCAGTTTGTAATGCAGAGACCTCTCTCTCAAACAGAGCCAACTATCAGTTACTGAACTCATAAACTCACTAAAGTTTCCAAGTCTGGGACAGCATCGACACTGACGCAAGTTTGCGCTCTAGAGCACAGTCAGTTTGTAATACAGACTTCCCTCCCAAACAAAGCCCACTACTGTAGCACTTTCTGAAGTCATGAAATGACTATTGTGTATACTGTAAGTCTCGGACAGTGCAGAATGGCACAAGTGTGAAAATTCAACAGTACTGTAGGAATACAGACACCTGGGCATGCGCCATGGCATAGCGCTACTTGGTTTATGGCTTGGCTCCACTGGGCATGCGGCACACATTCCATTGTCATTGTAACCCATCCACTGGACATGTGCTGACATTGACGCAATTTTGCGGTTTAAACGCACAGTCAGTTTGTAATACAGAGCCCACTCTCTTTAACAGAGCCACTACCAGTTGATGGACATTATAGTGATTTTTTATGACCAAGTCTGGGTCAACGCCGGCATTGACGCAAGTTTGCATTCTAAGGTACAGTATGTACAGTAATAAAAATCCAAATTTCACTGTTTGACTCCCGAAGCACTGGGCATGCGCTCCACATGTACTGTATTGAATACTGAATATTTTAAGTGAAGATTTTAAAAATAATAAAAAAAAACATATTTTCAAGGTCTCAAACTCACGAAACAAGAAGAGGGGAGAAGCAGTGAGACTAGGCATTAGACCGCTAGGCCACACGCTTCACCCATTACTAGAGTTCTGTAGTTTGTAATAATGAAACCACTACAATGTCTAAGTCTGGGACAGTGCCAACAGTATTTACATTTGCGCAAGTACTGTATGATTTCAACCGCACAGTCAGTGGGTAATACAGAGCTTAAGGATTTCAAACTTTATTAGACATTCTTCTACAGCTTTATTATACCGTACATTCCTGATTCCATGTGGAAAACACTGTAATACTGTATAGTGTACCGAATCAGCGCTTCTGTCAACCAATCATCGGGTGGTGATACAGAACATACCGTACGGTACATTGGAAATCACACGCATGCGCTATGTAGTTTAGGAAAAGTGACACCTGGTGGGCAAAAAGTTGTATTACACGTAATAAAATCAGATGCATGCGCTATGTAGTTTAGGAAAAGTGACATCTGGTGGGCAAAAAGTTGTATTACACGTAATGACTTTTTTCCAGCGTTACACTACGCTACATTACTAAACTTTCTTTGTGGCACTACTCATGGCGTGGTGTGTGGCGTGCCATGTGTGGCGTGAGAGATAACGCTGATGCCACGTGATACCTGGGCACATCGGTACTTACCTTTCTCTCCCGGAATGGCCCACTGTCCCTATACACAAGTATCACAGATATCTCCTACTTACCTTCCTCTTACGGAATGGCCCGCTGTCCCCATATACTAGTATCACAGATATCTCCTACTTACCTTCCTGTGGCAGAATGGCCCACTGTCCCCATACAGTAGTATCACAGATATCTCCTACGTACCTTTCTCTCCCGGAATGGCCCGCTGTCACCATACACTAGTATCACAGATATCTCCTACTTACCTTCCTCTGGCAGAATGGCCCACTGTCCCCATACAGTAGTATCACAGATATCTCCTACGTACCTTTCTCTCCCGGAATGGCCCGCTGTCACCATACACTAGTATCACAGATATCTCCTACTTACCTTCCTCTGGCAGAATGGCCCGCTGTCCCCATACACTAGTATCACAGATATCTCCTACTTACCTTCCTCTGGCAGAATGGCCCACTGTCCCCATACACTAGTATCACAGATATCTCCTACTTACCTTCCTCTGGCAGAATGGCCTGCTGTCACCATACACTAGTATCACAGATATCTCCTACTTACCTTCCTCTGGCAGAATGGCCTGCTGTCCCCTTACACTAATATGGGGACAGAATTCATCAAGCTCCGAAAATAAAATATTTTCGGAGCTTGATTGCAGGAGCATTTGTGATAAATGTGGCATGTCCTCTTGAGTTTTACTCATTAGTTGTTGAAGAAAAAAATCTTTTATTTTATTTGTTAATCTGGGGTGCTGTGTATGGTGGTGGTCGGAGAGGGTCATTATTTCATGATGGACTCAGGTATATTATTTAATGATAGACTGTGTTATAGCCCTGGACACTTTTCCCTGTCTGACTTCCCCTGTGTGTAGGTAGTTACAGACTTCATTGGTGGCAGTGGACACTGGGGCAGCAGCTGCAGGAGCTGGCGCGTGAGTGGAAAATTCGTGCAATCCAGCGCCAGCTGCACAGCGTCTTGTGCCCCCCAGAAGAAGAATACAACATGAGCCAGTCAGCGGAGGGTTAGAAGAGAGGGAGATTTGCGCTGACTGTGCAGTTCCCGGTGAGACACTGGACAGAGCAATTGTGCACATGGAGAGACTGTCCTCAGAAGCAGCTTGTACATGCGGCCAGTGGAGATAAGGGAGATGGGTGGCTAAGCTGAGGGAGGACTTATCTCGGAGGTGGGCAGAGGCATTGCTGACTACTTTTGGCTATCCGAGCACTGAGTGAGCCGCTAAATGACAGACAGGAGGTGCGGCTGGAGGCGGAGCTGACTGCCTGGAGGCACGGGAGTCAGAAGGAGCTGCCGGAGGAGAGAGATTTGTATAAAGCTGCTGGAGAAATCAATAGCAGCACAGCTTCGGAGATCGGGGAGTGGTAAGCAAGACCTCCGTAGTTCCCCACACACAGTCAAATCAGCACAACTACCTCACTGTTAGAGAGAGAGGGACTCACAGTGCCAAATGTAATAGGGTGTCTGTTTTGGTAAATTGCGAGTTTAGCACAAAACTTTCACAACTCTCCAATGTAATAGGGTGTCAGTTCTCTAAAACTCGCATTTTTCAGAGTTACTAAAAATCCCCATTTTCAAACTCACATCCAGATGTTTTCACATTGAAAATAATCAACTCGCCCAATGTAATAGAGTGTCTGTTTTAAACTCACAAAAAAAAGATAACCAAAAGTCCCCAAATAATAGACCTGCTTCAGGATAGCAAGTATATCCTGAGCAGGTCAGATTAACACAGAAACATGCACATATCCATGAGATACGTGCATGTTTCTGTGTGTACTTATGTAAAAGGTTTTTTTTTTTAGAAAAAAAAATGACGTGCAGCTCCCCCCGAAAGCCTTACCAGCCCCGGGCTTTCTAAAGCCTGTCCTGGTTCTAAAAATACAGGGGTCAAAATGCGTAGGGGGCCCCTGTATATTAAGAACCAGCACAGGGGTTTGCAGAGCCGGTCCTGGTTATGGAAAAACAGGGGACAAAATGAGTAGGGGTCCCCTGTTAATTCTATTACCAGCACCAGACTCTTTCTAGCAGGGAGGTAATGCCACAGCAAGGGAAAAACCTTTCACAGTTTATTTTTTTAAAATACAGACAGAAGCATCACGGATCTCACTGATCTGTGATGGCTTCTCTAAAACTCGCACCTTTTAATGCTAGTCGCATTAAAAGGTGTCAGTTTCCATAGGGAAAAACTCGCCTAAACTCGCAAATGGAGTAGACTCGAGCTGAAAAGTTTGCAGGCTATTGAATTTGCGAGTAACAGCATAAACTCGCACCTTTAAAAAATGCGAGAAGGTGCAAGTTTGTACTGTTACTAAAACAGACTCCCTATTACATTTGGCCCACAGTGTCTGTTTTGCGGAATAAATTGTACATAGGTGCCTTGAATTCTAGATATTGCACTAGATACTAATTATTAGACGCAGCCAATTACAGTGCAGTTAGAAGAAAACACTTTGATTACCTAATGTCACTGTGATTACAGGCATTAAAGTAAATGAAAAATCTCTCCTGAATAGTACCTGTGTATAAAACCTACTTAGTTAGCTTGATTAACTGTTACTCTAAATGGGCCTATCCACTAGAAGACATGAAGACGACTGCACGATTACGACATTGTAATCGTGCAGTCGTTTGTCAGTCTGTGATGAGCCTGCAGTGAACGAGCAGTCGTTCAGTGTAGGCACATCAATCATCCCCTAACATGCTGAACCTGACGTTATCATCAGGTTGTCCAGCATGTTTGCCCGATGATAGATGTCGAAGCCTGATAATTGGCTGAGACTGAATCTGTTAAAATTAAAATCTGCACGACGCCATTTTGCGAATGGCCGCAAGACGCCATTTTGCGACTGGCCACCCAGTGCCATTTTAGCGAGTCTCACACATTATAAGTACATACGGCGATGCTATTATTTAGTGTTGTGCAATTCCCATGCAATAGAACAATGTTAAAAGTCCCCATTATATAAATGCATACATTGATATAAACATATACTATGATCAACCCTGCAAAACACGTACCACGGTGTACTTCACAAACACGTAGACGCACAACACTAACAAGTGTCTTTTCTTAATATCCCAATACTTACACACTGCACACTTGCATAAAAAGGTTCCCTAGCATTAAGGTTAATATTTAAGGTTTTATGCGTTATCAGCAATGTTGTGGAATACATGTTATTTGATATCTGAGGTTTAGTACATGATAAGCAGACCATGTTTGGTGTCATTCTAAACTACTGTGTATTTGCAGATTTCCGGTTCCATTAGTGAAGAAATCGCAACATGCGTCTGCAAATTATGGATCATAGAGAGTTAGGCATTAAAATGTACTCTGTAATGCAGCCAGTTTAGATTTGTTATTCAGCAGGAAAATGGACACAAAGAGCTGTTGGAGGCTGGACTGTGATCATACGAACTGACCTATGAACTGTACTGTAACAGAAGAACCAGGAAGAAGAACCAATGGAATCATGCCAACCTGTTCTATTGTATTGCCTATCTCTGTAAGGCATATATGTATATATATATGTATATATGCAAGCTCTCTGAAACTAGATGCCAGTCATCTTTTCTTTGCTGTTGACGGAGGTTTCATCTTTGATGCCGGGATCTGGATCCAGAGCGCATGCGTATGTAACGACTGTACCTTGTGACTGTATAATTTGTTTGCGCTAATTGTATTTAGATCACAGCATGTAACCATCTGCTTTTTGGTGAATAATATCTTTTTGTGCTTTGGAACCACAATCAAAGTCTGAAAGCAGTTATTTCTTGTGCGACTCATAACGCTAAATAGCGTAATTTTTAGAGTGTATAGATAGGTAAGCAATCAATATAGATGTCTAAACGACCAGCGGGAGCACGCATTGCTGGTCATTTTAGACATTTTTGCAAATGATTTGCAAACGATTTATGAACGATTACGATATCATTATCGTTCAATTGCTCAATTTAATCTAGTGGATGGGCACCTTTAGACCCCTCCAAGCAAGTGACTTTAGTAAAATTATTACTCTGCAGAGACAGTCAGCTTCACCTACAATAGTCTGAGAGTGAGAAAAACAGCCAGCATATCTTTGGAATAGCTACTGTTAAATGACATCACTAATTGAGATAGTTCTGCTACAGTGAAATTGTAGCCAAGAAAGGATATTGCTACACATTAGTGGAGAACCAGGCAGATCACCAGATCGAACCAGCGGGACAAGAAAATGGTAGATGCAGTAGGGCTAGGTATTAGCCCCCTAGACTACTGCATCTACTGTACTTCCTAGAGTCATGGAATCACTACAATGTCTACCGTAAGTCCGGGACAGGGTCGACAGTATTGTACTTACTATAATACAGACAACTGGGCATGTGCAGTGCTATGAGACTCAATACGCCACAGTGTAGCGTGCAACTAGCAATGCGGTATATGGCATACCGTATGGAGCAACAAACTACAGTACTGTAGCTGGGCACATCTACAGTACATACAGTATAATATATTGAGTTTTGTAAGGGTTGGATAACAATACTGAACTACAGTACTATAGTGAACATTTAAAAAAATAAATTATCAAGGTCTCGAACAGAATTGTAAGCAAGACGGATCACCTAACCCCTTGCTCACAAGTCTCTCCTAGGAAGAATTGCATCTGTCCTCTACAGTACTTTATGTGACATCTACAGTACCGTACGATGAAGTACTCAGGCGTCTGTAGCGTAGAGGTAAGAAATTGAACTTCTACATTGCAGACGTCTGTACAACCCGGTTCCGGGTTCGAAACCTGGAAGGTTAAACTTTTTTTTTATTATTATTAGACAGTCAAGGTCACACTTTTTTTTTAAATATTATTATTACACAGTCAGTGTGTAATACGGAGATCCCACTTTCACTGTGTGTGAATCATGACCCGCTACTGTATGATCTTCCATACTGTACGCCATGGCATAGCGCTACAAGGGTATGGCTATGGTGCAGCACCACTGGCAATGCATTGCAACCCCACCACTGGGCACGCACCAGAGATCCTATTTGTACCGTAACCCCTCAGAACTGGCTATAAGTCACCACAGCGCCAACTGTACTGACATTGACGCAATTTTGTGGTTTAAACGCACAGTCAGTTTGTAATGCAGAGACCTCTCTCTCAAACAGAGCCAACTATCAGTTACTGAACTCATAAACTCACTAAAGTTTCCAAGTCTGGGACAGCATCGACACTGACGCAAGTTTGCGCTCTAGAGCACAGTCAGTTTGTAATACAGACTTCCCTCCCAAACAAAGCCCACTACTGTAGCACTTTCTGAAGTCATGAAATGACTATTGTGTATACTGTAAGTCTCGGACAGTGCAGAATGGCACAAGTGTGAAAATTCAACAGTACTGTAGGAATACAGACACCTGGGTATGCGCCATGGCATAGCGCTACTTGGTTTATGGCTTGGCTCCACTGGGCATGCGGCACACATTCCATTGTCATTGTAACCCATCCACTGGACATGTGCTGACATTGACGCAATTTTGCGGTTTAAACGCACAGTCAGTTTGTAATACAGAGCCCACTCTCTTTAACAGAGCCACTACCAGTTGATGGACATTATAGTGATTTTTTATGACCAAGTCTGGGTCAACGCCGGCATTGACGCAAGTTTGCATTCTAAGGTACAGTATGTACAGTAATAAAAATCCAAATTTCACTGTTTGACTCCCGAAGCACTGGGCATGCGCTCCACATGTACTGTATTGAATACTGAATATTTTAAGTGAAGATTTTAAAAATAATAAAAAAAAACATATTTTCAAGGTCTCAAACTCACGAAACAAGAAGAGGGGAGAAGCAGTGAGACTAGGCATTAGACCGCTAGGCCACACGCTTCACCCATTACTAGAGTTCTGTAGTTTGTAATAATGAAACCACTACAATGTCTAAGTCTGGGACAGTGCCAACAGTATTTACATTTGCGCAAGTACTGTATGATTTCAACCGCACAGTCAGTGGGTAATACAGAGCTTAAGGATTTCAAACTTTATTAGACATTCTTCTACAGCTTTATTATACCGTACATTCCTGATTCCATGTGGAAAACACTGTAATACTGTATAGTGTACCGAATCAGCGCTTCTGTCAACCAATCATCGGGTGGTGATACAGAACATACCGTACGGTACATTGGAAATCACACGCATGCGCTATGTAGTTTAGGAAAAGTGACACCTGGTGGGCAAAAAGTTGTATTACACGTAATGAAATCAGATGCATGCGCTATGTAGTTTAGGAAAAGTGACATCTGGTGGGCAAAAAGTTGTATTACACGTAATGAGTTTTTTCCAGCGTTACACTACGCTACATTACTAAACTTTCTTTGTGGCACTACTCATGGCGTGGTGTGTGGCGTGCCATGTGTGGCGTGAGAGATAACGCTGATGCCACGTGATACCTGGGCACATCGGTACTTACCTTTCTCTCCCGGAATGGCCCACTGTCCCTATACACAAGTATCACAGATATCTCCTACTTACCTTCCTCTTACGGAATGGCCCGCTGTCCCCATATACTAGTATCACAGATATCTCCTACTTACCTTCCTGTGGCAGAATGGCCCACTGTCCCCATACAGTAGTATCACAGATATCTCCTACGTACCTTTCTCTCCCGGAATGGCCCGCTGTCACCATACACTAGTATCACAGATATCTCCTACTTACCTTCCTCTGGCAGAATGGCCCACTGTCCCCATACAGTAGTATCACAGATATCTCCTACGTACCTTTCTCTCCCGGAATGGCCCGCTGTCACCATACACTAGTATCACAGATATCTCCTACTTACCTTCCTCTGGCAGAATGGCCCGCTGTCCCCATACACTAGTATCACAGATATCTCCTACTTACCTTCCTCTGGCAGAATGGCCCACTGTCCCCATACACTAGTATCACAGATATCTCCTACTTACCTTCCTCTGGCAGAATGGCCTGCTGTCACCATACACTAGTATCACAGATATCTCCTACTTACCTTCCTCTGGCAGAATGGCCTGCTGTCCCCTTACACTAATATGGGGACAGAATTCATCAAGCTCCGAAAATAAAATATTTTCGGAGCTTGATTGCAGGAGCATTTGTGATAAATGTGGCATGTCCTCTTGAGTTTTACTCATTAGTTGTTGAAGAAAAAAATCTTTTATTTTATTTGTTAATCTGGGGTGCTGTGTATGGTGGTGGTCGGAGAGGGTCATTATTTCATGATGGACTCAGGTATATTATTTAATGATAGACTGTGTTATAGCCCTGGACACTTTTCCCTGTCTGACTTCCCCTGTGTGTAGGTAGTTACAGACTTCATTGGTGGCAGTGGACACTGGGGCAGCAGCTGCAGGAGCTGGCGCGTGAGTGGAAAATTCGTGCAATCCAGCGCCAGCTGCACAGCGTCTTGTGCCCCCCAGAAGAAGAATACAACATGAGCCAGTCAGCGGAGGGTTAGAAGAGAGGGAGATTTGCGCTGACTGTGCAGTTCCCGGTGAGACACTGGACAGAGCAATTGTGCACATGGAGAGACTGTCCTCAGAAGCAGCTTGTACATGCGGCCAGTGGAGATAAGGGAGATGGGTGGCTAAGCTGAGGGAGGACTTATCTCGGAGGTGGGCAGAGGCATTGCTGACTACTTTTGGCTATCCGAGCACTGAGTGAGCCGCTAAATGACAGACAGGAGGTGCGGCTGGAGGCGGAGCTGACTGCCTGGAGGCACGGGAGTCAGAAGGAGCTGCCGGAGGAGAGAGATTTGTATAAAGCTGCTGGAGAAATCAATAGCAGCACAGCTTCGGAGATCGGGGAGTGGTAAGCAAGACCTCCGTAGTTCCCCACACACAGTCAAATCAGCACAACTACCTCACTGTTAGAGAGAGAGGGACTCACAGTGCCAAATGTAATAGGGTGTCTGTTTTGGTAAATTGCGAGTTTAGCACAAAACTTTCACAACTCTCCAATGTAATAGGGTGTCAGTTCTCTAAAACTCGCATTTTTCAGAGTTACTAAAAATCCCCATTTTCAAACTCACATCCAGATGTTTTCACATTGAAAATAATCAACTCGCCCAATGTAATAGAGTGTCTGTTTTAAACTCACAAAAAAAAGATAACCAAAAGTCCCCAAATAATAGACCTGCTTCAGGATAGCAAGTATATCCTGAGCAGGTCAGATTAACACAGAAACATGCACATATCCATGAGATACGTGCATGTTTCTGTGTGTACTTATGTAAAAGGTTTTTTTTTTTAGAAAAAAAAATGACGTGCAGCTCCCCCCGAAAGCCTTACCAGCCCCGGGCTTTCTAAAGCCTGTCCTGGTTCTAAAAATACAGGGGTCAAAATGCGTAGGGGGCCCCTGTATATTAAGAACCAGCACAGGGGTTTGCAGAGCCGGTCCTGGTTATGGAAAAACAGGGGACAAAATGAGTAGGGGTCCCCTGTTAATTCTATTACCAGCACCAGACTCTTTCTAGCAGGGAGGTAATGCCACAGCAAGGGAAAAACCTTTCACAGTTTATTTTTTTAAAATACAGACAGAAGCATCACGGATCTCACTGATCTGTGATGGCTTCTCTAAAACTCGCACCTTTTAATGCTAGTCGCATTAAAAGGTGTCAGTTTCCATAGGGAAAAACTCGCCTAAACTCGCAAATGGAGTAGACTCGAGCTGAAAAGTTTGCAGGCTATTGAATTTGCGAGTAACAGCATAAACTCGCACCTTTAAAAAATGCGAGAAGGTGCAAGTTTGTACTGTTACTAAAACAGACTCCCTATTACATTTGGCCCACAGTGTCTGTTTTGCGGAATAAATTGTACATAGGTGCCTTGAATTCTAGATATTGCACTAGATACTAATTATTAGACGCAGCCAATTACAGTGCAGTTAGAAGAAAACACTTTGATTACCTAATGTCACTGTGATTACAGGCATTAAAGTAAATGAAAAATCTCTCCTGAATAGTACCTGTGTATAAAACCTACTTAGTTAGCTTGATTAACTGTTACTCTAAATGGGCCTATCCACTAGAAGACATGAAGACGACTGCACGATTACGACATTGTAATCGTGCAGTCGTTTGTCAGTCTGTGATGAGCCTGCAGTGAACGAGCAGTCGTTCAGTGTAGGCACATCAATCATCCCCTAACATGCTGAACCTGACGTTATCATCAGGTTGTCCAGCATGTTTGCCCGATGATAGATGTCGAAGCCGGATAATTGGCTGAGACTGAATCTGTTAAAATTAAAATCTGCACGACGCCATTTTGCGAATGGCCGCAAGACGCCATTTTGCGACTGGCCACCCAGTGCCATTTTAGCGAGTCTCACACATTATAAGTACATACGGCGATGCTATTATTTAGTGTTGTGCAATTCCCATGCAATAGAACAATGTTAAAAGTCCCCATTATATAAATGCATACATTGATATAAACATATACTATGATCAACCCTGCAAAACACGTACCACGGTGTACTTCACAAACACGTAGACGCACAACACTAACAAGTGTCTTTTCTTAATATCCCAATACTTACACACTGCACACTTGCATAAAAAGGTTCCCTAGCATTAAGGTTAATATTTAAGGTTTTATGCGTTATCAGCAATGTTGTGGAATACATGTTATTTGATATCTGAGGTTTAGTACATGATAAGCAGACCATGTTTGGTGTCATTCTAAACTACTGTGTATTTGCAGATTTCCGGTTCCATTAGTGAAGAAATCGCAACATGCGTCTGCAAATTATGGATCATAGAGAGTTAGGCATTAAAATGTACTCTGTAATGCAGCCAGTTTAGATTTGTTATTCAGCAGGAAAATGGACACAAAGAGCTGTTGGAGGCTGGACTGTGATCATACGAACTGACCTATGAACTGTACTGTAACAGAAGAACCAGGAAGAAGAACCAATGGAATCATGCCAACCTGTTCTATTGTATTGCCTATCTCTGTAAGGCATATATGTATATATATATGTATATATGCAAGCTCTCTGAAACTAGATGCCAGTCATCTTTTCTTTGCTGTTGACGGAGGTTTCATCTTTGATGCCGGGATCTGGATCCAGAGCGCATGCGTATGTAACGACTGTACCTTGTGACTGTATAATTTGTTTGCGCTAATTGTATTTAGATCACAGCATGTAACCATCTGCTTTTTGGTGAATAATATCTTTTTGTGCTTTGGAACCACAATCAAAGTCTGAAAGCAGTTATTTCTTGTGCGACTCATAACGCTAAATAGCGTAATTTTTAGAGTGTATAGATAGGTAAGCAATCAATATAGATGTCTAAACGACCAGCGGGAGCACGCATTGCTGGTCATTTTAGACATTTTTGCAAATGATTTGCAAACGATTTATGAACGATTACGATATCATTATCGTTCAATTGCTCAATTTAATCTAGTGGATGGGCACCTTTAGACCCCTCCAAGCAAGTGACTTTAGTAAAATTATTACTCTGCAGAGACAGTCAGCTTCACCTACAATAGTCTGAGAGTGAGAAAAACAGCCAGCATATCTTTGGAATAGCTACTGTTAAATGACATCACTAATTGAGATAGTTCTGCTACAGTGAAATTGTAGCCAAGAAAGGATATTGCTACACATTAGTGGAGAACCAGGCAGATCACCAGATCGAACCAGCGGGACAAGAAAATGGTAGATGCAGTAGGGCTAGGTATTAGCCCCCTAGACTACTGCATCTACTGTACTTCCTAGAGTCATGGAATCACTACAATGTCTACCGTAAGTCCGGGACAGGGTCGACAGTATTGTACTTACTATAATACAGACAACTGGGCATGTGCAGTGCTATGAGACTCAATACGCCACAGTGTAGCGTGCAACTAGCAATGCGGTATATGGCATACCGTATGGAGCAACAAACTACAGTACTGTAGCTGGGCACATCTACAGTACATACAGTATAATATATTGAGTTTTGTAAGGGTTGGATAACAATACTGAACTACAGTACTATAGTGAACATTTAAAAAAATAAATTATCAAGGTCTCGAACAGAATTGTAAGCAAGACGGATCACCTAACCCCTTGCTCACAAGTCTCTCCTAGGAAGAATTGCATCTGTCCTCTACAGTACTTTATGTGACATCTACAGTACCGTACGATGAAGTACTCAGGCGTCTGTAGCGTAGAGGTAAGAAATTGAACTTCTACATTGCAGACGTCTGTACAACCCGGTTCCGGGTTCGAAACCTGGAAGGTTAAACTTTTTTTTTATTATTATTAGACAGTCAAGGTCACACTTTTTTTTTAAATATTATTATTACACAGTCAGTGTGTAATACGGAGATCCCACTTTCACTGTGTGTGAATCATGACCCGCTACTGTATGATCTTCCATACTGTACGCCATGGCATAGCGCTACAAGGGTATGGCTATGGTGCAGCACCACTGGCAATGCATTGCAACCCCACCACTGGGCACGCACCAGAGATCCTATTTGTACCGTAACCCCTCAGAACTGGCTATAAGTCACCACAGCGCCAACTGTACTGACATTGACGCAATTTTGTGGTTTAAACGCACAGTCAGTTTGTAATGCAGAGACCTCTCTCTCAAACAGAGCCAACTATCAGTTACTGAACTCATAAACTCACTAAAGTTTCCAAGTCTGGGACAGCATCGACACTGACGCAAGTTTGCGCTCTAGAGCACAGTCAGTTTGTAATACAGACTTCCCTCCCAAACAAAGCCCACTACTGTAGCACTTTCTGAAGTCATGAAATGACTATTGTGTATACTGTAAGTCTCGGACAGTGCAGAATGGCACAAGTGTGAAAATTCAACAGTACTGTAGGAATACAGACACCTGGGTATGCGCCATGGCATAGCGCTACTTGGTTTATGGCTTGGCTCCACTGGGCATGCGGCACACATTCCATTGTCATTGTAACCCATCCACTGGACATGTGCTGACATTGACGCAATTTTGCGGTTTAAACGCACAGTCAGTTTGTAATACAGAGCCCACTCTCTTTAACAGAGCCACTACCAGTTGATGGACATTATAGTGATTTTTTATGACCAAGTCTGGGTCAACGCCGGCATTGACGCAAGTTTGCATTCTAAGGTACAGTATGTACAGTAATAAAAATCCAAATTTCACTGTTTGACTCCCGAAGCACTGGGCATGCGCTCCACATGTACTGTATTGAATACTGAATATTTTAAGTGAAGATTTTAAAAATAATAAAAAAAAACATATTTTCAAGGTCTCAAACTCACGAAACAAGAAGAGGGGAGAAGCAGTGAGACTAGGCATTAGACCGCTAGGCCACACGCTTCACCCATTACTAGAGTTCTGTAGTTTGTAATAATGAAACCACTACAATGTCTAAGTCTGGGACAGTGCCAACAGTATTTACATTTGCGCAAGTACTGTATGATTTCAACCGCACAGTCAGTGGGTAATACAGAGCTTAAGGATTTCAAACTTTATTAGACATTCTTCTACAGCTTTATTATACCGTACATTCCTGATTCCATGTGGAAAACACTGTAATACTGTATAGTGTACCGAATCAGCGCTTCTGTCAACCAATCATCGGGTGGTGATACAGAACATACCGTACGGTACATTGGAAATCACACGCATGCGCTATGTAGTTTAGGAAAAGTGACACCTGGTGGGCAAAAAGTTGTATTACACGTAATGAAATCAGATGCATGCGCTATGTAGTTTAGGAAAAGTGACATCTGGTGGGCAAAAAGTTGTATTACACGTAATGAGTTTTTTCCAGCGTTACACTACGCTACATTACTAAACTTTCTTTGTGGCACTACTCATGGCGTGGTGTGTGGCGTGCCATGTGTGGCGTGAGAGATAACGCTGATGCCACGTGATACCTGGGCACATCGGTACTTACCTTTCTCTCCCGGAATGGCCCACTGTCCCTATACACAAGTATCACAGATATCTCCTACTTACCTTCCTCTTACGGAATGGCCCGCTGTCCCCATATACTAGTATCACAGATATCTCCTACTTACCTTCCTGTGGCAGAATGGCCCACTGTCCCCATACAGTAGTATCACAGATATCTCCTACGTACCTTTCTCTCCCGGAATGGCCCGCTGTCACCATACACTAGTATCACAGATATCTCCTACTTACCTTCCTCTGGCAGAATGGCCCACTGTCCCCATACAGTAGTATCACAGATATCTCCTACGTACCTTTCTCTCCCGGAATGGCCCGCTGTCACCATACACTAGTATCACAGATATCTCCTACTTACCTTCCTCTGGCAGAATGGCCCGCTGTCCCCATACACTAGTATCACAGATATCTCCTACTTACCTTCCTCTGGCAGAATGGCCCACTGTCCCCATACACTAGTATCACAGATATCTCCTACTTACCTTCCTCTGGCAGAATGGCCTGCTGTCACCATACACTAGTATCACAGATATCTCCTACTTACCTTCCTCTGGCAGAATGGCCTGCTGTCCCCTTACACTAATATGGGGACAGAATTCATCAAGCTCCGAAAATAAAATATTTTCGGAGCTTGATTGCAGGAGCATTTGTGATAAATGTGGCATGTCCTCTTGAGTTTTACTCATTAGTTGTTGAAGAAAAAAATCTTTTATTTTATTTGTTAATCTGGGGTGCTGTGTATGGTGGTGGTCGGAGAGGGTCATTATTTCATGATGGACTCAGGTATATTATTTAATGATAGACTGTGTTATAGCCCTGGACACTTTTCCCTGTCTGACTTCCCCTGTGTGTAGGTAGTTACAGACTTCATTGGTGGCAGTGGACACTGGGGCAGCAGCTGCAGGAGCTGGCGCGTGAGTGGAAAATTCGTGCAATCCAGCGCCAGCTGCACAGCGTCTTGTGCCCCCCAGAAGAAGAATACAACATGAGCCAGTCAGCGGAGGGTTAGAAGAGAGGGAGATTTGCGCTGACTGTGCAGTTCCCGGTGAGACACTGGACAGAGCAATTGTGCACATGGAGAGACTGTCCTCAGAAGCAGCTTGTACATGCGGCCAGTGGAGATAAGGGAGATGGGTGGCTAAGCTGAGGGAGGACTTATCTCGGAGGTGGGCAGAGGCATTGCTGACTACTTTTGGCTATCCGAGCACTGAGTGAGCCGCTAAATGACAGACAGGAGGTGCGGCTGGAGGCGGAGCTGACTGCCTGGAGGCACGGGAGTCAGAAGGAGCTGCCGGAGGAGAGAGATTTGTATAAAGCTGCTGGAGAAATCAATAGCAGCACAGCTTCGGAGATCGGGGAGTGGTAAGCAAGACCTCCGTAGTTCCCCACACACAGTCAAATCAGCACAACTACCTCACTGTTAGAGAGAGAGGGACTCACAGTGCCAAATGTAATAGGGTGTCTGTTTTGGTAAATTGCGAGTTTAGCACAAAACTTTCACAACTCTCCAATGTAATAGGGTGTCAGTTCTCTAAAACTCGCATTTTTCAGAGTTACTAAAAATCCCCATTTTCAAACTCACATCCAGATGTTTTCACATTGAAAATAATCAACTCGCCCAATGTAATAGAGTGTCTGTTTTAAACTCACAAAAAAAAGATAACCAAAAGTCCCCAAATAATAGACCTGCTTCAGGATAGCAAGTATATCCTGAGCAGGTCAGATTAACACAGAAACATGCACATATCCATGAGATACGTGCATGTTTCTGTGTGTACTTATGTAAAAGGTTTTTTTTTTTAGAAAAAAAAATGACGTGCAGCTCCCCCCGAAAGCCTTACCAGCCCCGGGCTTTCTAAAGCCTGTCCTGGTTCTAAAAATACAGGGGTCAAAATGCGTAGGGGGCCCCTGTATATTAAGAACCAGCACAGGGGTTTGCAGAGCCGGTCCTGGTTATGGAAAAACAGGGGACAAAATGAGTAGGGGTCCCCTGTTAATTCTATTACCAGCACCAGACTCTTTCTAGCAGGGAGGTAATGCCACAGCAAGGGAAAAACCTTTCACAGTTTATTTTTTTAAAATACAGACAGAAGCATCACGGATCTCACTGATCTGTGATGGCTTCTCTAAAACTCGCACCTTTTAATGCTAGTCGCATTAAAAGGTGTCAGTTTCCATAGGGAAAAACTCGCCTAAACTCGCAAATGGAGTAGACTCGAGCTGAAAAGTTTGCAGGCTATTGAATTTGCGAGTAACAGCATAAACTCGCACCTTTAAAAAATGCGAGAAGGTGCAAGTTTGTACTGTTACTAAAACAGACTCCCTATTACATTTGGCCCACAGTGTCTGTTTTGCGGAATAAATTGTACATAGGTGCCTTGAATTCTAGATATTGCACTAGATACTAATTATTAGACGCAGCCAATTACAGTGCAGTTAGAAGAAAACACTTTGATTACCTAATGTCACTGTGATTACAGGCATTAAAGTAAATGAAAAATCTCTCCTGAATAGTACCTGTGTATAAAACCTACTTAGTTAGCTTGATTAACTGTTACTCTAAATGGGCCTATCCACTAGAAGACATGAAGACGACTGCACGATTACGACATTGTAATCGTGCAGTCGTTTGTCAGTCTGTGATGAGCCTGCAGTGAACGAGCAGTCGTTCAGTGTAGGCACATCAATCATCCCCTAACATGCTGAACCTGACGTTATCATCAGGTTGTCCAGCATGTTTGCCCGATGATAGATGTCGAAGCCGGATAATTGGCTGAGACTGAATCTGTTAAAATTAAAATCTGCACGACGCCATTTTGCGAATGGCCGCAAGACGCCATTTTGCGACTGGCCACCCAGTGCCATTTTAGCGAGTCTCACACATTATAAGTACATACGGCGATGCTATTATTTAGTGTTGTGCAATTCCCATGCAATAGAACAATGTTAAAAGTCCCCATTATATAAATGCATACATTGATATAAACATATACTATGATCAACCCTGCAAAACACGTACCACGGTGTACTTCACAAACACGTAGACGCACAACACTAACAAGTGTCTTTTCTTAATATCCCAATACTTACACACTGCACACTTGCATAAAAAGGTTCCCTAGCATTAAGGTTAATATTTAAGGTTTTATGCGTTATCAGCAATGTTGTGGAATACATGTTATTTGATATCTGAGGTTTAGTACATGATAAGCAGACCATGTTTGGTGTCATTCTAAACTACTGTGTATTTGCAGATTTCCGGTTCCATTAGTGAAGAAATCGCAACATGCGTCTGCAAATTATGGATCATAGAGAGTTAGGCATTAAAATGTACTCTGTAATGCAGCCAGTTTAGATTTGTTATTCAGCAGGAAAATGGACACAAAGAGCTGTTGGAGGCTGGACTGTGATCATACGAACTGACCTATGAACTGTACTGTAACAGAAGAACCAGGAAGAAGAACCAATGGAATCATGCCAACCTGTTCTATTGTATTGCCTATCTCTGTAAGGCATATATGTATATATATATGTATATATGCAAGCTCTCTGAAACTAGATGCCAGTCATCTTTTCTTTGCTGTTGACGGAGGTTTCATCTTTGATGCCGGGATCTGGATCCAGAGCGCATGCGTATGTAACGACTGTACCTTGTGACTGTATAATTTGTTTGCGCTAATTGTATTTAGATCACAGCATGTAACCATCTGCTTTTTGGTGAATAATATCTTTTTGTGCTTTGGAACCACAATCAAAGTCTGAAAGCAGTTATTTCTTGTGCGACTCATAACGCTAAATAGCGTAATTTTTAGAGTGTATAGATAGGTAAGCAATCAATATAGATGTCTAAACGACCAGCGGGAGCACGCATTGCTGGTCATTTTAGACATTTTTGCAAATGATTTGCAAACGATTTATGAACGATTACGATATCATTATCGTTCAATTGCTCAATTTAATCTAGTGGATGGGCACCTTTAGACCCCTCCAAGCAAGTGACTTTAGTAAAATTATTACTCTGCAGAGACAGTCAGCTTCACCTACAATAGTCTGAGAGTGAGAAAAACAGCCAGCATATCTTTGGAATAGCTACTGTTAAATGACATCACTAATTGAGATAGTTCTGCTACAGTGAAATTGTAGCCAAGAAAGGATATTGCTACACATTAGTGGAGAACCAGGCAGATCACCAGATCGAACCAGCGGGACAAGAAAATGGTAGATGCAGTAGGGCTAGGTATTAGCCCCCTAGACTACTGCATCTACTGTACTTCCTAGAGTCATGGAATCACTACAATGTCTACCGTAAGTCCGGGACAGGGTCGACAGTATTGTACTTACTATAATACAGACAACTGGGCATGTGCAGTGCTATGAGACTCAATACGCCACAGTGTAGCGTGCAACTAGCAATGCGGTATATGGCATACCGTATGGAGCAACAAACTACAGTACTGTAGCTGGGCACATCTACAGTACATACAGTATAATATATTGAGTTTTGTAAGGGTTGGATAACAATACTGAACTACAGTACTATAGTGAACATTTAAAAAAATAAATAAATTATCAAGGTCTCGAACAGAATTGTAAGCAAGACGGATCACCTAACCCCTTGCTCACAAGTCTCTCCTAGGAAGAATTGCATCTGTCCTCTACAGTACTTTATGTGACATCTACAGTACCGTACGATGAAGTACTCAGGCGTCTGTAGCGTAGAGGTAAGAAATTGAACTTCTACATTGCAGACGTCTGTACAACCCGGTTCCGGGTTCGAAACCTGGAAGGTTAAACTTTTTTTTTATTATTATTAGACAGTCAAGGTCACACTTTTTTTAAAAAATATTATTATTACACAGTCAGTGTGTAATACGGAGATCCCACTTTCACTGTGTGTGAATCATGACCCGCTACTGTATGATCTTCCATACTGTACGCCATGGCATAGCGCTACAAGGGTATGGCTATGGTGCAGCACCACTGGCAATGCATTGCAACCCCACCACTGGGCACGCACCAGAGATCCTATTTGTACCGTAACCCCTCAGAACTGGCTATAAGTCACCACAGCGCCAACTGTACTGACATTGACGCAATTTTGTGGTTTAAACGCACAGTCAGTTTGTAATGCAGAGACCTCTCTCTCAAACAGAGCCAACTATCAGTTACTGAACTCATAAACTCACTAAAGTTTCCAAGTCTGGGACAGCATCGACACTGACGCAAGTTTGCGCTCTAGAGCAGTCAGTTTGTAATACAGAGACTTCCCTCCCAAACAAAGCCCACTACTGTAGCACTTTCTGAAGTCATGAAATGACTATTGTGTATACTGTAAGTCTCGGACAGTGCAGAATGGCACAAGTGTGAAAATTCAACAGTACTGTAGGAATACAGACACCTGGGCATGCGCCATGGCATAGCGCTACTTGGTTTATGGCTTGGCTCCACTGGGCATGCGGCACACATTCCATTGTCATTGTAACCCATCCACTGGACATGTGCTGACATTGACGCAATTTTGCGGTTTAAACGCACAGTCAGTTTGTAATACAGAGCCCACTCTCTTTAACAGAGCCACTACCAGTTGATGGACATTATAGTGATTTTTTATGACCAAGTCTGGGTCAACGCCGGCATTGACGCAAGTTTGCATTCTAAGGTACAGTATTAGACATTCTTCTACAGCTTTATTATACCGTACATTCCTGATTCCATGTGGAAAACACTGTAATACTGTTTAGTGTACCGAATCAGCGCTTCTGTCAACCAATCATCGGGTGGTGATACAGAACATACCGTACGGTACATTGGAAATCACACGCATGCGCTATGTAGTTTAGGAAAAGTGACACCTGGTGGGCAAAAAGTTGTATTACACGTAATGAAATCAGATGCATGCGCTATGTAGTTTAGGAAAAGTGACATCTGGTGGGCAAAAAGTTGTATTACACGTAATGACTTTTTTCCAGCGTTACACTACGCTACATTACTAAACTTTCTTTGTGGCACTACTCATGGCGTGGTGTGTGGCGTGCCATGTGTGGCGTGAGAGATAACGCTGATGCCACGTGATACCTGGGCACATCGGTACTTACCTTTCTCTCCCGGAATGGCCCACTGTCCCTATACACAAGTATCACAGATATCTCCTACTTACCTTCCTCTTACGGAATGGCCCGCTGTCCCCATATACTAGTATCACAGATATCTCCTACTTACCTTCCTGTGGCAGAATGGCCCACTGTCCCCATACAGTAGTATCACAGATATCTCCTACGTACCTTTCTCTCCCGGAATGGCCCGCTGTCACCATACACTAGTATCACAGATATCTCCTACTTACCTTCCTCTGGCAGAATGGCCCACTGTCCCCATACAGTAGTATCACAGATATCTCCTACGTACCTTTCTCTCCCGGAATGGCCCGCTGTCACCATACACTAGTATCACAGATATCTCCTACTTACCTTCCTCTGGCAGAATGGCCCGCTGTCCCCATACACTAGTATCACAGATATCTCCTACTTACCTTCCTCTGGCAGAATGGCCCACTGTCCCCATACACTAGTATCACAGATATCTCCTACTTACCTTCCTCTGGCAGAATGGCCTGCTGTCACCATACACTAGTATCACAGATATCTCCTACTTACCTTCCTCTGGCAGAATGGCCTGCTGTCCCCTTACACTAATATGGGGACAGAATTCATCAAGCTCCGAAAATAAAATATTTTCGGAGCTTGATTGCAGGAGCATTTGTGATAAATGTGGCATGTCCTCTTGAGTTTTACTCATTAGTTGTTGAAGAAAAAAATCTTTTATTTTATTTGTTAATCTGGGGTGCTGTGTATGGTGGTGGTCGGAGAGGGTCATTATTTCATGATGGACTCAGGTATATTATTTAATGATAGACTGTGTTATAGCCCTGGACACTTTTCCCTGTCTGACTTCCCCTGTGTGTAGGTAGTTACAGACTTCATTGGTGGCAGTGGACACTGGGGCAGCAGCTGCAGGAGCTGGCGCGTGAGTGGAAAATTTGTGCAATCCAGCGCCAGCTGCACAGCGTCTTGTGCCCCCCAGAAGAAGAATACAACATGAGCCAGTCAGCGGAGGGTTAGAAGAGAGGGAGATTTGCGCTGACTGTGCAGTTCCCGGTGAGACACTGGACAGAGCAATTGTGCACATGGAGAGACTGTCCTCAGAAGCAGCTTGTACATGCGGCCAGTGGAGATAAGGGAGATGGGTGGCTAAGCTGAGGGAGGACTTATCTCGGAGGTGGGCAGAGGCATTGCTGACTACTTTTGGCTATCCGAGCACTGAGTGAGCCGCTAAATGACAGACAGGAGGTGCGGCTGGAGGCGGAGCTGACTGCCTGGAGGCACGGGAGTCAGAAGGAGCTGCCGGAGGACAGAGATTTGTATAAAGCTGCTGGAGAAATCAATAGCAGCACAGCTTCGGAGATCGGGGAGTGGTAAGCAAGACCTCCGTAGTTCCCCACACACAGTCAAATCAGCACAACTACCTCACTGTTAGAGAGAGAGGGACTCACAGTGCCAAATGTAATAGGGTGTCTGTTTTGGTAAATTGCGAGTTTAGCACAAAACTTTCACAACTCTCCAATGTAATAGGGTGTCAGTTCTCTAAAACTCGCATTTTTCAGAGTTACTAAAAATCCCCATTTTCAAACTCACATCCAGATGTTTTCACATTGAAAATAATCAACTCGCCCAATGTAATAGAGTGTCTGTTTTAAACTCACAAAAAAAAGATAACCAAAAGTCCCCAAATAATAGACCTGCTTCAGGATAGCAAGTATATCCTGAGCAGGTCAGATTAACACAGAAACATGCACATATCCATGAGATACGTGCATGTTTCTGTGTGTACTTATGTAAAAGGTTTTTTTTTTTAGAAAAAAAAATGACGTGCAGCTCCCCCCGAAAGCCTTACCAGCCCCGGGCTTTCTAAAGCCTGTCCTGGTTCTAAAAATACAGGGGTCAAAATGCGTAGGGGGCCCCTGTATATTAAGAACCAGCACAGGGGTTTGCAGAGCCGGTCCTGGTTATGGAAAAACAGGGGACAAAATGAGTAGGGGTCCCCTGTTAATTCTATTACCAGCACCAGACTCTTTCTAGCAGGGAGGTAATGCCACAGCAAGGGAAAAACCTTTCACAGTTTATTTTTTTAAAATACAGACAGAAGCATCACGGATCTCACTGATCTGTGATGGCTTCTCTAAAACTCGCACCTTTTAATGCTAGTCGCATTAAAAGGTGTCAGTTTCCATAGGGAAAAACTCGCCTAAACTCGCAAATGGAGTAGACTCGAGCTGAAAAGTTTGCAGGCTATTGAATTTGCGAGTAACAGCATAAACTCGCACCTTTAAAAAATGCGAGAAGGTGCAAGTTTGTACTGTTACTAAAACAGACTCCCTATTACATTTGGCCCACAGTGTCTGTTTTGCGGAATAAATTGTACATAGGTGCCTTGAATTCTAGATATTGCACTAGATACTAATTATTAGACGCAGCCAATTACAGTGCAGTTAGAAGAAAACACTTTGATTACCTAATGTCACTGTGATTACAGGCATTAAAGTAAATGAAAAATCTCTCCTGAATAGTACCTGTGTATAAAACCTACTTAGTTAGCTTGATTAACTGTTACTCTAAATGGGCCTATCCACTAGAAGACATGAAGACGACTGCACGATTACGACATTGTAATCGTGCAGTCGTTTGTCAGTCTGTGATGAGCCTGCAGTGAATGAGCAGTCGTTCAGTGTAGGCACATCAATCATCCCCTAACATGCTGAACCTGACGTTTTCATCCCGGTTGTCCAGCATGTTTGCCCGATGATAGATGTCGAAGCCGGATAATTGGCTGAGACTGAATCTGTTAAAATTAAAATCTGCACGACGCCATTTTGCGAATGGCCGCAAGACGCCATTTTGCGACTGGCCACCCAGTGCCATTTTAGCGAGTCTCACACATTATAAGTACATACGGCGATGCTATTATTTAGTGTTGTGCAATTCCCATGCAATAGAACAATGTTAAAAGTCCCCATTATATAAATGCATACATTGATATAAACATATACTATGATCAACCCTGCAAAACACGTACCACGGTGTACTTCACAAACACGTAGACGCACAACACTAACAAGTGTCTTTTCTTAATATCCCAATACTTACACACTGCACACTTGCATAAAAAGGTTCCCTAGCATTAAGGTTAATATTTAAGGTTTTATGCGTTATCAGCAATGTTGTGGAATACATGTTATTTGATATCTGAGGTTTAGTACATGATAAGCAGACCATGTTTGGTGTCATTCTAAACTACTGTGTATTTGCAGATTTCCGGTTCCATTAGTGAAGAAATCGCAACATGCGTCTGCAAATTATGGATCATAGAGAGTTAGGCATTAAAATGTACTCTGTAATGCAGCCAGTTTAGATTTGTTATTCAGCAGGAAAATGGACACAAAGAGCTGTTGGAGGCTGGACTGTGATCATACGAACTGACCTATGAACTGTACTGTAACAGAAGAACCAGGAAGAAGAACCAATGGAATCATGCCAACCTGTTCTATTGTATTGCCTATCTCTGTAAGGCATATATGTATATATATATGTATATATGCAAGCTCTCTGAAACTAGATGCCAGTCATCTTTTCTTTGCTGTTGACGGAGGTTTCATCTTTGATGCCGGGATCTGGATCCAGAGCGCATGCGTATGTAACGACTGTACCTTGTGACTGTATAATTTGTTTGCGCTAATTGTATTTAGATCACAGCATGTAACCATCTGCTTTTTGGTGAATAATATCTTTTTGTGCTTTGGAACCACAATCAAAGTCTGAAAGCAGTTATTTCTTGTGCGACTCATAACGCTAAATAGCGTAATTTTTAGAGTGTATAGATAGGTAAGCAATCAATATAGATGTCTAAACGACCAGCGGGAGCACGCATTGCTGGTCATTTTAGACATTTTTGCAAATGATTTGCAAACGATTTATGAACGATTACGATATCATTATCGTTCAATTGCTCAATTTAATCTAGTGGATGGGCACCTTTAGACCCCTCCAAGCAAGTGACTTTAGTAAAATTATTACTCTGCAGAGACAGTCAGCTTCACCTACAATAGTCTGAGAGTGAGAAAAACAGCCAGCATATCTTTGGAATAGCTACTGTTAAATGACATCACTAATTGAGATAGTTCTGCTACAGTGAAATTGTAGCCAAGAAAGGATATTGCTACACATTAGTGGAGAACCAGGCAGATCACCAGATCGAACCAGCGGGACAAGAAAATGGTAGATGCAGTAGGGCTAGGTATTAGCCCCCTAGACTACTGCATCTACTGTACTTCCTAGAGTCATGGAATCACTACAATGTCTACCGTAAGTCCGGGACAGGGTCGACAGTATTGTACTTACTATAATACAGACAACTGGGCATGTGCAGTGCTATGAGACTCAATACGCCACAGTGTAGCGTGCAACTAGCAATGCGGTATATGGCATACCGTATGGAGCAACAAACTACAGTACTGTAGCTGGGCACATCTACAGTACATACAGTATAATATATTGAGTTTTGTAAGGGTTGGATAACAATACTGAACTACAGTACTATAGTGAACATTTAAATAAATAAATAAATTATCAAGGTCTCGAACAGAATTGTAAGCAAGACGGATCACCTAACCCCTTGCTCACAAGTCTCTCCTAGGAAGAATTGCATCTGTCCTCTACAGTACTTTATGTGACATCTACAGTACCGTACGATGAAGTACTCAGGCGTCTGTAGCGTAGAGGTAAGAAATTGAACTTCTACATTGCAGACGTCTGTACAACCCGGTTCCGGGTTCGAAACCTGGAAGGTTAAACTTTTTTTATTATTATTATTAGACAGTCAAGGTCACACTTTTTTTTTTAAATATTATTATTACACAGTCAGTGTGTAATACGGAGATCCCACTTTCACTGTGTGTGAATCATGACCCGCTACTGTATGATCTTCCATACTGTACGCCATGGCATAGCGCTACAAGGGTATGGCTATGGTGCAGCACCACTGGCAATGCATTGCAACCCCACCACTGGGCACGCACCAGAGATCCTATTTGTACCGTAACCCCTCAGAACTGGCTATAAGTCACCACAGCGCCAACTGTACTGACATTGACGCAATTTTGTGGTTTAAACGCACAGTCAGTTTGTAATGCAGAGACCTCTCTCTCAAACAGAGCCAACTATCAGTTACTGAACTCATAAACTCACTAAAGTTTCCAAGTCTGGGACAGCATCGACACTGACGCAAGTTTGCGCTCTAGAGCACAGTCAGTTTGTAATACAGAGACTTCCCTCCCAAACAAAGCCCACTACTGTAGCACTTTCTGAAGTCATGAAATGACTATTGTGTATACTGTAAGTCTCGGACAGTGCAGAATGGCACAAGTGTGAAAATTCAACAGTACTGTAGGAATACAGACACCTGGGCATGCGCCATGGCATAGCGCTACTTGGTTTATGGCTTGGCTCCACTGGGCATGCGGCACACATTCCATTGTCATTGTAACCCATCCACTGGACATGTGCTGACATTGACGCAATTTTGCGGTTTAAACGCACAGTCAGTTTGTAATACAGAGCCCACTCTCTTTAACAGAGCCACTACCAGTTGATGGACATTATAGTGATTTTTTATGACCAAGTCTGGGTCAACGCCGGCATTGACGCAAGTTTGCATTCTAAGGTACAGTATGTACAGTAATAAAAATCCAAATTTCACTGTTTGACTCCCGAAGCACTGGGCATGCGCTCCACATGTACTGTATTGAATACTGAATATTTTAAGTGAAGATTTTAAAAATAATAAAAAAAAACATATTTTCAAGGTCTCAAACTCACGAAACAAGAGGGGAGAAGCAGTGAGACTAGGCATTAGACCACTAGGCCACACGCTTCACCCATTACTAGAGTTCTGTAGTTTGTAATAATGAAACCACTACAATGTCTAAGTCTGGGACAGTGCCAACAGTATTTACATTTGCGCAAGTACTGTATGATTTCAACCGCACAGTCAGTGGGTAATACAGAGCTTAAGGATTTCAAACTTTATTAGACATTCTTCTACAGCTTTATTATACCGTACATTCCTGATTCCATGTGGAAAACACTGTAATACTGTATAGTGTACCAAATCAGCGCTTCTGTCAACCAATCATCGGGTGGTGATACAGAACATACCGTACGGTACATTGGAAATCACACGCATGCGCTATGTAGTTTAGGAAAAGTGACACCTGGTGGGCAAAAAGTTGTATTACACGTAATGAAATCAGATGCATGCGCTATGTAGTTTAGGAAAAGTGACATCTGGTGGGCAAAAAGTTGTATTACACGTAATGACTTTTTTCCAGCGTTACACTACGCTACATTACTAAACTTTCTTTGTGGCACTACTCATGGCGTGGTGTGTGGCGTGCCATGTGTGGCGTGAGAGATAACGCTGATGCCACGTGATACCTGGGCACATCGGTACTTACCTTTCTCTCCCGGAATGGCCCACTGTCCCTATACACAAGTATCACAGATATCTCCTACTTACCTTCCTCTTACGGAATGGCCCGCTGTCCCCATATACTAGTATCACAGATATCTCCTACTTACCTTCCTGTGGCAGAATGGCCCACTGTCCCCATACAGTAGTATCACAGATATCTCCTACGTACCTTTCTCTCCCGGAATGGCCCGCTGTCACCATACACTAGTATCACAGATATCTCCTACTTACCTTCCTCTGGCAGAATGGCCCACTGTCCCCATACAGTAGTATCACAGATATCTCCTACGTACCTTTCTCTCCCGGAATGGCCCGCTGTCACCATACACTAGTATCACAGATATCTCCTACTTACCTTCCTCTGGCAGAATGGCCCGCTGTCCCCATACACTAGTATCACAGATATCTCCTACTTACCTTCCTCTGGCAGAATGGCCCACTGTCCCCATACACTAGTATCACAGATATCTCCTACTTACCTTCCTCTGGCAGAATGGCCTGCTGTCCCCTTACACTAATATGGGGACAGAATTCATCAAGCTCCGAAAATAAAATATTTTCGGAGCTTGATTGCAGGAGCATTTGTGATAAATGTGGCATGTCCTCTTGAGTTTTACTCATTAGTTGTTGAAGAAAAAAATCTTTTATTTTATTTGTTAATCTGGGGTGCTGTGTATGGTGGTGGTCGGAGAGGGTCATTATTTCATGATGGACTCAGGTATATTATTTAATGATAGACTGTGTTATAGCCCTGGACACTTTTCCCTGTCTGACTTCCCCTGTGTGTAGGTAGTTACAGACTTCATTGGTGGCAGTGGACACTGGGGCAGCAGCTGCAGGAGCTGGCGCGTGAGTGGAAAATTTGTGCAATCCAGCGCCAGCTGCACAGCGTCTTGTGCCCCCCAGAAGAAGAATACAACATGAGCCAGTCAGCGGAGGGTTAGAAGAGAGGGAGATTTGCGCTGACTGTGCAGTTCCCGGTGAGACACTGGACAGAGCAATTGTGCACATGGAGAGACTGTCCTCAGAAGCAGCTTGTACATGCGGCCAGTGGAGATAAGGGAGATGGGTGGCTAAGCTGAGGGAGGACTTATCTCGGAGGTGGGCAGAGGCATTGCTGACTACTTTTGGCTATCCGAGCACTGAGTGAGCCGCTAAATGACAGACAGGAGGTGCGGCTGGAGGCGGAGCTGACTGCCTGGAGGCACGGGAGTCAGAAGGAGCTGCCGGAGGACAGAGATTTGTATAAAGCTGCTGGAGAAATCAATAGCAGCACAGCTTCGGAGATCGGGGAGTGGTAAGCAAGACCTCCGTAGTTCCCCACACACAGTCAAATCAGCACAACTACCTCACTGTTAGAGAGAGAGGGACTCACAGTGCCAAATGTAATAGGGTGTCTGTTTTGGTAAATTGCGAGTTTAGCACAAAACTTTCACAACTCTCCAATGTAATAGGGTGTCAGTTCTCTAAAACTCGCATTTTTCAGAGTTACTAAAAATCCCCATTTTCAAACTCACATCCAGATGTTTTCACATTGAAAATAATCAACTCGCCCAATGTAATAGAGTGTCTGTTTTAAACTCACAAAAAAAAGATAACCAAAAGTCCCCAAATAATAGACCTGCTTCAGGATAGCAAGTATATCCTGAGCAGGTCAGATTAACACAGAAACATGCACATATCCATGAGATACGTGCATGTTTCTGTGTGTACTTATGTAAAAGGTTTTTTTTTTTAGAAAAAAAAATGACGTGCAGCTCCCCCCGAAAGCCTTACCAGCCCCGGGCTTTCTAAAGCCTGTCCTGGTTCTAAAAATACAGGGGTCAAAATGCGTAGGGGGCCCCTGTATATTAAGAACCAGCACAGGGGTTTGCAGAGCCGGTCCTGGTTATGGAAAAACAGGGGACAAAATGAGTAGGGGTCCCCTGTTAATTCTATTACCAGCACCAGACTCTTTCTAGCAGGGAGGTAATGCCACAGCAAGGGAAAAACCTTTCACAGTTTATTTTTTTAAAATACAGACAGAAGCATCACGGATCTCACTGATCTGTGATGGCTTCTCTAAAACTCGCACCTTTTAATGCTAGTCGCATTAAAAGGTGTCAGTTTCCATAGGGAAAAACTCGCCTAAACTCGCAAATGGAGTAGACTCGAGCTGAAAAGTTTGCAGGCTATTGAATTTGCGAGTAACAGCATAAACTCGCACCTTTAAAAAATGCGAGAAGGTGCAAGTTTGTACTGTTACTAAAACAGACTCCCTATTACATTTGGCCCACAGTGTCTGTTTTGCGGAATAAATTGTACATAGGTGCCTTGAATTCTAGATATTGCACTAGATACTAATTATTAGACGCAGCCAATTACAGTGCAGTTAGAAGAAAACACTTTGATTACCTAATGTCACTGTGATTACAGGCATTAAAGTAAATGAAAAATCTCTCCTGAATAGTACCTGTGTATAAAACCTACTTAGTTAGCTTGATTAACTGTTACTCTAAATGGGCCTATCCACTAGAAGACATGAAGACGACTGCACGATTACGACATTGTAATCGTGCAGTCGTTTGTCAGTCTGTGATGAGCCTGCAGTGAACGAGCAGTCGTTCAGTGTAGGCACATCAATCATCCCCTAACATGCTGAACCTGACATTATCATCAGGTTGTCCAGCATGTTTGCCCGATGATAGATGTCGAAGCCGGATAATTGGCTGAGACTGAATCTGTTAAAATTAAAATCTGCACGACGCCATTTTGCGACTGGCCACCCAGTGCCATTTTAGCGAGTCTCACACATTATAAGTACATACGGCGATGCTATTATTTAGTGTTGTGCAATTCCCATGCAATAGAACAATGTTAAAAGTCCCCATTATATAAATGCATACATTGATATAAACATATACTATGATCAACCCTGCAAAACACGTACCACGGTGTACTTCACAAACACGTAGACGCACAACACTAACAAGTGTCTTTTCTTAATATCCCAATACTTACACACTGCACACTTGCATAAAAAGGTTCCCTAGCATTAAGGTTAATATTTAAGGTTTTATGCGTTATCAGCAATGTTGTGGAATACATGTTATTTGATATCTGAGGTTTAGTACATGATAAGCAGACCATGTTTGGTGTCATTCTAAACTACTGTGTATTTGCAGATTTCCGGTTCCATTAGTGAAGAAATCGCAACATGCGTCTGCAAATTATGGATCATAGAGAGTTAGGCATTAAAATGTACTCTGTAATGCAGCCAGTTTAGATTTGTTATTCAGCAGGAAAATGGACACAAAGAGCTGTTGGAGGCTGGACTGTGATCATACGAACTGACCTATGAACTGTACTGTAACAGAAGAACCAGGAAGAAGAACCAATGGAATCATGCCAACCTGTTCTATTGTATTGCCTATCTCTGTAAGGCATATATGTATATATATATGTATATATGCAAGCTCTCTGAAACTAGATGCCAGTCATCTTTTCTTTGCTGTTGACGGAGGTTTCATCTTTGATGCCGGGATCTGGATCCAGAGCGCATGCGTATGTAACGACTGTACCTTGTGACTGTATAATTTGTTTGCGCTAATTGTATTTAGATCACAGCATGTAACCATCTGCTTTTTGGTGAATAATATCTTTTTGTGCTTTGGAACCACAATCAAAGTCTGAAAGCAGTTATTTCTTGTGCGACTCATAACGCTAAATAGCTTAATTTTTAGAGTGTATAGATAGGTAAGCAATCAATATAGATGTCTAAACGACCAGCGGGAGCACGCATTGCTGGTCATTTTAGACATTTTTGCAAATGATTTGCAAACGATTTATGAACGATTACGATATCATTATCGTTCAATTGCTCAATTTAATCTAGTGGATGGGCACCTTTAGACCCCTCCAAGCAAGTGACTTTAGTAAAATTATTACTCTGCAGAGACAGTCAGCTTCACCTACAATAGTCTGAGAGTGAGAAAAACAGCCAGCATATCTCTGGAATAGCTACTGTTAAATGACATCACTAATTGAGATAGTTCTGCTACAGTGAAATTGTAGCCAAGAAAGGATATTGCTACACATTAGTGGAGAACCAGGCAGATCACCAGATCGAACCAGCGGGACAAGAAAATGGTAGATGCAGTAGGGCTAGGTATTAGCCCCCTAGACTACTGCATCTACTGTACTTCCTAGAGTCATGGAATCACTACAATGTCTACCGTAAGTCCGGGACAGGGTCGACAGTATTGTACTTACTATAATACAGACAACTGGGCATGTGCAGTGCTATGAGACTCAATACGCCACAGTGTAGCGTGCAACTAGCAATGCGGTATATGGCATACCGTATGGAGCAACAAACTACAGTACTGTAGCTGGGCACATCTACAGTACATACAGTATAATATATTGAGTTTTGTAAGGGTTGGATAACAATACTGAACTACAGTACTATAGTGAACATTTAAAAAAATAAATAAATTATCAAGGTCTCGAACAGAATTGTAAGCAAGACGGATCACCTAACCCCTTGCTCACAAGTCTCTCCTAGGAAGAATTGCATCTGTCCTCTACAGTACTTTATGTGACATCTACAGTACCGTACGATGAAGTACTCAGGCGTCTGTAGCGTAGAGGTAAGAAATTGAACTTCTACATTGCAGACGTCTGTACAACCCGGTTCCGGGTTCGAAACCTGGAAGGTTAAACTTTTTTTTTATTATTATTAGACAGTCAAGGTCACACTTTTTTTTTAAATATTATTATTACACAGTCAGTGTGTAATACGGAGATCCCACTTTCACTGTGTGTGAATCATGACCCGCTACTGTATGATCTTCCATACTGTACGCCATGGCATAGCGCTACAAGGGTATGGCTATGGTGCAGCACCACTGGCAATGCATTGCAACCCCACCACTGGGCACGCACCAGAGATCCTATTTGTACCGTAACCCCTCAGAACTGGCTATAAGTCACCACAGCGCCAACTGTACTGACATTGACGCAATTTTGTGGTTTAAACGCACAGTCAGTTTGTAATGCAGAGACCTCTCTCTCAAACAGAGCCAACTATCAGTTACTGAACTCATAAACTCACTAAAGTTTCCAAGTCTGGGACAGCATCGACACTGACGCAAGTTTGCGCTCTAGAGCACAGTCAGTTTGTAATACAGAGACTTCCCTCCCAAACAAAGCCCACTACTGTAGCACTTTCTGAAGTCATGAAATGACTATTGTGTATACTGTAAGTCTCGGACAGTGCAGAATGGCACAAGTGTGAAAATTCAACAGTACTGTAGGAATACAGACACCTGGGCATGCGCCATGGCATAGCGCTACTTGGTTTATGGCTTGGCTCCACTGGGCATGCGGCACACATTCCATTGTCATTGTAACCCATCCACTGGACATGTGCTGACATTGACGCAATTTTGCGGTTTAAACGCACAGTTTGTAATACAGAGCCCACTCTCTTTAACAGAGCCCACTACCAGTTGATGGACATTATAGTGATTTTTTATGACCAAGTCTGGGTCAACACCGGCATTGACGCAAGTTTGCATTCTAAGGTACAGTATGTACAGTAATAAAAATCCAAATTTCACTGTTTGACTCCCGAAGCACTGGGCATGCGCTCCACATGTACTGTATTGAATACTGAATATTTTAAGTGAAGATTTTAAAAATAATAAAAAAAAACATATTTTCAAGGTCTCAAACTCACGAAACAAGAAGAGGGGAGAAGCAGTGAGACTAGGCATTAGACCGCTAGGCCACACGCTTCACCCATTACTAGAGTTCTGTAGTTTGTAATAATGAAACCACTACAATGTCTAAGTCTGGGACAGTGCCAACAGTATTTACATTTGCGCAAGTACTGTATGATTTCAACCGCACAGTCAGTGGGTAATACAGAGCTTAAGGATTTCAAACTTTATTAGACATTCTTCTACAGCTTTATTATACCGTACATTCCTGATTCCATGTGGAAAACACTGTAATACTGTATAGTGTACCGAATCACCGCTTCTGTCAACCAATCATCGGGTGGTGATACAGAACATACCGTACGGTACATTGGAAATCACACGCATGCGCTATGTAGTTTAGGAAAAGTGACACCTGGTGGGCAAAAAGTTGTATTACACGTAATGAAATCAGATGCATGCGCTATGTAGTTTAGGAAAAGTGACATCTGGTGGGCAAAAAGTTGTATTACACGTAATGACTTTTTTCCAGCGTTACACTACGCTACATTACTAAACTTTCTTTGTGGCACTACTCATGGCGTGGTGTGTGGCGTGCCATGTGTGGCGTGAGAGATAACGCTGATGCCACGTGATACCTGGGCACATCGGTACTTACCTTTCTCTCCCGGAATGGCCCACTGTCCCTATACACAAGTATCACAGATATCTCCTACTTACCTTCCTCTCACGGAATGGCCCGCTGTCCCCATATACTAGTATCACAGATATCTCCTACTTACCTTCCTGTGGCAGAATGGCCCACTGTCCCCATACAGTAGTATCACAGATATCTCCTACGTACCTTTCTCTCCCGGAATGGCCCGCTGTCACCATACACTAGTATCACAGATATCTCCTACTTACCTTCCTCTGGCAGAATGGCCCACTGTCCCCATACAGTAGTATCACAGATATCTCCTACGTACCTTTCTCTCCCGGAATGGCCCGCTGTCACCATACACTAGTATCACAGATATCTCCTACTTACCTTCCTCTGGCAGAATGGCCCGCTGTCCCCATACACTAGTATCACAGATATCTCCTACTTACCTTCCTCTGGCAGAATGGCCCACTGTCCCCATACACTAGTATCACAGATATCTCCTACTTACCTTCCTCTGGCAGAATGGCCTGCTGTCACCATACACTAGTATCACAGATATCTCCTACTTACCTTCCTCTGGCAGAATGGCCTGCTGTCCCCTTACACTAATATGGGGACAGAATTCATCAAGCTCCGAAAATAAAATATTTTCGGAGCTTGATTGCAGGAGCATTTGTGATAAATGTGGCATGTCCTCTTGAGTTTTACTCATTAGTTGTTGAAGAAAAAAATCTTTTATTTTATTTGTTAATCTGGGGTGCTGTGTATGGTGGTGGTCGGAGAGGGTCATTATTTCATGATGGACTCAGGTATATTATTTAATGATAGACTGTGTTATAGCCCTGGACACTTTTCCCTGTCTGACTTCCCCTGTGTGTAGGTAGTTACAGACTTCACTGGGGCAGCAGCTGCAGGAGCTGGCGCGTGAGTGGAAAATTCGTGCAATCCAGCGCCAGCTGCACAGCGTCTTGTGCCCCCCAGAAGAAGAATACAACATGAGCCAGTCAGCGGAGGGTTAGAAGAGAGGGAGATTTGCGCTGACTGTGCAGTTCCCGGTGAGACACTGGACAGAGCAATTGTGCACATGGAGAGACTGTCCTCAGAAGCAGCTTGTACATGCGGCCAGTGGAGATAAGGGAGATGGGTGGCTAAGCTGAGGGAGGACTTATCTCGGAGGTGGGCAGAGGCATTGCTGACTACTTTTGGCTATCCAAGCACTGAGTGAGCCGCTAAATGACAGACAGGAGGTGCGGCTGGAGGCGGAGCTGACTGCCTGGAGGCACGGGAGTCAGAAGGAGCTGCCGGAGGACAGAGATTTGTATAAAGCTGCTGGAGAAATCAATAGCAGCACAGCTTCGGAGATCGGGGAGTGGTAAGCAAGACCTCCGTAGTTCCCCACACACAGTCAAATCAGCACAACTACCTCACTGTTAGAGAGAGAGGGACTCACAGTGCCAAATGTAATAGGGTGTCTGTTTTGGTAAATTGCGAGTTTAGCACAAAACTTTCACAACTCTCCAATGTAATAGGGTGTCAGTTCTCTAAAACTCGCATTTTTCAGAGTTACTAAAAATCCCCATTTTCAAACTCACATCCAGATGTTTTCACATTGAAAATAATCAACTCGCCCAATGTAATAGAGTGTCTGTTTTAAACTCACAAAAAAAAGATAACCAAAAGTCCCCAAATAATAGACCTGCTTCAGGATAGCAAGTATATCCTGAGCAGGTCAGATTAACACAGAAACATGCACATATCCATGAGATACGTGCATGTTTCTGTGTGTACTTATGTAAAAGGTTTTTTTTTTAGAAAAAAAAATGACGTGCAGCTCCCCCCGAAAGCCTTACCAGCCCCGGGCTTTCTAAAGCCTGTCCTGGTTCTAAAAATACAGGGGTCAAAATGCGTAGGGAGCCCCTGTATATTAAGAACCAGCACAGGGGTTTGCAGAGCCGGTCCTGGTTATGGAAAAACAGGGGACAAAATGAGTAGGGGTCCCCTGTTAATTCTATTACCAGCACCAGACTCTTTCTAGCAGGGAGGTAATGCCACAGCAAGGGAAAAACCTTTCACAGTTTTTTTTTTAAAATACAGACAGAAGCATCACGGATCTCACTGATCTGTGATGGCTTCTCTAAAACTCGCACCTTTTAATGCTAGTCACATTAAAAGGTGTCAGTTTCCATAGGGAAAAACTCGCAAATGGAGTAGACTCGAGCTGAAAAGTTTGCAGGCTATTGAATTTGCGAGTAACAGCATAAACTCGCACCTTTAAAAAATGCGAGAAGGTGCAAGTTTGTACTGTTACTAAAACAGACTCCCTATTACATTTGGCCCACAGTGTCTGTTTTGCGGAATAAATTGTACATAGGTGCCTTGAATTCTAGATATTGCACTAGATACTAATTATTAGACGCAGCCAATTACAGTGCAGTTAGAAGAAAACACTTTGATTACCTAATGTCACTGTGATTACAGGCATTAAAGTAAATGAAAAATCTCTCCTGAATAGTACCTGTGTATAAAACCTACTTAGTTAGCTTGATTAACTGTTACTCTAAATGGGCCTATCCACTAGAAGACATGAAGACGACTGCACGATTACGACATTGTAATCGTGCAGTCGTTTGTCAGTCTGTAATGAGCCTGCAGTGAACGAGCAGTCGTTCAGTGTAGGCACATCAATCATCCCCTAACATGCTGAACCTGACGTTATCATCAGGTTGTCCAGCATGTTTGCCCGATGATAGATGTCGAAGCCGGATAATTGGCTGAGACTGAATCTGTTAAAATTAAAATCTGCACGACGCCATTTTGCGACTGGCCACCCAGTGCCATTTTAGCGAGTCTCACACATTATAAGTACATACGGCGATGCTATTATTTAGTGTTGTGCAATTCCCATGCAATAGAACAATGTTAAAAGTCCCCATTATATAAATGCATACATTGATATAAACATATACTATGATCAACCCTGCAAAACACGTACCACGGTGTACTTCACAAACACGTAGACGCACAACACTAACAAGTGTCTTTTCTTAATATCCCAATACTTACACACTGCACACTTGCATAAAAAGGTTCCCTAGCATTAAGGTTAATATTTAAGGTTTTATGCGTTATCAGCAATGTTGTGGAATACATGTTATTTGATATCTGAGGTTTAGTACATGATAAGCAGACCATGTTTGGTGTCATTCTAAACTACTGTGTATTTGCAGATTTCCGGTTCCATTAGTGAAGAAATCGCAACATGCGTCTGCAAATTATGGATCATAGAGAGTTAGGCATTAAAATGTACTCTGTAATGCAGCCAGTTTAGATTTGTTATTCAGCAGGAAAATGGACACAAAGAGCTGTTGGAGGCTGGACTGTGATCATACGAACTGACCTATGAACTGTACTGTAACAGAAGAACCAGGAAGAAGAACCAATGGAATCATGCCAACCTGTTCTATTGTATTGCCTATCTCTGTAAGGCATATATGTATATATATATATGTATATATGCAAGCTCTCTGAAACTAGATGCCAGTCATCTTTTCTTTGCTGTTGACGGAGGTTTCATCTTTGATGCCGGGATCTGGATCCAGAGCGCATGCGTATGTAACGACTGTACCTTGTGACTGTATAATTTGTTTGCGCTAATTGTATTTAGATCACAGCATGTAACCATCTGCTTTTTGGTGAATAATATCTTTTTGTGCTTTGGAACCACAATCAAAGTCTGAAAGCAGTTATTTCTTGTGCGACTCATAACGCTAAATAGCGTAATTTTTAGAGTGTATAGATAGGTAAGCAATCAATATAGATGTCTAAACGACCAGCGGGAGCACGCATTGCTGGTCATTTTAGACATTTTTGCAAATGATTTGCAAACGATTTATGAACGATTACGATATCATTATCGTTCAATTGCTCAATTTAATCTAGTTGGTGGGCACCTTTAGACCCCTCCAAGCAAGTGACTTTAGTAAAATTATTACTCTGCAGAGACAGTCAGCTTCACCTACAATAGTCTGAGAGTGAGAAAAACAGCCAGCATATCTCTGGAATAGCTACTGTTAAATGACATCACTAATTGAGATAGTTCTGCTACAGTGAAATTGTAGCCAAGAAAGGATATTGCTACACATTAGTGGAGAACCAGGCAGATCACCAGATCGAACCAGCGGGACAAGAAAATGGTAGATGCAGTAGGGCTAGGTATTAGCCCCCTAGACTACTGCATCTACTGTACTTCCTAGAGTCATGGAATCACTACAATGTCTACCGTAAGTCCGGGACAGGGTCGACAGTATTGTACTTACTATAATACAGACAACTGGGCATGTGCAGTGCTATGAGACTCAATACGCCACAGTGTAGCGTGCAACTAGCAATGCGGTATATGGCATACCGTATGGAGCAACAAACTACAGTACTGTAGCTGGGCACATCTACAGTACATACAGTATAATATATTGAGTTTTGTAAGGGTTGGATAACAATACTGAACTACAGTACTATAGTGAACATTTAAAAAAATAAATAAATTATCAAGGTCTCGAACAGAATTGTAAGCAAGACGGATCACCTAACCCCTTGCTCACAAGTCTCTCCTAGGAAGAATTGCATCTGTCCTCTACAGTACTTTATGTGACATCTACAGTACCGTACGATGAAGTACTCAGGCGTCTGTAGCGTAGAGGTAAGAAATTGAACTTCTACATTGCAGACGTCTGTACAACCCGGTTCCGGGTTCGAAACCTGGAAGGTTAAACTTTTTTTTTATTATTATTAGACAGTCAAGGTCACACTTTTTTTTTAAATATTATTATTACACAGTCAGTGTGTAATACGGAGATCCCACTTTCACTGTGTGTGAATCATGACCCGCTACTGTATGATCTTCCATACTGTACGCCATGGCATAGCGCTACAAGGGTATGGCTATGGTGCAGCACCACTGGCAATGCATTGCAACCCCACCACTGGGCACGCACCAGAGATCCTATTTGTACCGTAACCCCTCAGAACTGGCTATAAGTCACCACAGCGCCAACTGTACTGACATTGACGCAATTTTGTGGTTTAAACGCACAGTCAGTTTGTAATGCAGAGACCTCTCTCTCAAACAGAGCCAACTATCAGTTACTGAACTCATAAACTCACTAAAGTTTCCAAGTCTGGGACAGCATCGACACTGACGCAAGTTTGCGCTCTAGAGCACAGTCAGTTTGTAATACAGAGACTTCCCTCCCAAACAAAGCCCACTACTGTAGCACTTTCTGAAGTCATGAAATGACTATTGTGTATACTGTAAGTCTCGGACAGTGCAGAATGGCACAAGTGTGAAAATTCAACAGTACTGTAGGAATACAGACACCTGGGCATGCGCCATGGCATAGCGCTACTTGGTTTATGGCTTGGCTCCACTGGGCATGCGGCACACATTCCATTGTCATTGTAACCCATCCACTGGACATGTGCTGACATTGACGCAATTTTGCGGTTTAAACGCACAGTCAGTTTGTAATACAGAGCCCACTCTCTTTAACAGAGCCCACTACCAGTTGATGGACATTATAGTGATTTTTTATGACCAAGTCTGGGTCAACACCGGCATTGACGCAAGTTTGCATTCTAAGGTACAGTATGTACAGTAATAAAAATCCAAATTTCACTGTTTGACTCCCGAAGCACTGGGCATGCGCTCCACATGTACTGTATTGAATACTGAATATTTTAAGTGAAGATTTTAAAAATAATAAAAAAAAACATATTTTCAAGGTCTCAAACTCACGAAAACAAGAAGAGGGGAGAAGCAGTGAGACTAGGCATTAGACCGCTAGGCCACACGCTTCACCCATTACTAGAGTTCTGTAGTTTGTAATAATGAAACCACTACAATGTCTAAGTCTGGGACAGTGCCAACAGTATTTACATTTGCGCAAGTACTGTATGATTTCAACCGCATAGTCAGTGGGTAATACAGAGCTTAAGGATTTCAAACTTTATTAGACATTCTTCTACAGCTTTATTATACCGTACATTCCTGATTCCATGTGGAAAACACTGTATAGTGTACCGAATCACCGCTTCTGTCAACCAATCATCGGGTGGTGATACAGAACATACCGTACGGTACATTGGAAATCACACGCATGCGCTATGTAGTTTAGGAAAAGTGACACCTGGTGGGCAAAAAGTTGTATTACACGTAATGAAATCAGATGCATGCGCTATGTAGTTTAGGAAAAGTGACATCTGGTGGGCAAAAAGTTGTATTACACGTAATGACTTTTTTCCAGCGTTACACTACGCTACATTACTAAACTTTCTTTGTGGCACTACTCATGGCGTGGTGTGTGGCGTGAGAGATAACGCTGATGCCACGTGATACCTGGGCACATCGGTACTTACCTTTCTCTCCCGGAATGGCCCACTGTCCCTATACACAAGTATCACAGATATCTCCTACTTACCTTCCTCTCACGGAATGGCCCGCTGTCCCCATATACTAGTATCACAGATATCTCCTACTTACCTTCCTGTGGCAGAATGGCCCACTGTCCCCATACAGTAGTATCACAGATATCTCCTACGTACCTTTCTCTCCCGGAATGGCCCGCTGTCACCATACACTAGTATCACAGATATCTCCTACTTACCTTCCTCTGGCAGAATGGCCCACTGTCCCCATACAGTAGTATCACAGATATCTCCTACGTACCTTTCTCTCCCGGAATGGCCCGCTGTCACCATACACTAGTATCACAGATATCTCCTACTTACCTTCCTCTGGCAGAATGGCCCGCTGTCCCCATACACTAGTATCACAGATATCTCCTACTTACCTTCCTCTGGCAGAATGGCCCACTGTCCCCATACACTAGTATCACAGATATCTCCTACTTACCTTCCTCTGGCAGAATGGCCTGCTGTCACCATACACTAGTATCACAGATATCTCCTACTTACCTTCCTCTGGCAGAATGGCCTGCTGTCCCCTTACACTAATATGGGGACAGAATTCATCAAGCTCCGAAAATAAAATATTTTCGGAGCTTGATTGCAGGAGCATTTGTGATAAATGTGGCATGTCCTCTTGAGTTTTACTCATTAGTTGTTGAAGAAAAAAATCTTTTATTTTATTTGTTAATCTGGGGTGCTGTGTATGGTGGTGGTCGGAGAGGGTCATTATTTCATGATGGACTCAGGTATATTATTTAATGATAGACTGTGTTATAGCCCTGGACACTTTTCCCTGTCTGACTTCCCCTGTGTGTAGGTAGTTACAGACTTCATTGGTGGCAGTGGACACTGGGGCAGCAGCTGCAGGAGCTGGCGCGTGAGTGGAAAATTCGTGCAATCCAGCGCCAGCTGCACAGCGTCTTGTGCCCCCCAGAAGAATACAACATGAGCCAGTCAGCGGAGGGTTAGAAGAGAGGGAGATTTGCGCTGACTGTGCAGTTCCCGGTGAGACACTGGACAGAGCAATTGTGCACATGGAGAGACTGTCCTCAGAAGCAGCTTGTACATGCGGCCAGTGGAGATAAGGGAGATGGGTGGCTAAGCTGAGGGAGGACTTATCTCGGAGGTGGGCAGAGGCATTGCTGACTACTTTTGGCTATCCGAGCACTGAGTGAGCCGCTAAATGACAGACAGGAGGTGCGGCTGGAGGCGGAGCTGACTGCCTGGAGGCACGGGAGTCAGAAGGAGCTGCCGGAGGACAGAGATTTGTATAAAGCTGCTGGAGAAATCAATAGCAGCACAGCTTCGGAGATCGGGGAGTGGTAAGCAAGACCTCCGTAGTTCCCCACACACAGTCAAATCAGCACAACTACCTCACTGTTAGAGAGAGAGGGACTCACAGTGCCAAATGTAATAGGGTGTCTGTTTTGGTAAATTGCGAGTTTAGCACAAAACTTTCACAACTCTCCAATGTAATAGGGTGTCAGTTCTCTAAAACTCGCATTTTTCAGAGTTACTAAAAATCCCCATTTTCAAACTCACATCCAGATGTTTTCACATTGAAAATAATCAACTCGCCCAATGTAATAGAGTGTCTGTTTTAAACTCACAAAAAAAAGATAACCAAAAGTCCCCAAATAATAGACCTGCTTCAGGATAGCAAGTATATCCTGAGCAGGTCAGATTAACACAGAAACATGCACATATCCATGAGATACGTGCATGTTTCTGTGTGTACTTATGTAAAAGGTTTTTTTTTTAGAAAAAAAAATGACGTGCAGCTCCCCCCGAAAGCCTTACCAGCCCCGGGCTTTCTAAAGCCTGTCCTGGTTCTAAAAATACAGGGGTCAAAATGCGTAGGGGGCCCCTGTATATTAAGAACCAGCACAGGGGTTTGCAGAGCCGGTCCTGGTTATGGAAAAACAGGGGACAAAATGAGTAGGGGTCCCCTGTTAATTCTATTACCAGCACCAGACTCTTTCTAGCAGGGAGGTAATGCCACAGCAAGGGAAAAACCTTTCACAGTTTTTTTTTTAAAATACAGACAGAAGCATCACGGATCTCACTGATCTGTGATGGCTTCTCTAAAACTCGCACCTTTTAATGCTAGTCACATTAAAAGGTGTCAGTTTCCATAGGGAAAAACTCGCAAATGGAGTAGACTCGAGCTGAAAAGTTTGCAGGCTATTGAATTTGCGAGTAACAGCATAAACTCGCACCTTTAAAAAATGCGAGAAGGTGCAAGTTTGTACTGTTACTAAAACAGACTCCCTATTACATTTGGCCCACAGTGTCTGTTTTGCGGAATAAATTGTACATAGGTGCCTTGAATTCTAGATATTGCACTAGATACTAATTATTAGACGCAGCCAATTACAGTGCAGTTAGAAGAAAACACTTTGATTACCTAATGTCACTGTGATTACAGGCATTAAAGTAAATGAAAAATCTCTCCTGAATAGTACCTGTGTATAAAACCTACTTAGTTAGCTTGATTAACTGTTACTCTAAATGGGCCTATCCACTAGAAGACATGAAGACGACTGCACGATTACGACATTGTAATCGTGCAGTCGTTTGTCAGTCTGTAATGAGCCTGCAGTGAACGAGCAGTCGTTCAGTGTAGGCACATCAATCATCCCCTAACATGCTGAACCTGACGTTATCATCAGGTTGTCCAGCATGTTTGCCCGATGATAGATGTCGAAGCCGGATAATTGGCTGAGACTGAATCTGTTAAAATTAAAATCTGCACGACGCCATTTTGCGACTGGCCACCCAGTGCCATTTTAGCGAGTCTCACACATTATAAGTACATACGGCGATGCTATTATTTAGTGTTGTGCAATTCCCATGCAATAGAACAATGTTAAAAGTCCCCATTATATAAATGCATACATTGATATAAACATATACTATGATCAACCCTGCAAAACACGTACCACGGTGTACTTCACAAACACGTAGACGCACAACACTAACAAGTGTCTTTTCTTAATATCCCAATACTTACACACTGCACACTTGCATAAAAAGGTTCCCTAGCATTAAGGTTAATATTTAAGGTTTTATGCGTTATCAGCAATGTTGTGGAATACATGTTATTTGATATCTGAGGTTTAGTACATGATAAGCAGACCATGTTTGGTGTCATTCTAAACTACTGTGTATTTGCAGATTTCCGGTTCCATTAGTGAAGAAATCGCAACATGCGTCTGCAAATTATGGATCATAGAGAGTTAGGCATTAAAATGTACTCTGTAATGCAGCCAGTTTAGATTTGTTATTCAGCAGGAAAATGGACACAAAGAGCTGTTGGAGGCTGGACTGTGATCATACGAACTGACCTATGAACTGTACTGTAACAGAAGAACCAGGAAGAAGAACCAATGGAATCATGCCAACCTGTTCTATTGTATTGCCTATCTCTGTAAGGCATATATGTATATATATATGTATATATGCAAGCTCTCTGAAACTAGATGCCAGTCATCTTTTCTTTGCTGTTGACGGAGGTTTCATCTTTGATGCCGGGATCTGGATCCAGAGCGCATGCGTATGTAACGACTGTACCTTGTGACTGTATAATTTGTTTGCGCTAATTGTATTTAGATCACAGCATGTAACCATCTGCTTTTTGGTGAATAATATCTTTTTGTGCTTTGGAACCACAATCAAAGTCTGAAAGCAGTTATTTCTTGTGCGACTCATAACGCTAAATAGCGTAATTTTTAGAGTGTATAGATAGGTAAGCAATCAATATAGATGTCTAAACGACCAGCGGGAGCACGCATTGCTGGTCATTTTAGACATTTTTGCAAATGATTTGCAAACGATTTATGAACGATTACGATATCATTATCGTTCAATTGCTCAATTTAATCTAGTGGATGGGCACCTTTAGACCCCTCCAAGCAAGTGACTTTAGTAAAATTATTACTCTGCAGAGACAGTCAGCTTCACCTACAATAGTCTGAGAGTGAGAAAAACAGCCAGCATATCTCTGGAATAGCTACTGTTAAATGACATCACTAATTGAGATAGTTCTGCTACAGTGAAATTGTAGCCAAGAAAGGATATTGCTACACATTAGTGGAGAACCAGGCAGATCACCAGCTAAATTGCTGTAACCAGTGGGTTAATAATTAATTTCTACATAGGGATATAAGTTGTAACACAACCTGTGCTGGGCCCCATTGAGGTTTGAAAAGAGATTGTATTCCTGCAGTCTGCACATACTGGTCAGATAACCTTTTGAGGTCAAACAAGCCATAACTTGAGGGGCCACCTTGTACCTGTCACTGTTAGAGATGTATAATGAGCCATTCATATCTTATATGCTGTTATCAGTAGACAGTTAGCCACATTCCAGTGGGTGACCATTGTAAGATGTGTAGAGACACTAAGCATTATGGGTAACTAATAGTGATGTCCATATTCTACACACAAAGGGGCTTTGAAAGAGTTTATCTCCAGACATTGGGACACGTCATTACTGTATTTCCTTGTCTGGTAGTATAAGTGCTTACAGAGCATGTGCAAGAGATAATTATGGTTCATGGTATGTTCTACCAATCAGTGCTTGATACCCAGTTTGTAACTAATATTGGCTAATATCCGGAAAGCCAACACCCTATATGGGTATATAAATCAAGAACTAGACATTGGCTCGTGCATGGACCTGAGACTGCAATAGGGTGCCTGCAATGTATATTGAATGACCTGGGCGTTATTGAAATGAGGGCTCCCCAGATGAAGATGAAGTACATCTTATGTTGAAGATGATGAACTACCGGTGTCATCTGAATATCTAGACAAAAGTTGAGTATACTGTATACTTTGTGTGTTCATTTGTACTCACTCAAATGGTCACGTGTGTGTACTATTCATTTTGATCAGAACGAAACCCACCGTTATGAAATTGCTACTCTGAGGATTTAGAGAAAAATACTAATGTGAGAGAGTTTGTTAAAGCAATAACTTGTAACCAGACAGAGAACACTGCTTTAACTTTTACCAATTTTGCTCTTGTCGGAGCTGTCAACCCGAGCAATGCTGTGCACAAAATAGAGACCAACGCTGATCTAGTATAAGGTAGTGAGCTCACATACCAGTTGATATATTTATAGATTTAGTTAACTTAAAGATAAGAGACTGTAGTGTTAGAGAAAGTAACTTTGTGGCCATGTGTTAAATATGTTGTGTGGTGTTAAATGCACTAATAAGTTCCGCTTACAGAGTACAGGAGGACAGCTGTTGGAGCGATTTTCCAGCTTGGTTCCTGTAATACAAAATATAAGGAAGTGTTTTTCTGTGTGAACTAGATATTATTGAAACATTTTGTATTGTTGTTTAAAATACTTTATACTAATTGTATTCTAATACTGTGATAGTTTGCACAAATAAAAGTAAATTGACAATCTACAGACAACGGATTCGTTATAGTAAAGAATTTCAAACAATTACTCATTTGAACTATGCAAGACATTAAACATTTGATTTTCACATATTCGCCATCTTCAGATGGCGTTTGCTCCCGCTTGCGGCGTGCAACCCGCTCATTCCCTATGGGAAGGAGTCCCGGGTTGCAAAATAGGGATCCTTTCGGATCCCTCTGCCCCTGTCTGGCTCCTTCTGCCGGGGCTTATGTGCACATGCACACTAGCTTCACTGCTCTGAAAGGAGCAGTGAAAAGATTCACAGCTCCAAAAGGAGCAGTGAAGTGCTGCGGGGAGACAGCTGTCTCTGTGCCGGAGCAATGATGAATTGCTCCGGCGCTCGCGTCGAGTTAGAATGTTGATTATTGGGGTTCGGACCCCGATAATTAACATGATGAATAGAGCCCTAAGTGAGGCATCCTTTTAAATACATCAACATAGAAATTATTTTTTATAAATTTGTATTTCCTAACGGCTGTTTATTTTTTGTTGTTTCTTGTATAGACTAACCCCTCCCTTATATGCACCTGAGTGATATTACTGAAGTGATTGAGCAGCTACCAACATGTATTGCTGTATTGAGAATCATAGATGGGACCAGGGTTTGGAGAGCATGCTGGTTCTTGTAGTGCCATTAGGAGGACTTAGGGGTGACTCCAAGGTAAGCTGGCTCTCAATTCAGGTATATTTGTATGTGGCCTTATGTTGGGCAATTATATGACCCAAATTGGATACAGTTATCAGTTTTGGGGATGAGTTTAGAGTGCGGTGCCTCCTGGGGTTGATGTGGCTGGGCTGCTCTGGGGTGGCTCACTTACTTTATTTAGCACTTTAACACCTTCAAATTATTATTATTTATTTAGTATTTTTATTTTTTTTCTCTTATTGTATATATATTTATTTTTATTTATTTTTCCGATGGTCAAGTGGGCTAGTCTGGCCGTCCGTTTGGATGCTATACAAAATGTCTTTCCCAAAATGGCCACCACCTGAGAGAAGACATTTCACATAAAGAATAGTAATGATACTAGAGGTCCTGTTAGTCCTCTAGTGCCCACTGGCCATGTTCTGCCAGTGGACACTAGAGTACCAGCGGGACCTTTAGTAACAGGTATTGTCCGACACGCCCCCCTGCCTGCTGTTATGTGAAAACCAGGAAGTGCCGAAGAGGAGCAGCAGCGCAATTATACAAGGAGCAGGAGGAGACCCAATGCGACAGCTGCATCTCCTGGAACCTGAAGAGAAGAAGAGAGGAGAGGGGGCACTATCAGGTAAGTGTGTGCACCTTATTTACTTTTTAAATCTGTTGCTCTTTACCCTAATGACAGACAGCTTTATGTGTATAATCACTGTATCTCCCCCCTCAGGGGAGGCCTCATCCTCCCTGTAACCCCCCTTCAGTGTCCCAGCCCCCACCCTCCCTGTAACCTCCAGTGTCCCAGCCCCCACCCTCCCTGTAACCCCAATCAATGTCTCAGCCCCACCCTCCCTGCAACCCCCAGTGTCCCAGTCCCCACCCTCCCTGCAACCCCCAGTGTCCTAGCCCCCACCCTCCCTGCAACCCAGTGTCCCAGCCTACCCTCCCTGTAACCCCCAATTAGTGTCTCAGCCCTACCCTCCCTGTAACCTCCAATCAGTGCCCCAGCCCCCACTTTCCCTTTAACCCCCCTCAGTGTCCCAGCCCCACCCTCCCTGTAACTCCCTTCAGTGTCCCTGCCCTCACCTTTCTTATATCTCCCCCTCAGTGCCCTCACCCTCACTATAATTCCCTTCAGTTTCCCCGTCATCACCCTCCCTTTAACCCCCAATCAGTGTCCCAGCCCCCCTTCCCTGTATCTCCCCCTCAGTCTCCCCGTCCTCACCCTCCCTTTAACCCCCAATCAGGGCACCACTGTCGGTTGTAATGTGACGAAGGGGCACTACTGTGTGGCATAAATTGAATTGGGGTACTATTGTGTGGTCACTCCCTTTCCCAGTGAGCCAACACCTGTTTTTTTTTCGGTGCTCGCCTTTGGTGCGCACCCTCCGTGCTTCTATTATGAGGAGCGCCACCATTGCCCTTTATGTACACAGGTCACCAAAATGAGTAGTAACAGCTCTGCATTGGTGTGCACAGATGTGTCCTTCTCTGTGCTCAGCACCCCCTGCCCTAAAAAAACCTACAGTGATCACTATCTAATCCTCTACAACTGATAAACTAGTTTTTAGTCAATTGGAAAAATGCCTTCCCTTTTCTTTGGGTGTGATTTACACCAATGTGGTGCCAGCTTTACCTAACCGAACCAACCAAATACCAAGGGCTAAATGTAATGGGGTGAGAGTTTAAAATTGTGAGAATTTTCTCTCACATTTTCTAAACTCAGCCAATAATAATAGTCACAGAACATGCAAACTTGCATGTTTTTCAGACTCAAACAACTCTCATGATTTAGGGGTCTACTTACTAAGCAGTGTTAGGAGACAGTGTGAAATGAGATAAGGTACCAGCCAATCAGCACCTCACTGCCATGTCATAGGCTGTGTTTGTAAAATGACAGTTGGGAGCTGATTGGCTGGTACCTTATCTTATTTCACTTTGTCTCCTAACACTGCTTAGTACATAGACCCCGTAAACTCTCATCCAAGTGTTTCCGGTTTTGAAAATACAACTTGATTAGTGTATTAGTGCGAGAGTTTTATGCTAAACTCTCACGTTTTCTAAACTCTCACCCTATTACATTTGGCCCCAAATGTCTGACTATGGAATATGTTTAAATCCCTTGCAGGATATGCACCGTTGTGTGTGTTTTAATACAGATAATAATGTACACTTTTATGTTGTTCTAATATTAATTATATGTGTAAGAGCATAGACTAAGCAGTGGGAGGAGTCAGGAATAGCAAGGGGAGGAGTCTGTGACAGGAACCAGATGCTGACACCAAGCGGTCAATCCTATTAGGTACGATGTGCTGTTGCAACGGCGTTTAAATGCCGCCAACGGCACTGCAGCTCACACCCTTCACTACCCAAGTCAGGATTCACATAATTTTGCTCTGAGCCCTATGGGGCTGCGAGCAATATTAGGTGAATCCGGGCTGCCGTAAAGTGCGGCCACTGCTGCGATGACTCACGCCGGCGAGATCCCGGATAATAGGATTGACCCCCAAGATGGGCCTGTGTGCTTTAAAATACCAGGGCCTATTTTTAGTCCCAGTCCGGCCCTGGTCCTGGGTCTGCATTGGTGGATGTAGATTTCCTGACCTCGCAGTTGCCAGGATGAGGCCAGTCTAGACAGCTCCTGCTGCTTGTGCATTTCAGATGAACGAAATTGCACAGCTGCTTTTGTGCGGCTCTGCAATTACTGTACGGCCATCTATGAATCATCATATTATAAAAGTGTAAATTAAATTAGATTGCCAAGTCCATTTATTTTATTTGAAAATAATATGTTAATTTGATCATACATTTCTTTGTATGTATGTGAAGGTCCAGAACAAATGACTAAACCATTTTAAAAAGTGATTGCATGTTACTTAAGAGCCACTAGATGGCAGCAACACATCACCAAATACTACCTGTATTTGCTTTAAGCCTTTCAGTACAGGAAAATTTAGATAGAGAGCAATTTTTTCCCCCCAACACACAGGGCTGGAATAAAGTTTGTGGGGGCCCCAGGGCAACTAACTTGTGGGGGTCCAACGAATGAAAGTGTCAATATGATATGCTGGTGATGTTATTAATAAGTATACCGTGTAAATACTCCCAGCAACAAATGTAGTGCCCCCAGTTCATATTATGCCACACAGAAACCCCAGTCACATATGCCACAGTGCCTCCTACACTGGTGATGTAGCCATGTGTGGATGCCCCCCAGTGTGTGGGGACTGCTGGGCGCCTGCTCCAGCTGCCCTGTTGTTAATCCGGCTCTGCCAACAGAGTCTGTCACTGCCAACAGAGGCTGTGAAGTTCTCATATACTATATATTACATACGCTTCTATAGGGTAACGCCATCAGAAGATGGCATTACCCACCGGAACCAAGCCCTGGAATGCATCGCACTCCGAGGTTTGGTGCACATGAGAAATGTGGTCAAACCAGCATTTTCGGGGTTTGACTGCATTTTTCCTTTTGCTACATCTCACCCAACATATAAATTAGAAGTCCATATGTACTAACACCTGGGAGCTCAGAATTGGGATGGTCAGGAGGCATGTAAGCATAGGCACAGAAAGGGGGGTGCGGGTACTGATTACTGTTTTTACGATCATTATATTTTTCTTGTGTGCATAGTCACACTTATCTGATTTCGCCATTCCCCAGCAGTGCCTGGGCCTCCTTCAGCTCTCAACAGCCCTGACATGTACATTATGTCATAGGAAATAGGGAAAGTTATCCATTAAACTTGCGTACAAGCAAAAAGGTACTGTAACCTGTAGCAACCAATCAGATTAGGTCCTTTTGTACATTGGACAATATGTATATTACCGTTCAGCATGTTAGTAAATCCATGGATCAAAGTGCAGTCTGGTACAAAGTTCTGACGGAAACCATAAGACTATATAAAACTATATAAAGCTCCCCTCCCCAGGACTTTTGTTACAGAAGCTGGAAATGTGGGGAGGCATGACCCATTCCCCTTGGTGGCCAGGTACTGTGTATTCTCGTGAGTCATAGAAAAACTGTAAGGTCTCTTGTTACACCCTCCCCTGGCTGATGATGATTTAGTGCAGCCCTTTCATTGAAGATGTTGTTCCACTGCTGGTACTGCAAGTCGGGAAAGTAATATTATACCTGGTACACAAAGCCTTGTTACACCTGAGGCAGGTGCCTCCTCAACCCGTTTCCTGATCTAGGCACATTAATGTACGTATATGATTGAAAAATGTGGGAGTGGGAACCAGGGCCAGAGATCCATAAATAATGTCACCGTTCATTGATTTGTTGTGACCGGAAGACCGCTGCCTCCAAACACAAAGGAGACATTATGCTTCCAGCCAGCCCATAATGTATTCCATTATATGCAGTGGCAGTTCTAGGGACGAACAAGTAGGGCTATTGCCCAGGGAGCTGCGGCCTGAGGGTGTGGCCGCAGTCACCCTGCTGGCACCATCTGATCTGATGGCGCTGCCCGCTCTTTCCCGCCACCATATTTACAAGATGCGGCGGACATGGCGCCATTTGTTCCACTCCACTGGGAGTCCCAGTCTCCCAGAAGTGGGAGTGGCCGTGGGAGAGAGAGAACGGAAGAACAGCAACAGCAGCAAGAAGGAGGGACCTGCCTGCCTTCACAAGGAATTAGGCAAACAGCCTCACCCCCCTGGCAAACAGCGTCCACAATTACAATTTTTTATGTTGTTTTTTATGCGGCCAATCAGGCCACGTCCCCTGAGCTCAGGGCGCCAAAGGAAACTTTCGCCCTGAACTACGCAAAGGCTAGAACTGGCCCTGATTATATGTAATCAATGCAACGTGCTTCCAAGTCGAACATACAGTATATGTGTAGAATCAGGGGGTGTTTGGTAATGATGAAGGATGGAGAAAGCAATGAGGAAGAAGCAGCGGTAGAAGTGGAACCAAACCTTATATCCCCTGTGTCGGTGGCAGTGGAATATAGGGCAAAAGAAAGGTGGTACACTATCAGGGTCAGACTGGGTTGGCCAGGAAAGTTCCTGGTGGGCTTCCCTGCTTCGCAGTTCCAACCACTATCATCGGTTGGTGGGGCCCATTCGGTCCAGGCTGGTGACTGGGCCCTAACAGACTGCTTTGGCCCGGACGAGCTGTCTCCGTATACATACAGCTCCTTGGCTGCCCAGTGCCCTGTAACACTGAGGAGTTTCCTGACTAGTGCAGGATCTCCTCAGCAATGTCTGCTGTGTTTCAAATCCCTGAGCACCAGACCACACACAGGCCCTGATTCAGAGCCGGACGCTCTGACAGAGCACCCGCTCTGAATCAGGGCTGTCCTTCTGAATTTTAGAGCGGCCTCCTGGCCGTGACCACCCACAGCTATAGCGAGCGGCCAGGAAGATGGTCACGATGGTCAAGACCATCGGGCTTGCGACGAGACCCTTGTGGTAGGGTCTAGTTGCCGCAAGCCCTAGAGTGTTTTCGGTTCTATCAGAGCCGAGAGCACTCCCACTGACATCACTTGTGATGTCAGTGGGCCCGGCCCCAGACGGTAGACAGCACGCCCCCTTTGTAGCGAGACCCATAGCAACGGCTTGCCCGTCGCTATCCGGGTCTCGCGCATGCGCAATGGGCCAACATCGACCCGCTTGCGAGCGCTCAGCGATCGCTAGCGGGTCTGAATTAGGCCCGCAGTCACTCAAAGCACAGTCATGGCCCCCACATAAACTGACTGTCAGGATAGCAGGAAACGGGCAGAACACATGTAAGTCACCCATTATTATAATAATACGTTTTGCTCCTAACTTAAACGACTAACCAGAAATAAACACTCGGAGGCATATGTGGAATTTAAAGAGGACGCAGCCAAAATGTATTTATGAATTGGAATTTGTATTGAAAGATCGGTGGCAGAAAAAAGCAGCACTCCTGGGCCACAGCCCAATAAAGTATATGACTAAATAATGAGGACGGATCCCCGCCCAAGCGTAAACTGGCCTGAAATGGTACCATTCTCCCCTAATTGGCATAGCATTGACCCCTCCCTAAGATGATGGCCTAGTCCCCGCCTTAGGAAATGACTAACTCGCCGCTATCAAGGGGAAAATGCCACTCAGGCACTCTTAGTGCCATAATAGGCCGCCCAGGAGCACTGCCTTCCGCCAAAGCTCGGCCGAATTAACTGAGCCCCGCCACCCATCTAGAAATTTCTCAAACTTTGAGGAAGCTATACAGATCCCTAATGAACCATTCTAAGCCCAAACCCGTGAGATGTACCCCATCGGGCCTATAAAAACCTTCCTCCCCATATCTTAAGCGTGGATGGGTGATCGTGCGCATGCGCGAGACCCGACTAGAGACGGGCAATCCGTCGCTCCGGGTCTCGCACCAAAGAGGGTGAGCTGTCGATGTTGAGTGACAGCTCACCCCCTTTGGTGGGCGGGCCGTGGGGTGGCTTCCCAAATGGAAGCGTTCCCATGAGAACGCCTGCCGTTTGGGGGCGGCCCCACTGACATCACGAGTGATGTCAGTGGAGAGCTTCCGGCTGTTAGAGCCGAAATCTCTCTGGGGCATGCAGCCACAAGACCCTACCACAAGGGTCTCGTTGCAAGCCCAATCATCATGGCCGCTCGCAATAGCTGTGGGTGGTCACCCACAGCTATGCGAGCGGCCAAGAGGGCGATCCAAAAAAAAAAAGCCCGGCCCTGATTCAGAGCGAGCGGCTCTGAATCAGGCCCAGAGACCCTTCAGGGGGAGAGAGGAAAAGGGGCCGCACATGCGCCCCAACTGTACCTTGGTGCCACCTTACGCATGGCCATGTCTGGATGTTCCGTCACTGACCGCAAATTTTTCTTGGTCACCACATAAATATCCTGAGTTAAAAGGAGATGAAAACCGTACTTAAAACCGTTGAGCAAAAACGCTGCCTGTATTTTGAGGGAATAGCGGCCTAACCTCTTCTCCAACTTAACTAAAACAATGGGTGATGGCGCTTTACTTAGTACCACCTCGTTGTTCCCCACGTTGCTCCCCCCGGGCCACCCCGGAATAGCCACCCCGGGAGCAGTCTTTGGCTGGGTGCCCATTACCGCATAGCATGCAGATGTGCCGATATCTACAACCAGCACCTCTGCTGCACTGGGCGTTATTGAATGCGTAACATTTCCTGCGACCGCCCCCCACTGGGGCGAAACATGCCGGAAAGAGCCGTTTCCTGGCCACGCTGGAGTCCGTGGGCAGTTTGTTTTGGTGATTGACTTCCAGCCATACTTCGACGTCTTTGAAACCAAATTGGAAAACTTCCTGACCTTCCTGTTTTTTTCTAAAGGTCTCATCGTACTGCCGCCACGCAGTCCCTTTCGCTGAGTTATACATGCTATGGATTAATTGCATATATTTGATAACGTTCAAATATTCGCCTGGCCTGGTCTCCAAGTAACATGCCGCAAAAACGTACATGCCCGACAACCAATTGACATATGATCTTCTGGTTTCCTCAGCTACTGCCCCTGCCGACTTTGCCTGATCAAGAGCATTTTTATCATCCGCAGTAATGGCGGACATGTCTACGAATTTACCATTTTTAACCCACTCTCTCAACTTAGATCTGAGATCCCCAAGAATAGCCGTGTTCGCGCAATGGACTACGTCCCCTGTCGCATCTGGCAACTTAGCTGCAGAAACCACTCTAGATTTCTTGGGGCTATCTCGTTTCGCTTTCATCTTTTGCGCTAGGGCTGTAACAACATGCTCACCAGATCCTGCTGTAGATGGCCCAGCGACAACCGACTGTTCGGAGATGCCTTGTCCCTCGCTGTGCTGTGAGCCCACCACGGCTTGACTCGACGATGTCCCAGCACCAAACACGACCGATCCCACCTGCGGAACTGTGACGATGGGTATCTGCGGGCTCAAGATAACAGGGTGAGGCGACCGGAGGTGGTAAAGCCGCTGCCAGTGGGGCGGGTGGCAGCAGGGGGAGGAGGGGTGGGTGTGTGGGATACTGGTGCCGGCGGGGGAGGGGGGCCTGTGTAGTAGGCGGGGGTGAGGCTTGAGTGAATGCGCTGGTATGGACAATGGGTCTCGGCAAGGGAGGTTGGAACCCTTGGTAAAAACCTGCCGTGCCTAGCATGTAGGGGTCATTTACGGCGTACACAGGGGGGATGACGTATTGAGGTGGTGCCTGGTGCAAAATGGGGGGGGGGGGGTGCAGGTTCTGCTGGTGTGCAGCAGCCGCAAAATAAGGGGACCAGCCTGTATGCAGTACAGGAGGAAGGCTTTGTAGTACCTGCGCCTGTACATTGCCGGAGTAAGTGGAGGTCAAGTGTGCAAGTGAGGGAGGGGCCGAATGGTAAGAGACCTTGGGGGTACTGGGGGCCCTAGATGGGGCAGGACTATCCTGGGATACTAAAGATCCCCTGGGGCTAAATAGCAGGGGAGAATCCCCTCTAACTACTATGTGCCTCCCTGTTCCTGAAGCAGAGGGGGCAGGAGAGGGGACGCTGGGCAGAAGGAGCCTGCTGGTGGAGTGCTGGCTGTATAGTAAAATGGCCGCCGAGCTTTGGTGGGCGTGGCCTAACTCCAGCGGAGGGCGCTGGTCAGCGGGTGTTTGTAGCTGGGACGCGGCCCGGTGGGGAGAGCCAACACCACTAGCGAGCCCCCGGCCAGCCATAAGGTAAGGACAGATGGGCAAGGAGAAGGTGCGCCAACGCCGGAGCTCCCGGCGTGCGCACCCACGGGGGACACAGGAGCGGCATCGCGGCTACCTGCGGACCGCGAGCCGCGCTTGGAGGAGGCTGGGGCTGCTGAGGAAAGCGGCCTGGCTGACTCTATCAAGCGGCACAGGGGGGCATCTCTGAGCAGGGGGGGGCAAACTATGCTGCACTGCAAGGGAAGACTTAGCAAGGGGGGGGGGGGGGCGCAGGAGTGGAACAATAGGGCAAAATTGGATGTGAAGGGTGGTGATAGGTGAATGGATGGAAGCAAGGGTAAAGCAGAAGTAATTAAAGGTGAAGGCAATACATGCAGCAAACAAGGAGGTGTAACTCAGCCAGCTTGAAACTGTAAAGAGGAAAATGGTTCCTCACACCTGGCTATTTAAGTGACTAGCAGAGGCCCTGCCTCCTGCTACGCTGCAAATAGGCCCAATAGTTTAATTGACAGGTAATAGCTACGCCCTCTCTATCCCTTAACGCCCTAACTGACAACATTAGCAAAACTCCTAACAAAACAGGGTGCTTATCTTTCCTCAAACTTATACAAGTATTCGGAATCTTAAAAGAGTTGGTGTCAGTATGATACACTGTGTGTGTGTGAGAGGAACATTGTGTGTTAGAGAGAGGCACAGTGTATGTTTGAGAGTGTGTGTATGTGTGAGAGGCATTGTGTGTGCGCGTGTGTGTTAGAGAAAGAGATGCACGGTATGTGTGAGAGAGGTATAGTGGACCTCATTCAGAGTCGGTCGAAGCGGCCGCACGGTCGTACGGGAAAAGGGGCCGGATATGGAGATGATTCCCTCACAAGTTGCGTCCCTAAGTTCGGATCGGCTGCTGGCTGACCAAGGGGAGGAAGCGGCCGGACTACAAAAAAATACGCCCCCTTCTCGTACGCATTACACGTCATCTCCGGGCATATAAGGATTAATCGAGACCATCGGGAACCATCGGAACTGGTCGTAGAGCTTAAGGTTGACCATACCCTCTCTTAAGCTCTACGATCATGTCAGTGTAAAAACCTCCCATGTCACATGTGCCATGACGCTAGTTTGTTAATTATGCACTCCCATATATACCGTATGCACTCCCACAAACGCCTCAATCTGTCACTCAAACTACCGACCTGGCTGTGTTCCAAGGAGAGAGAAATTTCTTATCAAAGCGGCTAGTTTGCGGCCGCTTCGACCGACTCTGATTGAGGTGTGTGTTTATGTGTGAAAGAGAGAGATACAGGACCTCATTCAGAGTCGGTCGTTGTGGCCGCACGGTCGTACGCCACCAATGTTTGCTAAACTGCACATGTGTAAAGTTCGCAATGCGCGTGCGCAAACTAGCCACTACGATCAGAAATTTCTCTCTCCTTGAACACAGCCAGGTCGGTAGTTTGAGTGACAGATTGAGGCGTTTGTGGGTGGTAACAGGGAAAGGTGCTTGAAAACAGGGGAGTGGAGATCCGAACGCAGGCGTGCCTAATTATACGAACGGCGTTTTATGGGAGTGCATAATTAACAAAGTAGTGTCATGGCACACGTGACATGGGAGGTTTTTACACTGACATGATCGTAGAGCTTAAGAGAGGGTATGGTCAACCTTAAGCTCTACGACCAGTTCCAATGGTCACGATTAATCCTTATATGGCCGGGGATGACGTGTAATGCGTACGAGAAGGGGGCGTATTTTTTGTCTTCCGGCCGCTTCCTCCCCTTGGTCGGCCAGCTAACGATCCGAACTTAGGTACGCAACATGCGAGTGCATCATTTGCATATCCGGCCCCTTTTCCCGTACGACCGTGCGGCCGCAACGACCGACTCTCAATGAGGTCCACAGTGTGGTGCACAATGTGTGTTTGAGAGGCACAGTGTGTGTGAGTGAGAGGCACAGTGTGTGTGTGTGTAAGAGACACAGTGTTTGTGGGAGGCATAAGGTGTGCATCAGTGTTTAGGAGGCACAGAGTGTGTGTCAGTGTGTGAGAGGCACAGAGTGTGCGTTAGTGCACGGGCGTCTTAAGAGAGGAGGGAGCCCGTGTGCACTCGTGCGGGGCCCCCTCCTCTCTCCCTGGTGGCTGGCAGCTGACTAATGCGGCTGGCCAGCCACTGGAGCATTAGTAGACTCCGTGCACTAGAGTGTGCCTGGAGTCTACTGCGCATGTGCAGAACGCCGGGAAAATGGCCACGGCAGCCATTTTCCGGTGTTCTGAGCAGCGCTGACACCCGACGCGGGACCACGGACAGGTGAGTTTAAAATAATATAGGTGCAGGGTGTGCGTTGCGGGGCCCCCTGGACCCAGGGGCCCGTGTGCCCCGCACACACTGCACCCATTATAGATACGCCACTGCGTCAGTGTTTGTGAGAGCCTGAGTGTGTGTGTGATTTATTACCAACTGTGCAATTCTGCATCGGCATAGACTACTGATACCCCTTTTCCACCTAAATTCCGGGTCTGACCCGGAGTTGGAACAAAGTTCCTATCCGGATCAGACCCGGAATTTTGCCGGCGCTGACTCGGGATATTCCCGAGTCAGCGCCGCTCACACCGCAGTCGGGTCTGCATAGACCCGGCTTTTGCGGAGTGAAAGTGGACGCTTGGAGATGACGTCATCTCCAAGTGCCACTGGAGCCGGACCAATTGGCCGGCTAGCAGCGCACTCCAGGTCTTCGTGACCCGGAGTGCGCTGTTCCCATAGCAGGGTTTCACAGGCTACGCCCGTGTTAAACCCTGCTAGTTACCTGGGTTGGATTGCCGGGTCACTCGACCCGGCGATCCAACCCTCTGCCCTTTTACACCAGGGAGCTGCCCGGTGACATCACTGGGAATCTAAATCATATTGATGTCAGATGCTTAAAACTTATGTTTGATGTCATTTGCATTTATTATATGATACATGCAGACGGGTAGATTTTTATCATTCCGAATTTGCATGCCTTTTTCCTGGGACTGTGTGTATATATAAATATCAAAGGCTATATGATTGGTATCTGTAATTGCTATCCACATCATACGCCTAGGGGAGAAGTACTATCTAACAATACTGTGTCATCAGACTAAGGCCCTCATTCAGACCCACTCACAAGCGATATGCGCTCGCAAGCGGGTCGATGGTGGGGGCCTGCGCACGCGCAGCCCTCGCAGTACGCGTGCGCAAGTCCCGTAGCGAGTGACAAACTCACTCGCTTCGGGGCTCACTACAAACAGGGCGGCTGTCAATGTTGATCCACAGCTCACCCCGTTTTGTATGGGGGGTGGGGTGGCCGTACAAACGTAGGCATTCCTGAAGGAACGCCTGCCGTTTGTAGGCGGCCCTACTGACATCACCAGTGATGTCAGTAGGGAGCTTCCTGCTCTGTTAGAGCAGGAAGCTACCTGGGGTTTGAGGTAGACGAGACGCTACCGCAAGGGTCTCGTCGCAAGCCCCGATGGTCGCGATGGTCTTGACCATCGCGACTATCACCTGGTCACTCGCTAAAGCTGTGGGTGGTAACCCACAGCTTAGCGAGCGGCCAGGAGGCCGGCTTTCAAAACAAAAGCAGCCGCCCTCATTCAGAGTGAGTGCTCGCTTTTTGACAGCAACCCCGTTTGTAGTGAGCCCCGGAGCGAGTGAATTTGTCACTCGCTCCTGGGCTTGCGCACACGCAGTGCGAGTGCTGCTCGTGCGCAGGCCCTCACCATCGACCCGCTTGCGAGCGCATATCGCTTGCGAGCGGGTCTGAATGAGGGCCTAAGGTCATCTATGTCTCACTCAGGTTTCTGGGTATACGTCTTTCTCTTTTTCTGGTTACCTGTAAGTATTATGCTGTAATTTATACCCAATAATTTAACTACTTGTGCCTAATTAATATTATATAACACCTGCATTGGAGCAGCGTTGTTAATAAATATTTTCGCTAAATCATCATGGATTATTCTTCTGGGATACCTTCCTATTATCACTATATAAGAAGTAATTGTCCTATTGTCCATTTAAAAGGGACAACAAAAGAAGGTTTTTCTGAATTTTTTCTGTTTTTTTCTGTGTGGCTTTTATATGTGCATGTACACATTTTTAATGCATATCTAATAAATATTATTTTAAAACTAAAACTATATAAGAGTGCCCCCAAAAAGAGTTTTTTTTTCTTTTTTGTTTTGCTCACTTGTCAAAACCTACCTATACACTCTAAAAAAACAAGCCCTGGGTAGCACCACCAACCAGCGGCGGATTGGGCTGCCGGGAGGCCAGGCCAGTTCCCGCTGGGCCGGTCCCCTTTGGTGGCCGGCAGCCGCCCAGCCTGCTCTTCAATGACTGACCCCCATCCCGCCCCCGCGATCCTCTGATCGGGCAGCTACACACCGCAGCAGCTTAGTAATGGTGGCCCCCCGGCCCGACCTTCAATGGTCTAACTCCCCTCCCCCAGGCATCCGCTCCCCCGTCCCGCTGCCGCTACCGGAGCTTAGCTCCGATCGGGCAGCTCAGCTACACAGCTCCTGCTCAAGTGTAGAGCCCGGGGTCATCAGTCAACACTGACGGTCCCGCCTCCAGTCCCTTTGCGGCCTACCTCCGGCCTCCTATACAGGCAGCAGTCAGCAGATGCAAACCGGAAGTTTCCGGCTCCACTATGTGCGTTTTCCCCTCCTTCCAACAGCCTCCATCGCCCGACATCAACCTCTCTTATTCTTTGGGCCATCAAGTCCTCTCCCCTGTGTCTGCGGGAGATGATGAACTGAACCACGCAGGGAGGTGGGGTGTGCGCAGCTGTGCATGGGACGGAGAGGAGTGGGACTCAGATGGCAGGAACTTTCTCAACACACTCTGGCTGTGTGAGGCTAATGTCAGCGTCGTCGATGAGCTGAGGTGACCATGGAGTGGAGGTGATTCTTGTTCAGTTTCTTTCACTCCTATCCAGCCCGCTTATTCCCACCACTACTCTCATCCCGCGCCCTGCTTTTCACTATCACTCCTATCCAGCCCGCTTATTCCCACCACTACTCTCATCCCGCGCCCTGCTTTTCACTATCACTCCTATCCAGCCCGCTTATTCCCACCACTACTCTCATCCTGCCCCCTGCTTTACACTATTACTCCTATCCCGCTCCTGCTTTCCACTATTACTCCTATCCTGCTCCTGCTTTCCACTATTACTCCTATCCTGCTCCCTGTTCTGAACTACTACTACTCCCAGCCTGCCCCACACTATTATTACTCCAAGCCTGCCCCACACTATTATTACTCCAAGCCTGCACCTGCTCTGCCATTACTACTACTCCCATCCTGCCCTCAGATCCACACTATTATTACTCCCATTCAACCCCCTGCTTCCCACTGCTACAATTCGCATCCTGCCCCATGCGTCCCACTACTATTACTACTCCCGTCATGCTTCCCACTACTGCTACTCCCATCCTGACTCCAGTGGTGGTGGAGTTTATGAAGTTTGTGCTCCAGGTGCTAGTTCTGTTGGGGACATACACTGTGCACACTATTTTTTTTTCTTGTGGAGCATAATGTGTTTTTTTTTCTTGTGGGGGCCAATGTATTTGTTTTCTGTAGGGGTGAATGTATTTGTTTTTTTCTGTTTGGGGCAGGTGTGTTTTATTTTTTTTCTTGTTGAAGCTAATGTGTTTTTATATTTTTCATGCGTGGGCCAATGTGTTTTATTCTTTCCTATGGAGGCTAATGTGTTTTTTTTTTTCTGTCAGGTGTCATTGTGTTTATTTTTTTACTGTGGGGGCCAATGTGTTTTTTTTTTTCCTGTCAGGGATCAATGTGTTTTTATTATTTTCCTGTGGGGGCCAATGTGTTTTATTTTTTTCTTGTACATTGTTTTACATCTGCACATGAGTCTGAGTGGCAGTGCGGATTCAGTCGCATGCACCAAGTAGTGTATTAGAAATGTGTTGGGTGTTCCTGTGCGGTTACAGGGGGTTGGCTATAGAGACGCTGAATTGCTCACATTGGAGGCCAGACTTAGATGGATGATCTGCACCTAGCATAGGGCTGGTGAAAGTTCCAATGTTGCGACCGATGGAGGGGTCTAAAGTTTTAGGGGTCTATTCACTAATCATTAGAGAGAAATAAATGGAGAAAGATAAGTCTCAGCCAATCAGCTCCTAACTCATTTTTCAAACACAGCCTGTAAACTGACAGTTAGGAGCTGAATGGCTGGGACTTATCTTTCTCCATTTTATCTCTCTCCATGGATTAGTGAATAGACCCCTTAGATACTGTAAGTGGGCTTCTTAGTCCTTGCATTATTTGGACTGTACACCTGGGAATGACATTGTAGCGGCATTAGCTTAAAGTCACAGACTGCAGCAAAAGATGCAAGGACGGCTTCAACTATGTCCAACTCAGAATCAGGCCCTATGAGATCCGCCCCCTAGACAGACCCCACCCCCATTAGGGCTGCTTCCATAAATTTTCCGGGCTGGTTTTCCTTCCCAATCCGCCCCTGCCACCAACAATCAAAATACATACAACCTGGTATTTCTCTACCCTTAACTTTTCAGTAATGTTGGTATATTATGTAAAAAGTAAAAAATAAGCAATATTGATCGTATGATTAAGTTTGGTGCAGGTATTTTTCTTCTGTCTTGAGTATTCTATAAACTATAAATGCTGCCACTGATTATTATTATTATTATTATTATTATTATTATTATTATTATTATTATTAATAAACTAAAGGTGGCACAGATTAATATTATTATTATTATTGTTATTATTATTATTGTTATTATTGTTATTATTATTATTGTTATTATTAATAATAATAAACTAAAGGTGGCACAGATTAATGTTATTAGTCTACAAATGCTGACATTATTATTAGATTAAAGGGGGCACAGATTAAATGTATTAGGCTAAATTGGGCATAGTGCTGTGTCTGGGAATCTGAGAATGCATAAAATGCTGTGCCCTTTGCGGAATGGTCACGCCAGTGGGCCCTTGCAGCCATCTGCATTTCCCTGGTGGGCCCTTAATGCCCCAGTCCAAGGGGTAAATTTACTAAGAATTGAGAATGGCCGAGTTTAGTTTTTTTTTATCGATTTGCATCACCGAATCTCAGGTGATTTTCCCGCTTTTCATCTCGCAAATAAGAAGTGAGTTTAGCTGAAAGTGAGTTGGCCGATGGTGAAGCAGATCGAGATATCTCCCCCGAGTTGCAAGTGAGGATGAGATTACTCACCTGAGATTGCAGTGTTTTCTCTCCCGAGCTAGCAGCCTGCACATACTGTATCAGTGAGATATGTGCTGGCTGCTTGTGTGTTAAGACCTGTAAAAAACGGGTTAAATGTTATTAAAAAAAATGACTTAGGGTCCTCACCCTGATGCCTATTTTGAACAAGGGGACCGCTCCTGGTAATGTAGGTGAGTATGTGTGTGTGTTGTTTGTAATAAAACTTTCACGGTGTGTGTTTTGTGTTTTTTAAGACATTTCTTTACAGGTGAACTACAGGTACTAGCGGGCCCTTAATGTCCCTCATGCTGGTACTTGTGGTTCTCTTGTAGTTGTGGGGGAGGCTTGCTGGGACCTGCAGTTCGACTGTAAAGACAATGTTGATACTTTTATTTTTTACACACCACATACACTATCAACCCGTCACCCACCGCCCAGGGGTGGCGGGGATAGCCCTGGGCTATCAGCCTAAGCGAGGGATGCCCTGGAGAGGGGGACCCATTTATTGGGGGAGTCCGCAACTCCCCAGGGAACCCTGGCCTGGGCTGACTAGCTGTCAGGACTGATCCTGGGGCTGGGGGGACTGGTGAAAGGGCTCCCCTGGCTGTGGCCTCAGCCCCCCGCTAGAAAGGGTCCAGTGCTGGTTTTAATTATAGGGAGACCCCTACGCAATTTTTTTCCCCTATAATTAAAACCAGGACTGGCCCTGCAGCCTGGTGCTGGTACCTAAATTAAAGTGGAATCCTACTCGTTTTGTTCCCCCGTAATTTTAGGTACCAGGACTGGCTAGCAAGTCCGGGGCTGGTTAGGCTTTTGGGGGGGACCCTACGTAATTTTTTTTTTTTTTTAAATATACCCTATTTAAACAATTTACAGGCAGAAATATACACAAATCACAATGATTTGTGTATGTTTCAGCCAAACTCGCAGCCCTGGAGGTGAGTGTTTAAAACTTCAATTTGGCAGAGAGTTTGCAAACATCTCACCTGAGATTGTCATCTCGATTCTTGGTAAATTTGCGAGCTGTATCTTTTAGGTGAAAAGTACTTCCAAGTTTGCCCGATGGTGATAAGATTCGAGTTTGCCATCTCACATGAGTTTTACAAGTGAGAAGAGAGAAATCTCTCTCTAACTCACCCGACTTTGCCTTTAGTAAATTTGTGAGTTGAAAATCATGCCTAAACTCTCCTGAGATTGTCATCTCGACCAAACTCGATTCTTAAAGTTACCCCAACACTCTGCACTATTACTAAATGCAGACTGATAATCGTAGTGAAGCAGCAATGAGGTTACAGCAATTTTGCAAATAGACCTGGTGATGCACTGTTCTGTCTGGCTCAAGTAAAATGATGATCTGCCTGTAAAATTGCATCTTCTAGGGCCCGGATGCTAAGTTGGGCATAATTTGCATGTTTTCAAACTGCACATTCTCCAGAGCTGAGCGTACGCAAGTACAGGTCACACTGAGACCCCCCCAAGCCGGATTCACCCCAAACTAAGCATCAGACAATATACAATATGCAACAAGCGCCAAAAGGAACCTTGTAGTGTGTGTACAGATGAAAGACTTACTTCACAAATATATTAATGAAAGGTATTTTATTACTGTTAAAGTAGTATGTCTACGTACAAATGCATTAAAAACAAAAATATATTTGCAATAGAATATGCGCAGAAACACAAAACACAAACGAGGACACAAACAAAAACAACTAAATAAACTCCAGTGGCACAAGGAATATGGCACCGTTGGAAGTGGGAAATATGATCCCCCTAGAGGTACATATAATAATCTCAGTCCTGCACGGATGCTGGTATAGAAAAAATGAAAAGTAGGGTTCACTGGTAACGAGAACTAACCTCTTCTTGTGGAATTATGTGTGCGCCCTAATGGAGAGTGGCGTCCCACAACTCCAAATGGGCTAGAGCGTGTAGAGTAATAGTTTTAGTAATGATGCTGCAGCGTTCCTGTGGGGGTGGATCTGTTAAAGCTGGCCGGCATAGGTGTATGCAGAACGGGTAGGACTTCCTTGCCGGACCGATAACAAACTCTGGACTTGCTTATGGTAGTCGGGGTATGTGGGTACACAGTGTACTGCTCCTTGTGAAGGGGGCAATGCTACTGACCTGAGACCACCGAAACTGCCGCGGCAGTCTTGGAGAGACCGTGTCTGATGAGAAAGCCTTGCCGGGCCAAACGTCAGGTGGTCTCTCCTACGGAGTCTTACCTGTGTCCGATGCAGGCGTCTCTCACTCCGTCTATGTCTGTCTTCACAGTGCGTGCCACCTGCGCGCTACTGCCTCTGCTGGGAATCTCCTATCCTGGTGACTTCCGGGTTCTCCTTCGATCACGTGATCGCGTCTCGGATGCTGGAAGTTGCCGCGGGTAAGTGTCTTGGATGCCGGCTGTGCAGATAAAGGGGGAGGGGGAACACAATCCACTTCTCGTTACAGGTGCAGCTGTGTGATGGCTGTTTGCTGGAGAAAGGCAATGAAACAAAATCTGTGCTCCTACGCGTATCAACCTTGCGGCCTTCGTCAGGGAGTATCTGGTGTCCATCTTGGATGTGGTCAATAAATACCCATAGGTAGTGATGTCACTGCAGGGTGATTGGTCCTGTGTACAAGCTGATCATACTCCCTCCTATTGTGTCTGATTGCTCAGTAGTTGATGTCATTCAAAGTCTCTGGCATATGACACCAGAGTACTCAAAATGATGTTTTCTAATAGATCTACATGGACATAAATACAAACAGAAAACACATGAATAACACATATACATTAAGGGGGGCACACATATAAGCTAATCGCTGTGGTTGGCACATGAAGATATCTATGTAAGAGTTCAATGATCTAAATATACATATAATGTCCAAACCAGTGCCCTCAGTGATGTGACATACATGCCTAGATGCGCGTCATTGGAATATGGATCTTAAGTAATGCCAGGTCGTTATTTCTATAGTAATTATCATTACAAATAAAAAACTTTCTTTAACCTGATGTAATGACTGATTTGACTTCGTTGTCCAAATTCAGTCCTTGTGGTTTGAAAGTTTTTAAAGTGTATATCCGTTTGAGTTCCTCTTTGTTTATTTTCCGTTCAAAGTCTCCCCCCCTCCAATTTTTTGTTACTAATTTGATTCCCATGTAAGTCAAGCCTGCGGGATTTTGCCCATGTTTCTCTTTGAAGTGGTTCGAAAGTGAGTGAGTTTCTAGTCCCTTCTTCACATTCCTGATGTACTATACGTGTTTTTAATGCTCTGGTAGTTCTGCCTACATATTGAAGTTTAATGGGCATTCTATAAGGTATATATCCCCCAACACTGTGACATGTTATGTGTTCTCCAATATTGTATAGCGTGTTAGTGGCATTTGAAGTAAAGGATGTCACCCCTTTTGTTGTGGTTATATGTGCCTTGCACGCATAGCAGTGCCCGCAATAGTAGAAGCCTTTTTTCAGTTGCATGTTGGTTACAGTCATCTGTTTTGTCTCCTTCCTACTCAGGTGGCTATGTGTCAATTTCGATATGAGATCACCCGCCTTTCTGTACACTATCTTGGGTCTTGTTGGTAATACATCTGAGAGTACTTCATCTTCCATGAGTATATGCCAGTGTTTGTTCATTATTGCTTCTATTTTCTGCAGCGTTCCTGTGGGGGTGGATCTGTTAAAGCTGGCCGGCATAGGTGTATGCAGAACGGGTAGGACTTCCTTGCCGGACCGATAACAAACTCTGGACTTGCTTATGGTAGTCGGGGTATGTGGGTACACAGTGTACTGCTCCTTGTGAAGGGGGCAATGCTACTGACCTGAGACCACCGAAACTGCCGCGGCAGTCTTGGAGAGACTCTCTGTTAAACTGGGTAATAAAAATGGTTTTGAAGTAATCTTTTCTCTCTTTTTTTCTATATGTTAGCAATTCTTCTCTGTTCATCGTCAAAGCCTTTTGTAAGTCAGTATCTAGACTACTTTCGCTATACATTCTCTCTATAAAATCTTGTTTCATCTTACTGGATTGAGTCTTAAAGTCTTCTAAGTTCGTGCAGTTACGTTTTACTCTTTTGAATTGTCCTAAATGTACATTCCGTATCCAGCTTGGGTGATGTCCACTTGTTGTAAGAATATAACTATTGACATCAACACTTTTCTGATAAATCTTAGGGCCTGATTCAGAGCCGATCGCTATTTGCGGTCGTTCGTTTAAAAAAAAGGGGTGGCTATTCAAATGAACCGTTCGCTCTTTGCGGTCTGTTCACGCCTCTAAGTCTGAACGAGCGAGCAAAACTTGCGGTCGAAATTTTGAAAAATACGCCACCTGGCCGCTCGCACCATACGTCATGTCCGCTATTTAATAGATTAATCGAGTACATCGAACAGCGTATGAACTGCTCGCTATTCTTGTGGTTGGTTTTTCCTACCACTATATTGCGAGCAGTTCTGACTATAAAACAACCAGTTGATGTGGTCAATAATGCTGCTGTTTTAATTATGCACTCCCTTAAAACGCCCGTTTTGACCTTTAAGCGCGCCTGCGTTCTGAATTCCACTCCCCGTTTTCAAGCACCTTCCCCTGTTACCACCCACATACGCCTCCTCCTGTCACTCAAAGTAGCAGGCATTCGCTATTTAGCGAACAAACGATTTTCGGCCGCACTGACTGGTTCGCGCATGCGTATTACAATCCGTACGCATGCGCAGATGAGCGAACATCGGTCAGAACGAACGAGCGGCCGCTTACGAGCGGCTCTGAATCAGGCCCTTAGTATGTATATTCGATCCTTCTGTTGATATGGTCAGGTCTAAAAAATTGACTGATTCTTTGCTGTAGTCAGTGGTAAAAACCAGATTATTATCATTGTTATTGATATATTTCAGAAATTCTAAAAGGGTAAGTTCTTCTCCATGCCAAATGAAGAAGACATCATCAATGTATCTCCGCCAGAGGACCAGGTTTGCCCCAAAGTCATGCTCACCCCAAATGTTCAGCTCCTCCCACCTACTCATGAACAGATTCGCATAACTCGGGGCAAACCTGGTCCCCATGGTGGTTCCTGTGGTCTGTATGTAAAAAGTCTTGTCAAACCAAAAATAGTTGAATTGGAGAATGAATTTTATGCATTCTATGATAAAAGCTGTCTGTGTCTTGTCTATGGTTGGATCTTGGTTAAGAAAATGTTGTGTTGCTTCTATTCCCTGTTTTTGATTAATTACTGAGTATATGGAAGTAATATCGCTGGTGCACAACCAATAGTCTTCCTTCCACTCTATTCTGCTCAATGTTCTAATTATATCTGTGGTATCCTGAATGTATGCTCTTTGTGTCTTAACATACGGCTGTAAGAAAGTGTCTATATATTGTGACATGTTGGCTGTGAGTGAACCTATCCCTGATATAATTGGGCGACCTGGTGGCTTATGTATGTTTTTGTGCACTTTCGGCAGATAATAGAAGACAGGAATTATCGGGTTCTTGTTGTTGAGAAATTGTTCTTCTTTGTCAGTTAAAATACCTTTGTCATGACCTTCCTTCATTAATGTTTGTAGAAGTTTCATATAGTCTGGTGTTGGATCTCTCGGTAAAATTTGGTAGGTTGATCTATCGTTCAAAATTCGTTTCGCCTCTGTATTGTAATCTCCTCTGTCTAATAACACTATGCCCCCCCCTTTGTCGGCTGGTTTTATGACCAATTCCTTGTTGTCGCTAAGTTGTTTCAAAGCTGTTTTCTCTTTCTTACTCAAGTTCGTATATTTGGTCCTAGTTTCTAGTTTGTCTATATCTCTCATGTCCAGCTTCTCAAATGTGTCAACAAGGTGTCCTTTCATGTGCTGTGGGTAAAATTTGGAATTCAGTTTTTAAGCAGAGTGTTTAAAGGTGTCTGTAATTACAGACTGTGTTGTTTGTGTATCTATCTTTTTATTGAAATACTTCGCTAAGGTTAATTTGCGTACAAATTTGTGGACGTCTAGATAAGTTTCAAATTTGTTCATCTTATTGGTTGGTGCAAATTAACAGTAATAAAATACCTTTCATTAATATATTTGTGAAGTAAGTCTTTCATCTGTACACACACTACAAGGTTCCTTTTGGCACTTGTTGCATATTGTATATTGTCTCTATTGTGTCTGGAGGACTACGGGGTACCTCCACTTGCAACCATCTGCTGCCTTGGTTAAACCCTACGAGTGAGCGCAAAGTGGTCTATCATTTAAGCATCAGACACCTTAGCTGGATTCACCCCAAACTCGGCATCAGACCCTCAATCCAGATTCACCCCAAACTCAGCATCAGTCCTCCTAGTCGTATTTACCCCAAACTCAGCTTCAGGCCCCCAAGCCGGATTTACCACAAACTAAGCATGAGACCCCCAAGCCGTATATAAGCTGGATTTACCTTAAACCATACTTGCCTACTCTCCCGGGAGTCGCAGAAGGCTCCCGATTTTTCAGGGAACCCCCCCACACCCCTGAAAGATTAGGCAAATCTCCCGCATCCTGCCCACTTCCTAGTAAAGCAGGCAGGATGGGGAGATCTTTTAAGCAATTTGCGGGTCCGTAGGGAGGGGGCGAGGCTAAATTATGCAAAATTGTGGTATTTAGCCCCACCCCCTCCTCATGGATCCACAAATCACGGGGCTTGCCTGTAAAGGGGGCGGGCCTAATGACGGCTATAGTCAGGCTCCGCTCCCCGAAGATGACAGCAGCCAGGTTGCCTCCTGGGAAGGTGCAGCAGAAAGTCAATAAGTATGCCTTGTACTCTAAATGAGATCACTATGTATTTGCTAAGACAAGTGTAAACCATAGTCTTGCACATTTCTGTTTTGGAATCACAGCTTTTATTCTGCATATACTCTTTAGTGTGTCTGACGTATCAATAATTTATATTAATAAAATATTCATCATATCCAAACATATTTTTTCTTTTCATATTGTGTTTTCCATGTTACATTCTGTTCTATTCATTACATAATGGCAGCAGTAATCTCCTGCTCAGTAATTACATCCTGTACTCTGCATCCACAAGGGAAGTCCTGGTGATGTCACATCTGTGCGTGTCGGCTTATCCGGGATTTGTTTCTACAGACTCAGGGCCTGACTCATAGAGGGACACACTGCCGATGTCAGACGTAGTGGAGAGATTTTCTGCTACTGCGCATATGTCTAAGTCACACCGCGCATATATCATGATTGTGTCTGTACAGAATCGCGGCTGTAATTACAGGCGCACGCACGGAGAAGTGTATTGCCATTTGAATATGTAGCGGGCGTTTCTGGACGGTGACAGGGAGGTGGCTTAGCGCCCGCACAGAGATGGTCCATCTCATGGTGGTGTTATGGGAGTGTCACATGTGCTCAACCAGTTACACTGGATTCCAATGGATGGAGAACCTGCACCTGACATAGGGCTGCTGCAATTTTCGATGGTTTGAACAATGATGTCATATAAGGACGCACCAATCGGTATTATTGCATGTACGGGCCCCGATGGTGGGCATCTCAGTCCTGGTAAATTTGGACGCACCGATGTACAGAAGGGACATTAGAATTTGCATAAATCTGCAGAGGGGCGACTGCCGATAGACACAGCTGCAGGCGCCTCTCACTCGAGTCTTTGTTGTGTTCCTTGAAGATGAATTTCCAAGGAGCGTCTGTTATTTGCACTTTCACATTCCTGTATTTAGCGGCATATTTGCAGAAACTAAACCTTCTCTTCGCCTTCTGGAAACAGAGCTGGAAGCGGCAGAATTGTGCGACAGACGAGCTCTCTGAGAAATTCCTTTTTCTTGAATAAACTCTGAGATACGTCTTCCCTTGTGTGTGTGACTCTGTGATGTGAGCCCCAGCATCTGTCAGCAGATCACATCTGTATACACTGTGTAGAGCATATGCTAACTTGCAAATTACTTATAAAAGGAGATAATTGTATCTTCAAGGAACCTGCAAATGAAAAGCAATTACAATGTCTCCGTGGAGCAGTACACAAGTGGATTGGAGTGATCATCACCATCATTTATTTGTAAGGCGCCACAACACTCTGTAGTGTCAGGCGGTGGGTATAATAAATCATGTACAAAAACAAATCTAAACAGAACACGTACATATGAGGTGTATGAAGACTGTGCAGACATGCGCTGACATGGGAGCATACAATTTACAGGAAGTATTTGGAGGAAGTATAAACCTAAGTATTTTAAATATCATGTAGAATAAAAATTCTTGTTCTATTTTCATTTTGCAACAGGTTAGTTGCATTTTCTCCAATTTCATTTTTTTTTTTTTTTTTAAGATGTCATTTCCATCAAATTCATTTTTCATCATAAAGATACAGGATAGAGGGGTCGATTCAGACCCGGAAGCTAAGCTGCGCTCTTTCGCTGCCAAAAGGGGCCGGGTATGCAAATTCCGCGATCGCACTGTCTGGTTTAAGGACGCCCTCTATGTCTTAAGAGAGCGATGGCAGAGCGAACGCATGCTGGTCTAAAGACGCCCACTTTTCTTTCTTAACTAACGTCATCTCCAGGAAGTGTGTGAATAATCAGAACCATCGAGAGCCATCGGAGCTGCACGCATCGCTTGAGGTAGTCCCTACCCCGCCGCAAGCACTGCAATCACTGCAGGCTGAAATACAACCAAGTGACGTGTACAATGACGCATCCATTCTAATTATGCACAACCATAAAACTCCGTTCTGACGCCCAGACGCGCCTGTGTTGGAATGAGGAGATATGGGTGACAGGACATAAAAGTTGAACCGTCACTGTAGGAATCTTAAGGGGTCTATTTACTAAGCAGTGTTAGGAGACAGAGTGAAAAGTGATAAGGTGCCAGCCAATCAGCTCCTAACTGTCATTTCACAGGCTGTTTTTGAAAAATGACAGTTGGGAGCTGATTGGCTGGTACCTTATCACTTTTCACTCTGTCTCCTAACACTGCTTAGTAACTAGACCCCTTAAGATTCCTACAGTGACAGGTTCAACTTTTATGTCCTAACTGTCACCCATATCTCCTCATTCCAACCACACCAACTATACAGATATTATACCAGTCGCAAATAGCTGCTTTAGTATTGCTGGCTGATATTGCCTTATATATTTACATGTGTCTTATGCACCTTAATTATGTTTTGTTACATTAGTGACGCTGAAATCTCAAAACTGCGAGATCATGGGACCGGAGCCCAACATTCAGGAAATGTTACTTTCCATGGGCTGAGGGTCTGATTCATTACGGATCACACCTGCAACAGCGTACGATGGTGCGCATTGTGCATGAGTATGTATCGCAGTGTGCATGCGCGTGTTAGCATTGCGATCGCTCTGTGTTCACTTACGCAGATACAAAGCCATCGCAGACAGAGGGACGAGACGTCAGAATTTGGGTGTAGTGATGGGGAAACGCAAGTGTGTCTGTCCGTTTGAACGCCGTTGCATGGGCGCGTATAAATTAGTCACTACAATGGCATACGCAGCTTCAGTACTCACTGCGTGCCATGAGGTTAGCAATATCTGAGTAAGGTCAGACCTGTTGTACTTGTGCGTGAGGGGCCGATGTTCCCGATGTATGCGCAGGATTGCTAGGTATTACAGATGTGCAAAAACAGCAATGGGCGTCTTTATGTTATGCTGGCGTTGGGTGTCTCTATAATATTGTATATGCGATTGTAGTCATTACCATATTTATGGTAGTATATAAATTATAAGGCATTATCAGTGATATTGCCTTATATATTTACATGTGTCTTATGCACCTTAGTTTTGTTTTGTTACATTAGTGGAGCTGAAATCTGAAAACTTCGTGCTCATGGGACCGGAGCCCAGCATTCAGGAAATGTTACTTTCCATGGGTTGTGGTCTGAGGGCCTGATTCACTACGTAACACAACTCTGCTAATACGCACGCACCGCAATTGCTAATATCAGTGGTGTGATTTAAATGCTTGCATTCACATTGCGTACGCAGCCTGACATAAGGAAGCCCACTTCCCCTTACATCCGTATGTAACACCCTGTGTTAAATAATTAACCTTTTCCTTGCAAATACAGGACACACACAATGTATATACAGCATAAGATCTCCATTGGCTTATTGCTAATCAAATACCTTAAACATCCTTACTTAACTTATCCATTAAATAAAGAGACGGACACCTAACAGCTTGGATAAAAGGTCACAGCTTTTATTTCTGAATTAATTCACCTAACCAAGGTGGTCAGGAGACGCTGCATACTCAGTTCTAGCTTTCAAGTTGGATACACACATGGGGAACGACTGAAACGCTCCCCCTAAAGACGCACTTACGTTGCGAAGGTCCCGCCTCCCTCCTGGGCCAGTCTACTCCGAGCGCTTCCGTACAAAAGCGTTCAGGTCCCCTCGTACGAGAAGGACAGACTCGTCATGTTACATCGAGGTCCAGCGCCCTCACAACGCTCTCTTGTGCCACAATAAAGCCACTGAGATGCAGCGTTCTCCCGCCAAAGCCAGACTCAAATTTGAGACTGGCCCGCCACCTACAGAAAAACCACTAATCCAAAGCAAGCAACTCCTTAATGACAAACCTAAACCAAAATTATTAAAATTAACACCGTCTGGATAAAAAATTCTGGCTAAATCCGAACCCTAAAAGCTATGCCTGACTACCAAGCCACCAAAGGACAGAACATGTGTATTCAAAGTAGGGATGTGCAGGCTCGGTTCTACTCGGTTCCGTTCGTTTTTTTTTACCGAATCTTATTGGCTATCCAAAACTCGTGACAGGTGAAACCCAATAAGATTCGGGAAAAAAAAACGAACGGAACCAAGTAGAACCGAGCCTGCACATCCCTAATTCAAAGCACCAGTCGCGGCACTATTTCAGACCAGACAATGCGCACATCCGGCCACAACAAACGCACCGCATTCACCAACTCTCTCAGCCGAAAAGACAACTCTACTCCGAAGAACAGCAGCAAATTGAAATTTAGAAAGAGGAGTCAAATTTGAATGCACCAACCATTGGGCACCACCTGCCCGGCGACCAGCCATATACAATGCGGCAAGTCGCACTGGGCAAACAGAGGCGTCACCCTGCTATGCAAGGTAACCCACCTGCCCCGGCCTTACTGATCCGTCCTGTAAAAACCGTAGTTTGCACCAAATGGATGACTCTTGAAACACGATGTCACCCATCATGAACCCTGTGGACAATCATGAACCCTAAGGACACCGAGGACTTGCTGGGAGCTACAATCTCACTGACCCTAAAAGCCCCAAAAAACGCGACTGCAAAAGCCAAATGGAAAAGTGAGGCCTCGAAAGAATCCGAAGCCACACTGTCCAAGCAAACCAAGCAAACATACAAGGAGATGGAGATCAATAGGCCTGCGGGGGTCAGCCCTGGCGGGAAACTCCTTGGCCCAACCTTTAAGGGCTTTAGCCAGGAGGAATGATATGGTGGGGTCTGGTAAACCTTTTAATTTACTGAAAAAGGAAATCCCTGCCAGGTCCGTGGCCATGGAAGCCTTGGAGCGACCATGCTGGTAATGCCCCCAAACGAACTTAGACATCAATTCCGAGGAAGACTTACCCAGCTGTGGGCTTTGCGAACAGAAAGCCTGCCAGTCCTGCCACGACGCAGAATAAGCCCTACGAGTTGCTGAAGCCAGCGACCTCTGCGCCAGGCCCTCTATTCCGGCCTGATAATCTGCCATACAAAAGGAGGGCAAGGTGACCCCACCGCAGAAGCCGCCGGCGCCAGCAAACGAAAACAGGAAAATTGAAATCGGGACAATGCATCAGCAATCTCATTCTGCACCCCAGGGACATGACGCACGCAAAACTGAATGTTGGCCTCTAAGCAACGCAACACCAACTGCCTAAGTAGGCGCAAAGCCGGGGGGGAGGAAGAACGCTGATGGTTAATGGCCTGAACTACCCCTAGGTTGTCGCACCAGAAAACTACATGCTGACTAGCCAAACGCTCCCTCCATAGCTCGGCTGATACTTCAATAGGGAAAAGTTCCAACAAAAGCAAATTACCGGTAAGTCCCTCCAAATGCCATTCAGGAGGCGAGGGCGCTGCGCACCACTCTCCGTTAAAAAAGGCCCCAAAACCTGAGGAACCAGCCACATCGGTGAAAAGCTACAAAGTTGCATTCGCCACAGGAGCAGCAGGCCAAATGCGTTCACCATTGAAACGAACCAGAAAACTGGACCAATTTCGAAGATCCTCCTTAATCTCAGAAGACAAACGAACGAAGTGATGAGGCTGGTTCACCCCGGCCGTGGGCCTCTCTAACTTCCTGCAAAAAACCCGACCCATGGGAATAATGCGACAGGCAAAATTAAATGACCCAGCAAAGACTGAACCACGCGCAATTTAACGCTATATGCTCCTAAACAAATCGCAATCTGATCGAGCAACTTATTGACCTTATCGCGCGGCAAGCGACAACAACCTGCCACCGTGTCTATCTCTATGCCCAAATAAGAAAGGCAGGATGAGGGGCCCTTGGTTTTGTCATGCGCAACAGGAACCCCCAAGATTCTAAACAAAGCTGTGGCGGAAATAAGGAGATCTGTACAAACCTCGCTCCCTCCTGTACCTATAAAGAGAAAATCGTCAAGGTAATGCGCAACACCGTGATGGCCAGTGCCCGCCACTATGCACCAATGTAAAAATGACCTGAACTTCTCAAAATAGGCACAGGAGACCGCACAGCCCATGGGCAGACATTTATCCACAAAGAAATCCCCCCCGAGTCTAAAACCCATATATTGCATTGCTTCAGGGTGTAAAGGTAACAAGTGAAATGCGGACTCAACATCTAACTTCGCCAGCAAAGTTCCCGGACCAAAGCTACGAACCAGGCCTAAAGCGTCATCAAAGGACTGATATGTAACACTGCAAGCCGAATCAGGTATAGCATCATTGATCGAATTACCATAGGGGTAGGATAAATGCTGAATCAGACGAAACTTGCCAGGCGCCTTCTTAGGGACCACCTCCAACGGTGAGATGCAAAGATTCGGCAGGGGAGGACAAGGGAACGGGCCCTCCATCCTGCCCAGCGAAACCTCCGCGTCCACCTTAGTGAGGAAAATCCCGCGCGGAGCGCAAATTCCAGGGCGCATTAATTTGGAGAGGTCCGGAAATAGGTAAAGTGAAACCAAATGTAAAACCATCCAAGAGAAAGACAGCAGCCTCTCTATCAGGATAACGCGCCAACCACTTGGAAAGCTCCGACAAGCGAATAGGCGACCTAGCCTTAACTAGCTGTCTTGGAGCTATCGCCCCTATCAGACATTGTGGCTCCGGAGCCACGACTGCAATCCCTGGCCGGGTGCTCCCCGTTACAAATGCGGCAGGAGTGACGAAAACGACAAGAGGCGCCACGGTTACATCGCGAGTCATTGAAAGCAAAACACCTCCCTTTCGTCACCCCCGATGCACCAGACCTAGATAAAGCAACCTTGCCGGGGGAGCACCGCGTCCAAAGGAGGCCGCCGCTGCTGCGAAACTGTGAGCCAAACCTCGACATCTTTAACACTGAACGGAACTATGTGACTACCCTCATGCTTACGCCTGAACTGGCAATCATAATCCTTCCATGATGTGCCCCGCGACCGAGTGAACATATCATGCACCAAGTATATGTACCTGATAACATTCTGATGCTCCTCCGGCCGCGTCTCTAAATAACAGGCCGCAAAAATAAGCATTCCTTTTAGCCAGGAATTGTACCCGCAGAAAACCTCTTCCCCGAGCCCTCCTGGCTTTTTAGCTTGAGCTAAGCCCTTCTTCATATCATCCGTGAGGGTGAAAAAATCAATGAACTTACCCCTGCGGATCTTTTCCCTAATGCTTTTTCGCAAACCCCGCAGGACAGTAGTATTAGCACAATTTACAGAATCAGCTCCCGGCAGCGGTTCAATATGCCCGGAAGCCTCACCTGTTCTCTTTCCCTCAGTCTTTTAGCTAAACGCAGCGCAACCAATCTAGCAATCAGGCGAATGAGAGGGTGAGGCAGAAAGAGAGGACGAAGATAAAGACATATCATACTCACCACCACCGTGAACAGGAACCGGATCCCCGGAAGCTTCACGCGGAGAGTCCGCTGGAACGATTTCCGGGTCCACCTCGACGCGCACAGGAGCAGGAACCACGACAGCCGGAATGATCGGAAAATCCAATAAATCTGAAACTGGAACAGATGCGTGAAGACCCAAAACAGGAACTGGACGATCAGTGGACAGAGGGGGTGGGGGGTCAAAGGGGGAGCGAGGACAGGAGGAGGGTGGTGGAAAACAACAGGGGCAGAAACAGATGAAGAAGTAACAGGGAGCAGAGGCATATGCAGAAGAAAATGAGGGGGGGGAACATGGAAGTGACAAGAGGGGCAGCAAGCAGGGGCACAGCTGCAGGGGGAGCATGGGGGAAAAAAAAAAGGTCGAAGGATGATGTATAAAAGGAGCGGAAGGGGGCAGGAGTGCCATGGGGAAGGGCTGGGAAAAGGGGAAGGCTGCCAATGAGGGAAACTGTAAGGCAAGGAGGAGGACATGAAGGAAGGATATGATGAAGGTGGGGCAGAGGAAACAGCAGAAAAGATAGGGGGAGCAGGGCCAGAGCTCCATAAAGGTTGGGGCCAGGAGGAAAAGGGGGCGGGGGAGGGGTGATGGGGATTGCAAAGTGAACTGGCAGGCAAGGAACCTGCCAGCAATGGGACATGCTGCAAGGGGTGGGATGCCTAGATGTGTGGGCCATTGTGGTGGTAAGCAGGGGTGTTCTGGCTATCTGCAGGGGTACATAACCGATTGGGGCAAAGCAGGGAGGCTGTGTCCCATCACTGAAGTGGGACCCAAAATGGTCGCCAAAGGTAAAATGGCCGCGGGGCCCGCCGCGTGAGCAGGGCCGGGGGACCAAGCTGATGCCGACGGTAAGGCTCCAGCAGGAGCGGGGGAACTGGCAGAGGAGACGGAGCCTGAAGGGGCAGGGCTAGCAGGGTCCACTTCCACAGCTAGAGATGGAGCCGCGGACACAGCGGGAGGTAGCGCTCGCGGCCGCTGAAGGAAACAAGCTGAGGGAACCAAGAGTGGAGTAAGAGTGGCAGGACCCAGGTTAGAGGGTGAGGTAGGCCTGGAGAAGGGAGAGAGCGGGCACAAGGAAGGGCTGGAAGGCACAGCCCGTACGGGCTGTGCAAACTCAGCCAAGTGCTGAGGAGAGGGGGCACTTCTCTTGGGAAGGGGCATGATGAGAGGGGAATGAAATGCAAGGAATGAGGGATAGAAGGGGATGAAATGCAAAGAATGAAGGGATAGAAGGGGATGAAATTAAAAAGTTGACGGGATAAGAGGTAATGAAATGGAGAGAATGAAAAGAATGAGATTGAAATGAAGCACAGAGGGGGGAAAAAAAAACAATGCAGCACAGGGTGTGATACTCAGCTATACTCCAGAATCACCAAAGAGGCAGATCACATGCACAACCACCTCTTTTATACCTTTAGTCACAAGCAAACCCAGAACTCACAGCATTGGTCAGCTAAACCACCTGACCACCAAACCAACTTAATCTGCCTAGTAACAAGGCTGTCAAGACAGCCGATCAGCAAAAACCCCAGGATTCTTATATCACTCATGTTTAGGCAACCTTCGTTTTCTATATCCACTGTAAAGGGTGGGTAATAAAAAACTCAGGTATGCTGAAATGAAATGTACAGTTATGGAGGGCTATTTATTGGTATTACTATAAAGGGAATGTACATGGAGCTGTTGTATCTGTGATGAGTGAAGGCAATTCTCCTATATGGTTAGTCATGACATCACACGGCCATATAGGTAATTATGGTGCCAAAGTTAGTACGGATGCTGGAAGGTTCCAGAAATTGCATGAGCTAGGTACAGAGGGTGGCAGGCTGAGGGGAAGGCTATAAATAGGAGAGAGCTAGTGTCACTTGGCAGACTGGAGTTCCCCCTCGTGAGCCCTCTGATCTAAGGCCACAGCACTGCGCTGAGGTAACCTAAGGAGGGCGGCAGTAGTGGCTGTGAGGCTGGATTAGAGGAGCCAGTGAGGGCTAAGTAAGGCAGGAAACCCCTGGTGAGGAGGGAACCTGCTGAGAGGAGAAGCAGCCATGTGTAGTCCCAGCAAAAAGGTCTGTGTGGCTGTCCAGGGAAGAGTGTTTGTGCCTGGTGAGATGCAGTAGTCTTCAGACAGCTGAAGAAGGCGGGCTGCTGTGACACTACCCAGCATGGAGAGGATCAGCTGGGAAGGAGGCGGTCTGGTAACCGGATCGTTGCTTCACAAGCACTGGGAGTCCCTGTCTACAGGAAGTGGTGAGCCATACTTGCCGACAATCTGGCTGCTCCTTCCGGGAGGGAGCAGCCAGATTGGCAGAACAGGGGGCGTGGCTGGCAAAAGGGGGCGGGTCCAAATTAGCTGAGGTCGGTTTGCGGGCGTGACAGGGGGCGGGGCCATGTGATCGCGTCATTTTAGCCCCACCCCCGCTACACAATGCCGGAAAAACAGGCATTGCGAAGCAGGGGGCGGGGCCAAAATGACGCGAACCGCGTCAGCGGCCTTCCCGCTGTGGGGGTTTATCAGGTAATGGGGGGGAGGGTCGGGGGATCGGCGGCAGGTGGGAGGCTTGCCTGCCTTTCCGGGGGGGCGGGAGCTGCACCCATTTATCGGGAGGCTCCCGCCCGAATCGGGAGGGTAGGCAACCCTGTGGTGAGCCCAGTGAAGCGCAGTGTCTTTATTGTTGGCACAATCATTTGTATCACCCTGCTCTATACCTGACCAAGAGGCATGTCAGCTATTCACAAGGGGAACTGTTAACACCACAGTTGCTAGGATCATATTAGTTGGAACAATCATTTTTGGTCAGCAACATCTTAAGTGATAAGGAAAAAAAGAGACCAGCTTATAATAGTGTATAAGATAATAAAGAAGTGACGTCATCAGCATTGGGGGTGATCTGAATAGGCAGTCAAAAATAACTTGTAATTTAGGGCCTAATGGCCTGATTCAGAGCTGATCGCTATTTGCGCTCGCTTGTTCAGAAAAAGGGGGTGGCTATTCAAATGAACCGTTCGCTCCTTGCGGTCTGTTGCCGCCTCCATGTCTGAAGGAGCGACCAAAACATGCGCTCTTTTTTAAAAATACGCCCCCTGGCTGTTCGCATCACATCATGTCCGCTATTTATTAGATTAATCGAGAACATCGAACAGCGTATGAACTGCTCGCTATTCTTGGGGTTGGTTTTTCCTACCACTATATTGCGAGCAGTTCTGACTATAAACAACCAAGTGACGTGGTCAATGATGCTGCTGTATTAATTATACACACCCATAAAATGCCCGCTTTTACCTTTAAGCACGCCTGCGTTCTGATCTCCACTCCCTGTTTTCAAGCACCTTCCCCTTTACCACCCACAAATGCCTTCTCCAGTCACTCAAAATAGTAGGCATTCGCTATATTGCGAACAAACGATTTCTGGCCGCACTGACTGGTTCGCGCATGCGTATTACAATCCGTACGCATGCGCAGTTGTGCAAACATCGCTCGGAGCGAACGAGCAGCCGCTAACGAGCGGCTCTGAATCAGGCCCTAAGTCAGCAAGCACACATAATTGCGTATTTATACAGCATGTCTTTCAAATTTCCCTTGCTGGGCTTAATATATAAACAGTAACAAGGCTCATAGTCTGAGTGAGGAATACACAGAGCAGATGACACATGGGAGGATTGCCTACATTTAAGTGGTTATGGGATAACTTCATTAAGAGACGTTGGAGGTATTTTTTCTACAGTAAAGGAGAGTGTCAAGTCATCAGCCCATTTACTGTGACTAATCTCCATATAATCATGTAATGCAGGATTAAGGGTGCGTCAGAAGCAGGAGTTGTAAACATCCAACAAGGTTACAAACACTGTAAGGACTGCCCACAAATAAAGAAAACCAAAACCCCTTCAGCAGTAGTTACTAAGGGAACATACAAAAAACTCTTTAGTACAGTTTGCTATCCAGGACTACAACGCAAGAAGAAAAAAAGGATATAAATTTCAATTTCAATCTTTGAATAGCATCTGTTATTTAGATATTCTCATACTCTATCAATTCACCAGCAAGATAATTTAATCTTATGAAACTTTTTAAATATTGTCACTCTGAAACACTATACAAGCTATTCAGAGGAAAGGAATATATATTCTATTGGGAGTATTTAGTTATAGAACAATAAGTCATATTGTGGCATAATATACCATTGTATTGAAGTGTTAATGTTAACATTATATCCCCTAGAATGATTTCACCTTGTATTTTCCTGCATAGTGTGAGTGCATATTGTTACTTTTAAGCAAGTAAAGAGAAAAAGGTATAAGATATACTGTTAGTGTATTGTTACCTGGTTTCCCTGAAGTGTGACTGTGTTCAAAACTGGTCCTGAAGAAAAAAAACCTGGGAGAATGTGAGTCATCTGATATCGCATAAGGGCAATATAGGTATACATTGTTCTAACACACTACACTATCAATTGGGTTTTCCCAAGTAGACCCCTCAACCATAATTACTTGGGTGGAGGCACTGATCAGAAAGACAGTCATACTATTTAATAGACGTGGTGGGATTGGTAACCTAGTGTCCCCTTTAGAGGTTAAAGGGGGGTTACACGTATACTAGGGCAACATAGCGAAACAATCGGTAACATCGGACCCATACGCACAATGAAGGAAGCCCAGACCTCACTCAGAAATTGCTAACTTCATGCGCAAGGTGTCAGGTATTGCAGTGGCTAAATTATGCACGCCCATGCAACGGCGTAGAAACGTACTGGCACGCCTGCGTTCTCACGGCCACCCTCCCATCACCACCCACAAATGACACTTCCTGTCATAAATTTGCGTAGCCTCTGCGTTCGCAATTATGACCACAGCGTCTGGCTCGCGCACACGCACTGCGATGCATATGCATGCACAGTGCGAATTAATTGACTGATCGCGTGCATCTTGGAAACTGCGATCCGGAATGATTCAGGCCCTGATTCCATATACATCCCCTGTGGACAATGCACTGTCCATGCATATACTTATCCTGATGTGGCATGTGTGCAGCTAATCAGACAGTTCTCTACGTGTGGTCCAGGAAGTGACATTTCCAGAAACTGTTTATGTATACAGAAGATGACAGATGACGTCCTCCTGGTCAGGACAGGTGATTGTCACCTCACTTCAGCAACACAAAACATTGCAGCAGGTGACAAAAACAAAAGAAAAAAAAGTGAAGTGTCTCTTAAATAAGTGCCTCCAACCAAGTTACTAATATATAGAATATTTCCTATCGAGGCTAACTTGGGAAACACCCTATTTTGTTTTATTTAAATATTACGAATACAACTATCAATAATCAACATTTATGTATATGCACAGTATAATTTAAATAATAACCTAGGGATGATGTTGTTGATTAGGGAACCTGTTATGCAAGATACAAATAAATAAGTGCCTCCACCCAAGTTATTAATATATTATTAATATATACAATATTTCCTATTGAGGTTACCTTGGGAAACACCCTGTTTACCATTTGTTTGGTTTAAATTAGGTATGTGCGCCGGACCATTGTTGCTGGATTTGGTTCTGATTTGTAGTCCAGCTTTGGATTTGGATTCGCCCATCCGCCGTGACTGGTTTTGGATTTTTTTACAAAAATTGACAAAAAAAGCTAAAATCACATAATTTGGGCTTTTTTTTATCCTAGAGTATTATTAACCTCAATAACATTAATTTCCAGTCATTTGCAGTCAATTTAGACCACCTCGCAACTCACAGTATTGTTTTCACCATTATTGGTCAAAGGCTGCAGTGAGCTGGCTGGTTACTAAGCGACAGAGAAGCGGCACAGACCCCGCAGTTTAAAACACATCTATGAAACATTGCCACTCACTGCCACTCACTATTGAGTCACAGTACTTGTGTGTTTTGAACAAACAGAGGGCTAAGGCCCAAGGAGTCATGGTACTTGTATACACAGTAGACTACGGCCTGCAGAGTCACAGCACTTGTATATGCAGTGGGCTACGGCCCAAGAAGTCACAGTGCTTGTATACACAGTGGGCTACGGCCCAAGGAGTCACAGTGCTTGTATACACAGTGGGCTATGGCCCAAGGAGTCACAGTACTTGTATACACAGTGGAGTACAGCACCAAAAAAAAAGTTTTTGATTTTTTTTTACTTTTTAAACTTTTAACTTTCTTGAAAGTTTTTTTTACTTTTTTTAAACTTTTTTCTTTTGTACACACAACCACTTGTGAGTCTCTGGACACAGCCACTTTCAGCAGAGCAGTGTGCAGCGTGTAGAGCATGGGAGAGAAAAGGCACTGAGTCCCGATCGTGGCGCTCTATGTAGAGGCGAACTCTCGTAACAATCCAGTGTCGGGAGGATGACATTCGACCTTGCAGTGGGATCCGAGTCAGATGGGAACACCAGAGCCACGGCTCGGGTGGACTTGGATCCCCACTGTTTAGAGCAGTTCGGATTCCATAGAATCCAAACCGCTCATCCCTAGTTTACATATTACTAATACAACTATCAATAATGAATATTTATGTGTATGCACAGTATATATCTAAACAACAGACACAGGTTTTGTAGATTTGTGTTTAGCAAAAACAGTATTTCTTTACACCCTGCACCCATACTTTTTTTTTCATACTTACCGCTCCGATGTCCCACGGAGTAGTGCTGTTGAAAATGACAGAAAATGGCCGCCGCCGGCACTTTCCCAGTGTTTTGCGCATGCGCAGTAAGAAATCACAGGGAAAATGGCTGCCACGCCAATTTCCCGCTGAACTGCGCATGCGCAGTAGAATCCGGGCACACCGTAGTGGGTAGAGAGGAGGGGGCCCCGGATGGTGAGTGAACACGGGCTCCCTCCTTTCTTAATACGCCCCTGATACACATATATATATATTCTAGAGCTGCAGGGGGCAGGGCACCTGTTAGCAAAAAGAGAAGGCGTGGCCAAACAGGGGCGTGGTTTGAGACATGCCCCCCTTTTCAAATTCTGCCGCGTTCCGCAGTGTTTCACAGAGAATATTTGCCCATTCACATCAGTCCCTGCACCAGTGGCTCTTACCATCAATATTCCCTAACACATGTACACGTGCACACATACACACTAGGGTTATTTTTGCTGGGAGCCAATTAACCTACCAGTATATTTTGGGAGTGTGGGAGGAAACCCACCTGGAGGAAAGCCACGCAAGCACAGGGAGAATATACAAACTCCACACAGTTAGAGCTGTCTTAGGAATCAAACCCATAACCTCAGTGTTGTGAGGCAGTATGTGCTGCCCAATTTAAACAAATAAAATATTGTTTTAATATAATTTATATATATATATATATATATAGCCAGGTGCACATAAAAGACATTGAAATAGTAGGCTCCACGTAAAATACATATAAAAAGCCAGATACACATGTAAAAAAAACAAGCTAGATCCACATAAAAAAACCAGGTCCACTATAACACTTGGGAAGCCTTCACTGCCGTCAGGGTTTTTGCCTGTGATAGCAGCGTTAGAGGGTTTTTACATTAAGTCAGAAGATTGTGCTCACCTGTCTTGCCTAGGTTTCTCCATATCGCTTCTAATCATCGGTCAGTAGGACTCCATCACCTTCAGCAGAAGAGGAGGAGGATGGTAAGGGATGAAGAAGGGAGAACTGGAAGATGAAAGGGAATGGCAGGATGAGGTGCATGGCAAGAGTAAAAGTGGTTTTTGAGACCAGTGATGTCTGGATATGGGAGGGCTGCAACTGGAGGGTCCCGGGACATCAAAGACAGGACCTGGGGGAAGCAGGGCAGGGAGGGTTGGATCAAGGGAAGATGCAGTACAGGAAGGGATGGACCTGGGGGGCAGAGAGCTTGGAGGGGTCACAGGGCAGGGAAGGCTGGACCTGGGAGGGGCACAAGGCATTGACCACCTCCCAGTTTCGCTTATGTTTCTTTGTTATGCAGGAAGATGTCAACCAGCTGGCTTCAGCGCTGACCCATCTCTCCACCATTACAATTCACTGAATGTTACCTGAAATCCTAAAATGTTTAACTGTAATGACTATCATAAAGATAAGTTATTTAATTACTGTAATATTACCTTAACATTTTAACGTCTACAACTGTAGAAATATCATAGCATGTATCCCATATATTCCATTCCTTGGGCCGGAAAAGTGATAGCATTAAATGTGATTATAATATAATAAGGAGTTTTTGTTCTTACTGACTGGCATACTAACCTGAACAGCATGTATACATTTACCAATCGTTAGATAGGTCGGTGGTAGGCCTAGTATATACCCACCTTAAACCATAGCTTTCTATAACAACCAAGACTTGCAACAAGCCAGGGTTTGCAACAATAAATGTGCACATTCAAACTAGAAGCCGCTGGATATTATAATCACATAAGGGGCCCTATTCATCATGATTAAAATATCATGTGTGATATTTTAGTATCGATCTAGCACGAATTCATTGTTAAACAAAGTTCTATTCATCATTCTTGTATTACAAAAGTATCACTTCCGAAAAGATGCTATTTCTTCGAGGACATCTTTTTGGACATGTGATACTTTTCCTCTTCAACTGCACTGTTGTCCCCACTCTCTGCCGGCATCCACTCTACAGTGACCCTCCACCCCCTGCTGCCTGGTCCTTTCTTCCGAGTCCAGTCCAACCTCACTGCCCGATCCTCTATGTGCCCCGATGCCCGGTCCTATGTGCCACGATGCCCGGTCCTCTATGTGCCATGATGCCCGGTTCTCTATGTGCCCCGATGCCTGGTCCTCTATGAAGTGCAACTGCTGCTCGGTGCACGCCTGGCTTAGGAGAGAGAGTCCTGCCGGTGTACACCGTGCCGAGGCAGGGGTCTCCGCTGTTACCTAAACTCCAGCTCCAAGCTCAACCTGCAGGCTATGGAGCAGGGATTTTGTACTTGTGCTGGACCAACCTGTTATTTACAAGGAACTGCTTGGAGTAGGGCATCCGAGCATGCTGCCAGATCACGTCGGACAGGGAGCGCAGGGAGCCCGCAAGTTTCTGTAACTACCTGCACCAGCCCCTGCTGCCATCATCCCCATCGGCTATCTGTATCTATCTAGCCAATGTCGTTGTCTGTCTCAGCTGCCGCCACACCTCCCCCCGTCGCCACCTGTAACCATCACTCCTCTCCCCTTCGTCTATTGAACTAAACTGCGCCGGTACCCGTCACCTGTATCTAAAGCCAGTGTCTGTCCCAGCTGCTGTGGGTAGCCCTCTCTCCTTGCCCCCCCCAGTCTATCCTACACCGGCCCCCGCCGCCTGTCCCAGCCGAGCGGTGTGTGGCGTGGGACCACCTGTACAACATGGTGTTTGTCCCAGCACCCCCCAACCATGAGTGTCCAAAGCTGGTGTAGGTCCCAACTGTGGCTTCTGCGACCTGATCTCCTCCCAATTCTAACCAACTCCCCCCCGCCGGTGTGTTAGCCCTATCTCTGCCGTCTGCAGCACGATCTCCCCGGCACCCATGCAGAAGAGCACAGGAGGGAGCCAATGACAGCCAGAGACGCCGGAGATAAGTAGAGACAGCTGGAGAGATCTGAATAGATCCCTCTGCTGCACAAGCTGCCGAGTAAACGGCAGCTTGTGCATGGTATCGGATGCTGTACGCCATCACAGGGTGGCGTACAGTATCACTCACAAGTACTAAAGTATGGGGATTGTGGAAATTATCGGGGGAGAATTGTAACCAGGAGATATCAGTGCCATTTCCTGCTTTACAGGAATGATGAATTGCCCTGAACCTTAATTTTTACAAAAGTAAGTTAAAATTTAAATTTTCACCTGCTTTTTTAAAAATTAAGTGATGATGAATAGACCCCTAAATGCTATCACTTTTCCGAGCCAAGGAATGGGATATATATGAATAAACATTGTATCCACTGTATTTATATATCATATGGATATTGATTTAAGGAAGTGTAAATGCTATGATATTTCTACTTAAATAACTTACCTATATGATAGTCATACAAAAAAGAAAAGAAAAGGTATTCCTGTCTCGGGGCACTCATGGACTCAAATTTATACTTCACTAAACCTTATGGCTTACTAAATATCTATTAGTGTCTATTCGTTAACAATGATTATTATAAAACATAACTTTTAATAACTCCTTAAAATAGGTCAGTGAAATATATATTTTTTACATTTTTATTTTATATATTTTATTCATACAGTTGTGAAAATTAAAAATTATTGTGTAACCACCAATATGTTGTCTGGTCTTATTTATATTACTATTATCTCACAACATCATATTTTTCTCAGATAACTGATAGGTGTCTGCAGAACAAGGACATTTATATATATATGTATAATGTCAGCCGGCTTCCCGATTGCATCCCGTGTTGAGGGCTATGAGACTATCAGTCAGAGTAATTGGCAGCAGTGAGGATACAATCAGACCCTTGAAACATGTTGTATTTGTAACTTTGTAATTCTAAATAAATAATATATGTCCTTGTTCTACAGACACCTATCAGTTATCTGAGATAAATTTGATGTTGTGAAATAATAGTAATATAAATAAGACCAGACAACATATTGGTGGTTACACAATAATTTTTAATTTTCACAATTGTATGAATAATATATAAAATAAAAAATAAATATTTTGCTGACCTATTTTAAGGAGTTATTAAAAGTTATGTTTTATAATAATAATTTCTAATGATTAGACACTATTAGATGTTTAGTAAACCATAAGATTTAGTGACGTATACATTCTTGTCAGTGAGCGCCCCGAGACAGGAATACCTTTTCTTCTTTCTTTTTTGTATTTCTACTTATATTCCTGGGTGCATCTCCCCACTGCTAGTGAAGTAATATTCTTTATTGAATTTAATAGGGGAAGGGTTAACTTATAGTCAGGGCCGGCTCTAGGGGTGTTCGACCTGAGCGGTCGCACAGGGATGCCAGCCATAGAGGGCGCACCCCTCCCCAACATCCCGATTTCAGAAGGACATTAATATCCCGCTGTTCCACCCGTGGGCCGAAATGGCCTGCAGGTGGTTAAATCGGGAGGTTGGGGACCCCCCACTGCTGCAGCTGTGAGGCGGTGCCGGACCCCGGAGACCCTGAATGGATGCTGCGCGCATGCGCGCGGCATCCATTTCACTGACGGGAGAGGGCTGGGGTAAGCCCAGCTAGTGAGGCTCCCCCCAGCCTGACGTTATTTGGAGGCGGACACGCCTCCCAATAATGTCACGTAGGCGGAGTGACCTATGGTAATTAGGCCACGTCCTCATTTTCGGTTATGCGCGGCTTTGCGCTCTGGAGGGGGCCGGCACAGGGTGCTCCGACCCTTGGAGCTGGCCCTGCTTATAGTAACAATTGCTGATCTGTGCGGATTGGTTCTTCTCTTTTTGTACTATATGATAGTCATTACAGTTAAACATTTTAGGGTTTCAGGTACCATTCAGTGAATTGTAACGGTGTACAGATGGGTCAACGCTGAAGACATTAGGTTGACATCTTCCTGCATAACAAAGAAATACTGTTTTTGCCAAAAACAAATCTACAAAACCTGTGTTTGTTGTATAGACATATACTGTGCATATACATAAATGTTGATAATTGATAGTTGTATTTGTAATATTTAAATAAAACAAATGGTTAATACGGTGTTTCCCAAGTTAGCCTCGATAGGAAATATTCTATATATTAGTAACTTGGTTGGAGGCACTTATTTATGAGACACTTCACTTTTTTTTCTTTTGTTTTTGTCACCTGCTGCAATGTTTTGTGTTGCTGAAGTGAGGTGACAATCACCTGTCCTGACCAGGAGGACGTCATCTGTCATCTTCCGTATACATAAACAGTTTCTGGGAATGTCACTTCCTGGACCACACGTAGAGAACGGTCTGATTAGCTGTACACATGCCACATCAGGGTAAGTATATGCATGGACAGTGCATTGTCCACAGGGGTTATCTATGAACTCAGGGGGTCATTCAGCAAGCGGGTCGATGTTGTGCGCATGCGCACGACGGAGGGAGCTCCGTCGTGCGCATGCGCGAGACCCGGCGAGCGACGATCAACATCGACAGTCGCCCCTTTGGTAACGAGCTCCGGAGAGACAGAGTTTCTCTGTCACTCAGGGGCTTGCGCACGCGCAGTGCGGCTGCTGCGCGTGCACTGGCCAAACCATCGGGTCAGTTACAAGCGCATCGGCGCTCGTGACCGACTCTGAATGAGGTCCTCTATCCCCAACCCTGCACTGACTGCAGCCACCAAGTTCAGTCCAGCTTTTGTGCACAGCAAGGAGCCAGGAAAACTGCAGGGACGGACGTGGCTTCCTGTTGTACCCTTTAAGTTCTTATGTCAGCTCAGCCTGATTAATGAGAGGTGCCGTGCTGGCCGGATGCGGGGTGAAGGGTGCTGCTTCTGAGATCTGTGCTGTGCTGCTGGGTGAGGGGTTCTGTGCTGGGAAAGGGGTGCTGTGCAGTGAGGGGTGCTGTGCTGGGAGCGGGAAGCTGTGATAGGTGCAGTGAGGAGTGCTGGGAGAGGGGTGCAGAGAAGGGTGATAGGTCCTGTGCAGTGAGAGGAGAGGTGTGCAGTGAGGGGTGATAGGTCCTGTGCAGTGAGAGGAGAGGGGTGCAGTGAGGGGTGATAGGTCCTGTGCAGTGAGAGGAGAGGGGTGCTGTGAGGGGAGAAACTGGAGTTCTCTGCTGTGAGGGGAGAATGTATCCTATAGAATACCTTCTATGGTGGACGTATAAGGGACTTTCCCCTAATACTTGTCCCTTTTTTCCAATGTGTTATTTTTGGTATCAGCATATAAACACTAAACGGTGGTGGGATTATCTACTAGGGGGCACCAGCCAAAATTTTGCCTAGGGCACCAAACTGGTTAGGGCCGGCTCTGGTCTGATTCTCTACTGCACATACACCATTGTGTTGTATGCGCTGTGCAACTCAGACAAAAACAGGTCCAACATCACCCCTGCATCTGACTCACAATCAGGCCCTTAATGCTGGTGAATGCTGGTTACACTGCACTTTTCTTACTATGGCGGTGCCCTCGGACGGCTTAGCTGGGCCAGTTTGGGGGGGTCCTGCTCTCTAGATTTGAATCCTAGCATGTTAGGGACCTACCCTAGAGAGGTTACCTGGATATGGTGGGTAGGCCCATAACCTTGGCCAAGATTATGGTAAAAACCTCTATTGATTGCAAAATTCTATTGCATTTATATATTAATAATAATTTGGCGTTGTGCACCTGAGATTTGTCTGTTTTTGTGCCTGCAATTAGTCTCATCAGGTAGTACCTCCCATTATATATATTACAGGGTGTGCAGTCCAGGAATCTTTCCCTTGCTGGTGAAGTCAAATGAGTGACTTTTCTGTGATAACTGTTTATTAATTGCTACATATATACATACACACAATGCACTGGTCCAGAAACCCAAATGATTAACAGCGGATGTGTCCATTGCCGCCACAATGAAAGACCAATACAGATGCAGTTAGGGGCACCACACCATTTCTAGATTCAGCGGGCCAAGACATAATTTAATTTTGGGACTCTAAATTGCAGAATGTTGCCCCTTCAGGCGCAGCTGGAGTAACCTGCAGACGTAACATTGCGGTGCAGCTGCGGAAGTCACATCTCACTCTACATACACCATACAGACAGTAGCATGGGGGAGCATCGCAGGGACCACCATATAATGCAGAGAGCATTGCAGTGACTACCACATAATACAGAGGACATTGCAGCAACCAGCATAACATGCATAGAGCATTGCAGTCATATGTGTGTGTGTATATATATATATATATATACATATACAGTCAGGTCCATAAATATTGGGACATTAACAGAATTTTCAGATTTTGTCCTCTATTCACCACCACAATGGTTTTGAAATGAAACAAACAAGATGTGCTTTAACTGCAGACTTTCAGATTTAATTTGAGTGTAATTACATCCAAATCGGGTGAACGGTGTAGGAATTACAACGGTTTCTACATGTGCCTCCCACTTTTTAAGGGGCCAAAAGTAATGGGACTATCAACTCAGAAGCTATTTCATGGACAGGTGTGGGCTATTCCCTCGTTATTTCATTATCAATTAAGCAGGTAAAAGGTCTGGAGTTGATTCTAGGTGTGACATTTGCATTTGGAATCAGTTGATGTCGACTCTCAATATGAGATCCAAAGCGCTGTCACTACCAGTGAAGCAAGCCATCATTAGGCTGAAAAATCAAAACAAAACCATCAGAGAGATAGCAAAAACATTAGGTGTGGCCAAATCAACTGTTTGGAACATTCTTAAAAAGAAAGAACGCACCGGAGAGCTTAGCAACACCAAAAGACCCGGAAGACCACGGAAAACAACTGTGGTGGATGACAGAAGAATTATTTCCCTGGTGAAGAAAAATCCCTTCACAACAGTTGGCCAAATCAAGAACACTCTCCAGGAGGTAGATGTATATGTGTCAAAGTCAACAATCAAGAGAAGACTTCACAAGAGTGAATATAGAGGGTTCACCACAAGATGCAAACCATTGGTGAGCCACAAAAACAGGAAGACCAGATTAGAGTTTGCCAAACAACATCTAAAAAAGCCATTACAGTTCTGGAACAACATCCTATGGACAGATGAGACAAAGATCAACTTGTACCAGAGTGATGGGAAGAGAAGAGTATGGAGAAGGAAAGGAACTGCTCATGATCCAAAACATACCACCTCATCAGTGAAGCATGGTGGTGGTAGTGTCATGGCGTGGGCATGTATGGCTGCCAATGGAACTGGTTCCCTTGTATTTATTGATGATATGACTGCTGACAAAAGCAGCAGAATGAATTCTGAAGTGTTTCGGGCAATATTCTATGCTCATATTCAGTCAAATGCTTCAGAACTCATTGGACGGCGCTACACAGTGCAGATGGACAATGACCCGAAGCATTCTGCTAAAGCGACTAAAGAGTTTTTTAAGGCTAAAAAGTGGAATGTTATGCAATGGCCAAGTCAATCCCCTGACCTGAATCCGATTGAGCATGCATTTCACTTGATGAAGACAAAACTGAAGGGAAAATGCCCCACGAACAAGCAGGAACTGAAGACATTTGCAGTAGAGGCCTGGCAGAGCATCACCAGGGATGAAACCCAGCGTCTGGTGATGTCTATGCGTTCCAGACTTCAGGCTGTAATTGCCTGCAAAGGATTTGCAACAAAGTATTAAAAAGTGAAAGTTAGATTTAGGATTGTTTAGTTTGTCCCATTACTTTTGGCCCCTTAAAAAGTGGGAGGCACATATAGAAACCATTGTAATTCCTAAACCGTTCACCTGATTTGGATGTAATTACCCTCAAATTAAATCTGAAATTCTGCAGTTAAATCACATCTTGTTTGTTTCATTTCAAAGCCATTGTGGTGGTGAATAGAGGCCAAAATATGAAAATTCTGTCAATGTCCCAATATTTATGGACCTGACTGTATATAATAAAGAAAATAGGGCACTCACCGTTCAGTTCGCCATCACACAGCTACCACCAAGTAGACCCATGGTGGTAGCTGTGTGATGGTGAACTGTCTTGACAAAGGTCCTTTTGGGAGCGAAACGTCGGCTTTTGGTATGATATTTATGAGCTATTAAAGCATTTTCTACTGAACGGTGAGTGCCCTATTTTCTTTATTGGATTTTGGACTTTATTGTCTTTAGTGGAGCACCCTGGACTTTACACTCTCTTAAGTGAGTGCAGCTTATCTGGATTGATATATATATATATATATATATATATACATACACCTTGGCATGGATGGCACAACTGCTGTGCCCACGTCACTCCATAGACTTCAATGGGGCGAACGCCAACTGTGAGTACTGTACTTGCAGCCTGGTGTATGCTGCAGTATGCAGCGATGAATGCACACTTGCGGACACATCGCGGCAACGCTGAACGTGGCTACATCTGTATATAGTTCCACTTGAAACCAGCAGCACACACTTCAAATATACAGTGTAGGAGTGCAAGGCACATAAAATGTTACCAATAAGCAAAAAAGAGCCGGCACATCCTTTTACAAAAATTCTAATATTTTATCCAGCATGAGTGCAAATTAGCATCAGTGCATCCATAAAGTGCATATCCATATGTAAAGGTATGAGGGGACTCAGTAATTATTGTGACAATACAGTTCAGCAACATAGCCATGCAGTGTACTCATCCAGAGCAGAAAAGTCACAAGTCCCCATCAAATGCAGAGAGCTCTGTCTCGACATATGAATATTCACTTTAATATGGATGCACTGATGCTAATTTGCACTAATGCTGGATAAAATATTTGATTCTTTTTAAAAGGATGGGCTGGCTCATTTTTGCACACATAAAAAAATAAATAGCTATATATATATATATATATATATATATAGCAATCGGATGGGTAGCACTCTAGACACATGTATGTATGTGTGTATATCTACTTATCCATCTATATACACAAACGCAGAATACATATAGTATATATATACATATATATATATATATATATATATATATATACAGTCAGGTGCATAAATATTGGGACATTGACAGAATTTTCATATTTTGGCCTCTATTCACCACCACAATGGCTTTGAAATGAAACAAACAAGATGTGCTTTAACTGCAGACTTTCAGATTTAATTTGAGGGTAATTACATCCAAGTCAGGTGAACGGTGTAGGAATTACAATGGTTTCTATATTTGCCTCCCACTTTTTAAGGGGCCAAAAGTAATGGGACAAACTAAACAATCCTAAATCTAACTTTCACTTTGTAATACTTTGTTACAAATCCTTTGCAGGCAATTACAGCCTGAAGTCTGGAACGCATAGACATCACCAGACGCTGGGTTTCATCCCTGGTGATGCTCTGCCAGGCCTCTACTGCAAATGTCTTCAGTTCCTGTTTGTTCTTGGGGCATTTTCCCTTCAGTTTTGTCTTCATCAAGTGAAATGCATGCTCAATCGAATTAAGGTCAGGGGATTGACTTGGCCATTGCATAACATTCCACTTTTTAGCCTTAAAAAACTCTTTGGTTGCTTTAGCAGTATGCTTTGGGTCATTTTCCATCTGCACTGTGAAGCGCCGTCCAATGAGTTCTGAATCATTTGACTGAATATGAGCATATAATATTGCCCGACACATTTCAGAATTCATTCTGCTGCTTTTATCAGCAGTCACATCATCAATAAATACAAGGGAACCAGTTCCATTGGTAGCCATACATGCCCACGCCATGACACTACCACCACCATGCTTCACTGATGAGGTGGTATGTTTTGGATCATGAGCAGTTCCTTTCCTTCTCCATACTCTTCTCTTCCCATCACTCTGGTACAAGTTGATCTTTGTCTCATCTGTCCATAGGATGTTGTTCCAGAACTGTAATGGCTTTTTCGGATGTTGCTTGCAAACTCTAATCTGGTCTTCCTGTTTTTGTGGCTCACCAATGGTTTACATCTTGTGGTGAACCCTCTATAATCACTCTTGTAAGTCTTCTCTTGATTGTTGACTTTGACACATATACACCTACCTCCTGGAGAATGTTCTTGATTTGGCCAACTGTTGTGAAGGGGTTTTTCTTCACCAGGGCAATAATTCTTCTGTAATCCACCACAGTTGTTTTCCATGATCTTCCAGGTCTTTTGGTGTTGCTGAGCTCTCCCGTGCGTTCTTTCTTTTTAAGAATGTTCCAAACAGTTGATTTGGCCACACCTAATGTTTTTGCTATCTCTCTGATGGGTTTGTTTTGATTTTTCAGCCTAATAATGGCTTGCTTCACTGATAGTGACAGCTCTTTGGATTTCATATTGAGAGTCGACAGCAACTGATTCCAAATGCAAATGTCACACCTAGAATCAACTCCAGACCTTTTACCTGCTTAATTGATAATGAAATAACGAGGGAATAGCCCACACCTGTCCATGAAATAGCTTTTGAGTAGATAGTCCCATTACTTTTGGCCCCTTAAAAAGTGGGAGGCACATATAGAAACCGTTGTAATTCCTACACCGTTCACCCGATTTGGATGTAATTACCCTCAAATTAAATCTGAAAGTCTGCAGTTAAAGCACATCTGGTTTGTTTCATTTCAAAGCCATTGTGGTGGTGAATAGAGGCCAAAATCTGAAAATTCTGTCAATGTCCCAATATTTATGCACCTGACTGTATATATATATATATATATATATATATATACTTGTCAGACAGGCTTTTTTTTTAAACATTCAGAACTTGCAGGCTGGTGCTGTTCCCAGCTGTCTGTGTGTGCAAAGGGCAGCTGCTTGTTGAAGCAGCATGCATGTAGATGGTCCTTAGGCTGGCTGGAGACGGAGCTGTCGGTAGTGACTGACAGGCTCCGCAAAGGCTTATGGGAGGAGCTGCTACTGCCGGGCATGCGCAGCAGCTCCCCCGGCGGCCATATTTTTAATGTACAGTAAGCTGCTACTGCAACGCTTCCCTCGCGGCAGCTGGGCTGGCAGCAAAGCAGAGGGGTGGGTGAAGGAAGGGCGCCGGTCACTAGAGGCATCAAAGTGAACGGCTCAGCGGGAACCATCCCGGCGGTCCAATCCACCCCAAAACACTCCCTTCCGTTGCTCCACATCCGCTGACTCCTTAGCTCGCTCCTCACTCAGTCCTGCTACTCATGCCCGCCCGTCCTCCTCAGTCAGTCACCCTTGGCTGGCCACTCCTCATCTGCCTGCCGGTTCCTCTGTCCTCCTTTTAGCCGCATGCCCATAGCTGCTGTCACTGGGTGTTCCTGGACAGCTGTGGCCATTACTGCGGAGGAGACGGCCCTGGACACTAGATGGAGCTGTGGCCCGGGGGGCACATGGCACCCTGCCCCCGCCCCAGCCGGCCTCTGGCGACTGGTATAATATCTGTACAGTTGGTGTGGTTGGAATGAGGACATATGGGTGACAGTTAGGACATAAAAGTTGAACCTGTCACTGTAGGAATCATAAGACAGTTATCTGCTGTCAACTTGACTGTCCTTCACCATATCTACTAAATTACCGTTCTTCCTCTTTATCATTGACGAAGGGCCCCCGATGATGAATAGGGGGAGGGGATTGGGATTGATAGGGCCTTTACATGCCTATGGCTGCAAGACATTAAATACAAGTACTACCTGCAAAGTAAGCATTAGTCGCATTACAGTGCCCCCTGTAGGGAACATTGAAAATAAACCTGAAAGAAACTCTGGGCCTAATTCAGACCCGCTCGCGAGCTCTGAGCGCTCGCAAGCGGGTCGATGTTGGCCCAGTGCGCATGCGCACAACGGAGGCGGCTCCGTTGTGCGCAAGCTCGAGACCCGGATAGCGACGGTCAAGCCGTCGCTGTGGGTCTCGCTACAAAGGGGGTGTGCTGTCGATGGTGATTGACAGCATGCTCCCTTTGGTGGGCGTGCCGGGGGCGTGGCTGGCCAGATGGAGGCGTTCCCATGGGAATGCCTACCGTCTGGGGCCGGCCCCACTGACATCAGTAGGGTCTCGTTGGCTTGCGGCAACGAGACCCTACCACAAGGGTCTCGTCGCAAGCCAGATGGTCGCGATGGTCTTGACCATAGCGACCATCTACCTGGCCGCTCGCTATAGCTGTGGGTGGTCACCCAAAGCTATACGAGCGGCCAGGAGGCCACTCTAAAAATTCAGAAGGACGGCCCTGATTCAGAGCGAGCGCTCTGTCAGAGCGTCCGGCTCTGAATCAGGGCCTCTGTCCTGAATCTTTATGAGGAAAAATGCATTTGATGGAAATAATGACAAATCTTAAAAAAAAACAGATTAAGTTGGAAAAAATGCAACTAACTTGGTGCAAAATGAGAATGAAACAATATTTTTATTGTACATGATATTTAAAACACTTCCTCCAACTTCTTACTTTCTCTGTAAATTGTATGCTCCAATGTCGGCACATTCTTCATACACCTCGTATGCACGTGTTCTGTTTAGAGTTGTTTTTGTACATGATTTGTTATACCCACCGCCTGACACTACAGAGTCTTGTGGCGCCTTACAAATAAACGATGGCGATGATTACTGCAATCCGCTTGTGTACTGCTCCACGGAGACATTCTAATTGCTTTTCATTTGCAGGTTCCTTGAAGATACAATTATCTCCTTTTATAAGTAATTTGCAAGTTAGCATATGCTCTACACAGTGTATACAGATGTGATCTGCTGACAGATGCTGGGTCTAACATCATAGAGACACACACACACACACACACACACACACACACACACACAAGCGAAGACGTATTTCAGAGGTTTTCCAAGAAAAAGGAATTTCTCAGAGAGCTCGTCTGTCGCATAATTCTGCTGCTTCCAGCTCTGTTTCCAGAAGGCGAAGGGAAGGTTTAGTTTTTTTTTTATCCAATCTGAAGAATACATGGATCCCTTTCTGCATGTATGCCGCTAAAGACAGGAATGTGAAAGTGCAAATAACAGAAGCTCCTTGGAAATTCATCTTCAAGGAACACAGCAAAGACTCGAGCGAGAAGCGCCTGCAGCTGCGTCTATCGGCAGTCGCCCCTCTGCAGCTTTATGCAAATTTTAATATCCCTTGTGTACATCGGGGCATCCTAATGTGCCAGGACTGAGATGCCCACCATCGGGGCCCGAAGACACAGTAGTAACGATTGGTGCATCCTTATACGTCATCATTGGTCAAACAATCGAAACCATACTTGCCTACCCTCCAGGGTGCCGCCCCCGGCTCCCCTGAAAAGGCAGACAAGCCTCCCGGCAGCAGTCGAACCCTCCTGCCCCCCCACCGCATTTGTATGAGAATCCCCCGCAGCGGGGGGAGGGAGGGGCAGTGTCGCGATTCACCACGAACCATGTCATTTTAACCCCGCCCCCTGCTGCACAATGCCGGAAATCTCAGTACCCCCCCCCCCTTTCAGGGTGGACTCCGGACACCCACAAGGCTTCATAGGAAATCCTCTGTGAAAAGCTCATACAAGTTGAGGAGCCTGGACGTTAGATGCCTTGATCCACTACCTTTATTCTGCTCCATATCCTTTCCAGTCAAAAAGGTGGTGAAGGTCATTAAATCGATGTCGAGAATCCAAGATTTTCTCTACCTCGAACTCAACACCCCGACAAGTCTGAACTTGAGGAGTCTTTGGAGGAAGCCTTTGAAATTGATTAAGTACCAGTGGCCATAGCAAAGAAACATGGAAGGTATTAGCAATTCTTAATTGTGGAGGAAGTTCCAATTTGTAAGCCACGGGATTGATTACCGTGAGAATACGGTAGGGTCTGATGAAGCATGGTGCTAACTTTATACTTGGTACTCTTAGGCGAATATTATTGGAAGATAGCCATACCCTGTCCCCAACTCTCAGGAGGGGAACGGTGAGATGTTTCCTGTCTGCAAACTTCTTGTAGTTGTAGGAAATCTTCTTTAGAGAACAATGAACATCCTTCCATAACTTTGAAAAAGAATTAACCAAGTTGGTACTCGAGGCTGTCTACCACACACAGTACAAAATGTATTGGAATTTGATGAGGAGTGGTACCTGAAATTATGGGCAAACTCCGCCCAAGGCAATAGATCAACCCAGTAATCTTGAGAGGAGGAGACGAAGAATCTAACAGAAGTCTCCAGTTCCTGGTTCACCCTCTCAGTCTGGCCATTGGTGGTAGGGCTAACAAAAACTTTAATTTAATCCTGCAGGAGGCACAGAGAGCTCTCCAAAATCTTGCCACAAATTGTACCCCCCAGTCAGATATGATTTCTCTAGGTAACCCATGAAGTCAGAAGATCTCCTGGATAAACACTTTTGCCAACTGAGGAGCGGAAGGAAGACCAGTTAAAGGGAAGAAGTAGGCCATTTTGGAAAACTGATCGACCAATACCAAAATAGTATTGAAACCTTTAGAACGGGGATGGGGAACCTCAGGCCCTGGGGCCATATAAGGCCCGGGGAATCATTTGGTCTGGCCCTCAGAGTTTTTTTCTGCTAGCCTCATCTGGCTAGCAGGGTACTGTGTCACGGATATGGTTTCTTTTAGCTGTGTTCCCGGGCTGGGGTTAGGACTAGCTCTATTCAACTCAGTTGCCCTCTGGAGGAGACTATGTGTAATGAAGTTCCTACGCATGAAGAGGATACTGGTATGAATGAGAACGGGTTAGTAGCTCAGGCACTGCTGAGAGCAACCAGGAAGTCGCAAGATGAATGGAGGTAGCACAGGCTACTTGGTGCAGCTGATTAGCTGAGCGCTGAATGGTGATAGTGCAGGATACTTGGTGTGGCAGATTAGCCGTGAGGTGAATGGTGGTAGCGCAGGCTACTTGGTGCGGCAGATTAGCCGAGAGGTGAATGGAGGTGGCGTGGAGCTGCTTGTTGCGCTAGGGAGCTGTAGATGGTGGATGGTAGCATAGAGGCTACTTGTCGCGGCCTGGGAGCCGTAGATGGTTGGTAGCATGGAAGCTACTTGTCGCGGCCTGGGGTCGTAGGTGGTTGGTGATAGTGTGAAGCTACTTGTCACGGCTGTCAGCAGAGAATTCAGCAAACACTTTCAGAGCGCAGTGTGGAGGCTCACTTAGACAGGCTAAGGGGACTTGTTGCACTGGCAACTAGTGAGAGCGGTGAAGATCCTTTTAAAGGGAGTGCTGGATGCTGACTGGCTGGAAGAGAGGGAGAAGCAAGTCTATTGGAGAAAATCGTGTCACATGGGCAATCCAAGATGGCCGCGCCATGGACCGGAGACCTGCGGTGGACGCACGAGTGAGACACCGGACCTGAGGCTGAGAACAGGATGCAGAAGCCGCCAGGGAGCAGAGGGAGTGATCGCCCGCAGGAACTGACCGGCGGGAAAGCAGGGAGCCGCGCCACAGCGTTCTGAGAGGTAAGTGATGGGGTCTGATTCTGGGGTCTCTATGGTGAGTTGTGACAGTACCTCCCCCTTGACGAGTGGCCTCTGGACACTTTTTAGGTTTATGAGGGAACTTCTTGTGGAAGATCTTGACCAGGCGAGGTGCATGCACATCAGAAGCATTAACCCAGATTCTCTCCTCTGGACCAAAACCCTTCCAGTCGATGAGATATTGCAGACAATTGTATTGAAATCGAGAGTCTAGGATACTGTCAACCTCAAATTCCTGTCCATGTCTGGTTTGAACACTAGCGGCCTTAGGAGGATCCTTCTGGAATCTGTTGAGGACCAATGGTTTCAGGAGAGAGATATGGAAGGAATTAGGAATGTGGAGGTATGGAGGTAGTCTTAGCTTGTAAACTACTGGATTCAGGACCTTGGCAATTGGAAATGAACCAATATAACGTGGGGTAAATTTCATTGAGGGAACCCGGAGTCTGAGGTTTCGAGTGGAGAGCCAGACCATATCTCCAGATTGAAGACTAGGCACTGCTCGTTTCTTGCGATCAGCGAATCTTTTATATCGAGCAGATGTTTTAACGATCGCAGAGCGAACCTTCTTCCAAATTTCAGAAAACTGCTGGAGAGAAATCTTAGCTGGTACATCCAGTGTCGGAAGAAGTGGAAAATCTGGAACTCGAGGATGATGACCGAACACTGTAAGAAAAGGGGTGGAACTGGTGGATGTGTGGTAATGATTGTTGTGAGTGAATTCAGCCCATGGGAGGAGCTCCATCCAATCATCTTGGGAAGAGGAGATACAGGGGTGAAGAAACTGCTCCAGGTCTTGGTTGACCCTTTCAGTTTGTCCATTGGTCTGGGGATGATATGCGGTAGAGAAGTTAAGTTTTACCCGAAGTGCTGAACAGAGTGACCTCCAAAATTTAGCTACGAATTGCACTCCTCTGTCATAGATGATTTCTTGCGGGAGACCATGAAGTCTGAAGACCTCCTTAATGAAATTTTGAGCGCGTAATCGAGCAGATGGAAGTCCAGTGAGAGGCACGAAATGGGCCATTTTTTTTTTAGAATCTGTCCACGATAACCCAGACTGCCTTGTGGCCTTGAGATGGAGGGAGGTCAGTGATGAAAACCATGGATAAGTGTGCCCATGGCTGTGAAGGAATGGCTAATTGCTGAAGTTGCCCAGATGAAGCTTGCCGAGGTACTTTGGGGGTCATTCAGACCCGGTCGTTAGCGCCGATGCACTCGGACCGGGTCGATGGCCCCCCACAGAGCATGCGCACGACCATGGGAACGCCTACCGTTTGGGGGAGGCCCCACTGACATCACGAGTGATGTCAGTGGAGAGCTTCCGGCTCAGACAGAGCCAGAAGCTCTCCGGGGCTTACGACAAGGGGGACCCTACCCTAGGGTCTCATCGTAAGCCCCGATTGGTCTCTGACCATCGCGACCATCACCGGAGCGGTTGTTAGAGCTGTGGGTGTTAACCCACAGCCTAACGGCTGCAACAGAGGCGGGCGGTCAGGATGCAAGCGGCCGCCCAGTTTCTGAGCGACCGCTTGCATCCTCCGACTGCCTCTGAATGAGGCCCTTTGTGCTGAGCATACTTAACACATGAGGAGACGTAGGAGACAATATCTATTTTCATGGAAGGCCACCAATAAGATCGCTGGATAAATTCAATCGATTTCTCAATGCCATAGTGTCCGGAGAAATGACATGCATGAGCCCATTGTAACAACTTCTTACGAAGGTGGGGTTTCACAAATGTCTTTCCAATGGGAGGTGTCATAGCAATGTTGGTAGCGGCAAACGAAGTTGGATCCAGGATGGGATGAACTTGTTCAGCGAGTTGTTTAGAACCACTCTCCATGGAACGGGAAAGAGCGTTGGCTCTACAGTTTTGTGAACCAGGGCGATAGGAGAGCTTGTAGTTGAATTGGGAGAAGAATATCACCCATCTAGCTTGCCTCGGATTCAAACAATTAGCAGTTTTCAAATAAAGTAAGTTTTTGTGGTCTGTGTAGATGGGATACTGAGCCCCTTCTAGAAGATATCGCTATTCTTCGAGAGCTAATTTTATGACGAGTAACTCCTGGTCTCCAATAGAGTAATTCCTCTCAGCAGGCAAAAACTTCTGGGAGTAGAATCCACAGGGATGAAGTTTCTTGTCCTCAAAGCATTGAGAGAGAACTGCTCCAACTCCCTCAGACAAAGCATCAACCTCCAGAATGAAGGGTCGTGTTAAATCTGGTTGTTTCAACACCGGAGTAGAGATGAAGGCCTGTTTCAGGAGTTGAAAGGCAGAAGTGGCCTCGACTGACCAAGTGGCTGGGTCCGCCCCCTTGCAGGTGAGAGCTGTGATAGGAGCTACCAGGGTGGAGAAACCTTTAATAAATTTGCGGTAATAGTTAGCAAAACCTAAAAATTGTTGAATGGACTTCAGGGATGTAGGGATAGTCCAATCGAGGATGGATTGAAGTTTTGCAGGATCCATTTGAAGATTAGACCAGTAGATGATGTACCTCAGAAATGGTACACTAGATACTTCGAAAACACATTTTTCCAACTTGCAGTAAAATTGATTGGAGTGCAACCTTTGAAGAAACTCCTTCACCTGATTCCAATGACTTGCCAAATCTTGAGAGAAGATCAAAATATCATGTACGTAGATGACCACACTTTTATATAGAAGATCCCTGAAGATTTCATTGACAAAGAATTGGAAAACAGCTGGGGCATTAAGATACTCGTAATGCCCATCTCTGGTGTTGAAAGCTGTTTTCCATTCATCACCAGGACAGATACAAATTAAGTTGTAGGCTCCTCTTAAATCTGTGGCTCCTCTGACTCTGTCGAACAGCTCAGTTATGAGAGGTAGAGGATACCATTTTTTTATAGTTACGTCATTCAGTCAATGCATGGACGTAATCCTCCGTCTTTCTTCTTGACGAAGAAAAATCCAGCCCCTGCTGGAGAAGAAGAAGGATGAATGAAACCTTTTTTAGATTTTCCTCAATGTATTTGGACATAGCTTGAGTTTCAGGGAGTGAGAGCGGATAGGTGCGTCCCCTAGGCGGGTTCTTCCCAGGAATTAGATGGATGGGACAGTTATAATTGGGATGGGGAGGTAACAGATCCGCCTTTTGCTTACTGAACACATCTGAGAAATCTGAATAGGATTCAGGCAGGCCCACAGGAAGTTGCAGGTCAGAGGACCAAACTGGAACCACCCGATGTAGACAATCCTTGAAGCAATTGGTACTCCAGGAGATAATTTGCATAGTTGACCAGTCAGTTTGTGGAGAATGTCTCTGTAGCCAGGGTAGGCCGAGAACTAGAGAATGAGAGGCTTTGGGAATCACTAGGAAGGATAGTTCCTCAGAGTGGAGAACCCCGATGGTAAGTTTAAGTGGTTTGGTGCGTTGGGTGATGGTTCCACTATTAATTCGACTACCATCGATGGCAGTTAAGGTCACCACTCGAGTTAGGGCTTCAACAGGAATCCGATGTTTATGAACAAAGTCTGTAGTCATAAAATTTTCTGCAGCTCCAGAATCGAGAAGGGCTAGAACGGCAGTAGGACCCCACGGAAGTGTCAATTGAGCTTGAATGGTGGAATCTGACTTTCTAGGTTATTCAATGGCTACTCCTAACTTAACCTCTCTGCAATAAGTTAGGAGGGGGCAAGAGGTGCTACCACCGCGGGAGGAGGAAGGTGTGTGGCTAGAGTCACTTGAATTGACAGCTGCTGTCCGGACAGCTCGTGTAGGTATTGATCCACCTGATGTTGTGCCGCCTCTTGATTGTCCATGCGGGTGGCAAGATCTTGTAATGCCCCTGTATCCTGGGAATACTTAGCTTCCATTGGGCCTGTGCAAACTGTCACGTTTGGCTTAAAGGAATCCCCTACTGAGGGGATGGAAGCTGAGGTCCCTGGAGGAGAGAGAAGCCTGTATATATGATCTCCTCATCCACAAATATCAAACGTTGACGAGACCTGTCCAAAGGGGCAGAGTCTAACCAGCTGGGAGGTGTTCACCAGTGACCCCCTTCAAGCGGGAAATGGGTTTAAGCTGCACCCAGCAGGCAGGTTGCGGCCCTTTGGACAGGTGTCTGATACCATGGGAATAGAGACAAATAGACATTGGCCCAAGAGATATACTTCTACACTGAGAACTGGTACTCATGTAGATATGAAGGCAAGTGCTTGAGGCACTGTTGTGCCAAGGAGTGGCACTTGTAACGCACACAGACAAGATGTTTGGACGCACAGTTACACAAGGAGTTGGTACTAGAGACTCAAGGAGTTCACGTAGGGAACCTGAATGGAATAAAAGCAGTATGCACAAGATAGCGACAACATTGCAAAGGCAACTTCCTTCTGTCTGGAGACTGGCTTTATAACATAAGGTAGCAGATTCTTGGTGGACAGCGTCAGCTGACCACCACCATGCTACCATTGGGGAAAGGGTAGTCAGGTGATGTGAACTGTCATGGCTGTGTCCATGATAGTAACTGCAGCAACCAAGGCACAGCGCAGCTCATGGATGTCTACATGGCTCTAAGTATAATGCTCAGGCAGTCACTCGCCGCCGCACCTGATGTCTGACCGCTGAAGGATCAGGGGATGCCGGCACTGTGGTGAGTAATGGCCAATCCTAGGCTGCAACCTGACACTGGGTACTTTATCTGATGATGACTGGAAAGTTCTTATATTTTCTCGGCTTCTTCCAGGTTTCATCAGATTAATTATCTATGTTGATCGGGTCTATTGGACACCACTTAAGCTTTGTGCGTTTGGTGGCTCTACTTAGGACTCTCGTCCCAAATGTACTGCCCCTTCTGCTGATTTCTGGCATCTCCTATGGTCCTGTTTTCATGTAGCTCTTTTTTGTAGACTACAGTGGTTGACTGTGTAAGGAATATGTGTGTCCATGATCCTTTATTGACCCCACGTATCTGCCTACTTGGTTCAGATTTACAAGAGCTCCTTTCTTTTCCCTTTCGATTTTATGTTAATAATCTCTTAACATTAGCCCTGGTGTTTATTGCGTGCACATGGGTGGCCTGTGATCCTCCTACCTTGCTTTCCTGGGTGGCTCTAGTCAATTTATAAATTTTTCATGAAAGTTATATGTATCAGAAAAGAAAATGTCCAAATAAATTCAATAAGGTCTGGTCCCTATAGCAGGACTCCTATTATGCCCCTCTCGACCCCTAGTATCTCTGGTTATTTTATTTTTATATTGTTTTTGTACCTCCGTCAGCCAGTATGTACAGTATTTCATTCTCAAGATCAGCATTTTTAATGTTGACTCTCCGAATTGTCTTAATTTATGTTTTGAATGTAAGATTACCATTTGGTTAATTTTTACGCTTATTTTAATATTTTTTTTATGACACATTTCTCATATTTGTCCGTATACATGTCTTTTATCTATGGTTTTATTTATTTTTACTGTCCTTGATATAGTGGAGGTTCTATTGTGTTTATATGAATTTTAAGTTTTAAGACTGTAACTAGCATTTGCATATTCTTGCGAGAGCGGCTGCGAACATGGCTGAATTATCAACCAGTTCTAAAGCTGGGTACACACTGATTGATATATTGCTTGTTCCATTGAAAAGGCGATATACAGTATCTATAGTGTCTATAGTGCATGTGTACAGTGCAGTGGCGTAACTCTAAATTTTGCTCCCCCCTGCCAAAAAAAATTCTGACGCGCCCCCCCATGCAGGGCCCCAGGTAGTGGTCCCCCTATGCAGTGCCCCTTACATAATGCCCCCAGTAGTAGACCCACTTATATAGTTCCCCCAGTCCTAACCCCCCAGCAATGCCCCCAGTAGTAGTCACCCACCAGTAATCCTCACCTATGCAGTGCCCCCAGCAGTAATCCCCACCTATGCAGTGCCCTCAGTTGTGGTCTCACCAGTGCAATGCCCCCAGTAGTGGTCCCACCAGTGCAGTGCCCCAGTAGTAGCCCTCCCCCAGCAATGCCTCCAGTAGTAGTCGCCCCCCCAGAAATGCCTCCAGTAGTAGTCCCCCCACAGTAATGCCCCCAGTAATAGCCCCCCCAGCAGTGCCCCCAGTAGTAGTCCCACCCCAGCAGTCCCACCAGAAGTGCCCCCAGTAGTAGTCCCCGCAGCAGTGCCCCTAGTAGTAATCCCCCTCTATGCAGTGTCCCCCAGTAGTGGTCCCACCAGTGTGCAGTGCTCCTAGTAGTATTCCCAGCAGTGCCCTTAGTAGTAGTCCCCCCCAGCAGTGCCCTTAGTAGTAGTCCCCCCCAGCAGTGCCCTTAGTGGTAGTCCTCCCCCCCAGCACTGCCCTTAGTAGTAGTAGTCCCCCCCAGCAG